>PTEX01000147.1:1878247-1926831 GCA_003342815.1 Eudromia elegans | reverse complement strand
CCCGCCGCCCTTCCCGCCGCTGCTGCTCGTGTACGAGGCGCTGCCCGGCGGCGCCGCCGCCATTGACCGCAGCCCCACGCCGCCCGTGCCCGCCTGCTGGGCTCTGTACGCCCGCGCCGACAGGGGCCTCTGCTGAGCGCTGCCCACCGCGGCGCTGGGAATAAAGCTGTGACCCGGCCCGGCACTCCCAGCCTTTGGACGCGTCGCTGCCACCTCCGCCCCTGCCCTTGCAGGGCCTCAGGCCCGGGGTGGGTGGAGAGACCCTTGGGGTCCTGCTCCAGCACGCCCCCCTAGGGCAGGAGCAKTCGCCTCTGAGCCCCGAGGGGCACGTTGCCCCATCCCCAGCCGTTGGGATGGCTCGTTGGGCGCCAGGCCGACGCTGACACCCACAGGGACTCGGCCCCGCTGCTCACGTCAGCCCCTCCTTGCCCGGCCTTGGGTCTTTGCAGGCTGGGACGTCCCTCCTTGAACTGACCAAGGAAAACAAACCAAGAGCGGCCCATGTTCTACACAGGCCTCCCAGCACGCCGGGCAGGAGGCAATCTCTCAATACACGGATTGACTCGAGGGGCTTTTCACAAGCACCCTGRGCCTCAGCATGGCCCTGTCCCGGCTCCTGGCTGCAGCCACGGGCGCCTTCATTTCCCKCCTGCTCCCACCGCTGCCTTTTCACAGGCTCCACTTGCCAACAATACTAGGGAATTCCCCGGAGCACTCTACTAATTTATGGGCCGTTATTAATTATCTGTGATGAGGAGAGAGCCAAAAGGAGCTTACTCAGCAAATACCCCTCAAAGGAGAAAAACAAGATGCAGCCTCTTGTGAATGGCCAAGAGCAAGTTATCTGGTTAAACAGGACAAAGAGCCTGGTAGAGCCAGGGTCAGCTTTCACCCAACTCTTAACCCAGCCTTAAAGGCCCAGGGCTGGTCTGAGGTTATTTGAGGGGCATCCATGAGAAGGGCTTTATTCAGGCGTCCTACAGCCCCAAGCGTTTGCTTTGGGTTCAACTTGTGCAGAAACATCCTTGTTTAGCTCAACATCAACAGCAGCCAAAGGCCTCGCATGGTCCCCACTGCTGACTCTTCCCWGGGCTTTGTTACAAAACTCAGAATTAATCCTCTCAGCAACGTTAATTACAGGAGAATCCAGTGAAGGATTTTTGATTATTAGGGGTCCTTCCAAAACAAACCAGGCAGAAGAGAGCTGGGAAACAGGGAAGCATCAGCACAGAGCCACACAACCAGAACGCTTAAGTCACAGAAACACTCTGATTGAGTCCCCCTAGTAGCGCCCTGTTATTAACACACATCTCATTTCCCTGTCAACGCATCTATTCCAGGACATTGCAGATCACAGTGAAGYTGACTCGTTCCCAACCTTCCTCCTGCTCCTCCTCTCCAGCTGTTGAGTGCAGGGCTCCTGTAGAAAAGGCTCCACTTCAGCCGTGACGTTTCCCACTCGGAGGCAGCTTCTGCCCCATCGCGGCTTTGCTCTCACCTTAGGGCAGCTTTCACCAGCTTCGCACGGTCACAATCCCACTAGAACCCCACGAGAAGGGCCATCGTCAGCAGGATGATTCCAGCAGCTCCAGGGTGCCCGCAGAGGTGCTGCTGCTGCCAGATGAGGCAAAGAGCAGCCAGCACCAGCAGGTGTGGAAAGAGCCCAGCTTCAGTTCCCTCCTTGTGTTTCCTTGTGTTCTTTGGGAAGACGCTGCCACCCCGCAACTCTTCTGCGGACGGGGTTACTTCCGAGCGCTGGGAGACCCCAGAGCAGATACAGGGTTTCTGGTCCTTGCTGCRGGTCAGCAGTACCCTCTGGCGGCCAGCGAAGCGCAGCACAAACCTCCTTCCACATCACCCAGCTCACCTGAGCAAGCTGTCCGTGATGCTTAACCCTTCATTACGCCCAGGGTTGAAGGGCGCTCCAGAAAAGGCCAATACTCGTGTGATTTGCATTTTTCAAGTTGTCACCAGTTTGTTAGGTGGCYATTTGTTCAATGCAGCCGCAGGGTCTCGAGCGGGGAGGCAGCAGGAGGGAGGTTCCCCTCGCAGGGTGTCCGTGCTCACGCAGGCTACACGTGGGGCAAGCAGCAGGTTCCTCCACGTCTCCCCCGACGAGCGCGTCCTCCCGGGTACCGCCAGGCAGGGCAAGGGCAGCGTCCTGCGGTGCAGCCGACGGGCAGAGCCGGAGGGAAGCTGCGTCCCGCAGGACCCGCGCCGGAGGACGACACCGAGGGCAGCAGGAGGCGCGAGGAAGGAGACCAAGAGCAGCCGCTCCGCGCGGGGCGTCCCGCTTCACGCGTCGGCTTCCCAGCTTCTAACACTCACTGCTCGCTTGGCACGCGCCACTCGGGTGAGCTGCCTGCGTCCTGGAGCACTCGGCTAATCATGAGATTACCCGGATACTTTATTTAGAGAATACTTTATTAGTTTCTGTAATCAAACCCATGTAAATAAGACCTTACATATTTAATACAGTGCGTTACCCCTGTACAAATGGAAAAAAAAATTAAGTTTAACATTTCTAGACCAATATGGCTGTTAATTTCTGTACAATGCCAACTCACACTACAAGTGGGATACTTTTTTTTTCCAAAGTTGACATCACAGCTAAAGTTTCCAAAAATTCAAATTATATATATATTTATATAAAAAGATAACCAATAGCGATTCACTAGGCATCAATAGCAGCAACAGCCTTTCCAGCTTCTGCAGTCATTTGAACAAAATTATACACATTAGACTTCCAACTCACTCTTCCTTCCAAAAATGTAAAAAAAAAAGAAAAAAAACAAACAAAAAAAAAGACAAAATCCCAGAAAAAAACAGCAAATTCTGCTACTGATGTGGTACCTGGTGCTTTTTATTAGCTTTTCAATCATTGTCTGGAAAAAAACCTCTAGAATAACATTATTAAAAACAGCTCCAGTATAGCACAGTCACTACTACATATCATAAGCAGGTACAGGATATCTTACATTCACAGAAGTATCATACAGTACTGTCCTACAGCTATAATACTAGAGGATACAATTAAAAAGGCATTATTTGACTTGATTCTACTTTCCAGCACACTGTGGGCCAGGAGGCGGTGCGACGCAGCTCTGATATAAAGAATGCACCTTTTACATAAAAATCGCTTTCATCTGACAAGGTTTCTTTTATTCTAGTGGCACAGTTTTAAGTGCTCGTTGCTCTATACAGACATAAGCTGGAAACCGTTTCGAGATCACTCGCTTGGTATAAAGGTAGCTGGACAAGGGTGAACAGGACAAGTCTGACTATCAATGCGCTTAACCTTTCAACTCCAGAGGTGAACAACTGAGGCGGGGGGAGTGGATGTAGAAAAACACAGGTGGCCAAACAGCATTTCCGTATTGTGATCTAAACACAGAATATCATCATCCAAGAAGCAGCAGCCAGCAAGCACTGCCTGCAGAGGGAAATTCAACAACAGCAAGGTTACTCTGTGTTATAGTGGGTTAGATGTCGTGTGGTAGGGGCAGTTTTGCCCGCTACCCAAACTCCCCTGTTTATTACAAGACAGCAGCTTCTTAAATCACTAAAAAAAAAAACCCAACACACATCACCCAGCCCAGCACTGCCTTCAGATCTGCATATTCTCGTAGACATGGGTTTATAAAAAGATAAATAGCAGCTGAAGAACAGGGCCCGAATAAGGAGAATCCATGTTGCCAGCCAGGAAGAGGCCACCTCCTTCGCCGCTCTGCCAGGGCAGTCCCCAGCTCGGGCAGCACACAGGTGTGTAAGCGGAACATGCGCACACGCGTGCACACACATGTGCACACACACTACCAAAAGCAGCTCTCATGCTGTTAGGGAAGGTACAAGCCCCAAGAGCTCAGAAGCTCAGCTGGATACGCAGCAGTTGACACTAACCACTGATGGCTCCTAGGCCCCGTGCGCTGGGCAGAGCCCGGCGGGGAGAGGCGACTAACGTCTTATCCCTGGGGCTCCCGCTTCAYGCTGCTGTCATCTCACCCACCCTCCCCTCTTCCCCCACCTCCACGGGAACACGGCCCCTAAGATTTTGTTTCTTCCGTCTTGATTGCCTGAGGTTTGATTGGTCCAGTTCTGACGGGCTTGGCGGCCGCCGCGGGCGCAGGGGCCGGTTTCTCCTCCGCTTTGTCCGGGCAGCCGCYGGCGGAGTCGGCGCCGGCCTCGGCGGCTTTGCTCCCGTTCTCATCCACCTTCTGCGCTTTGCCTCCTAGCGGCTTGCTCGGCGGCTGCTGCTGCTGCTCAGAAAAGAACCTCTGTGTGGACTGAAGTACCTCTGCTCTCTGCTTTGCCTTAAGAAAGAGAAAAGACATTTACTGGAGACAGGGCACAGCAATCAAAGGGACTTTGCAGGCTGACTGCAGTGGCCAGGTTTCCTGGGAAAAGCCCTGTGTGCCCAATGGCTTCCCAGCTGTCACCACATCTGGGCGCTTGGCTCAGAGGTTGCAGTCTTGCATCATGCCCATGTTTCTCTTGTTCTTTACACTCCTGGCTTTAGAAGAGGGATCGAGGCCAGTGTCAAGCTCTATAAAACAACTGGGGCACGCATGACGGCAAGCTCTCCATACAGAATCCCAAGAATTCCAAGACGCGCTGTGCTGGCACTGTCCTCACCAGCACTGCTGCTGCCACATCCTGCTCGGCACCTTGACACGTGCCTGTGACATATAGCCCTTGCTCCAACACACTTATTATTATTATTATTATTTGGACTTTGTCAGCAAAGCATTGTGCAGACCAGGCCGTGCAGAACAAGCACCTACCCCTCTCCTGACCAGACTGAGGCTGAAAGTAAGTGCTGCCTCAAGAGGCAGGCCAAGCTTCTGAAATCAGCACCACCAGGCCCAACGCTGGCAAACACCTTTAATTAAAAAGGATGTTGTGCATACAGACTAGGCCTTGTGTACCCACTCTTCCATTAACTTTATTCATTTTAATAAAAAAAAAGCGGGGGGAGGAAAAAAAAAGAAGAGCAGAAGTTTGCCACAAAAGCTTTTGGCTCCAAGCTGCGTAGTAGCTCCAAATTCAACCACCAACAGTAAAAARCAAACAAAACCACAAACTCCCCCAAACTCTGATGTGCAAAAATAGCTCGTGCCTACTTTAGTGACAGGGACACCCAAATCTTTTGCGTGCATTTCAGACAACCCCCAAGGTTAAGATGAACATCTGGATTATCCGGTTGCAAGGAATAAGGATGCCAGAATAACTTAATCCCTCTGAATGACGTTTGCAGAGATGCAGAAAACTAGGACTGCCCGGCTCCGTTTACTGCGACTGCCCCTATTCAGTTGATAACAGACTCGGGATGACACCAGGCACTACCTGTTAGGGCCCCAGGTAGCGAAGGCCAGCGGGAGGACACTGAACTGACCACRTATCTAGAATTTAAGGGGGTAGTGAGTCCTGCTGCAACCATACCTGGTTATCACCATGGAAACCACACACAAGTTTTCCATCACAACACACGTTTTACTGCAAAAGGCAGTACTTGAAGGAGACCTTGTCCATACAAGCAGCTTGCTCTGCTGAAGGCTGCACAATGTGTCCCAACACAGACCATGGCCGCTGCCTTAGCAAGAGCTTGCCTCATCCTGAAGGGTCCCAGGGTGCTTTAAGGAGCTACGTGACTGATGTCAAGTACTGAAACACAGTCACCTCCTTGTGCAACAGCCCACCGTGTGGCCATCTAGTAAACGAGCGATTTCCAACCGAACCGTGAGGGTGACAGAGGAAGGAAGCAGGCTCAAACGTGAGGGTTCACACCGCTGCTCTGACTTGGGAGGAGGAGTGTGAAGTGACAACTAATCCTCAGGTTCACAGACTTCATCTCTTGTCCAAAGATTCRGGCTCCTGAAGCCTGGCCGCTGAGGCTGCCTTCAGCAGTAGCAAGAGTTTAGGAGATGTGTATTCAGCTGCTAAAGGCCCAGCCATAGGTTGTGGGTGCAGAGGCATTTTAAGACACGATTCACAGAGCCACTCCAGCCCTAACAAGCCACTGAGACTGGACTGGTGTCCACATACTAMCCTTCACRCCTTGTTCTGCCTTCAKCACGGCCTGGGTTTGATTACCTCTGATTCCAGACACTGATCCACAAGGACCCCCGGCCACATGCAACAAAGGAGGGTGGCTCACAAGGCCTGTGGTCATGTGAGGCAGCATCTGACTACACAGTACTATTGGCAGCCTCTGAACATGCACTGGGATGGGGTTAGTACATGGGGCTCTTMCCAATGGAGGGATCAGGTTAGGCTGAGAGAGGATCTAAGTGTGGTGAAAAACATCAAAAAGAGACATTTAGCCATAATGAAACTGCCACTACACCGTGCTGGCGTCATCTTAATGTGACGGGAAAACAGCCAAACAGCCTGCTCTACCAAAAGATGTCAAAAACAGAGTCTTATTTTTGTCACTAGTGTTTTGGTTGGTTAGATCAGGTAGCTTCTGCTAGTTGCAGTCAAAAAAAAAAAAATCAGTGCAGTCACTTTAAGCCTGAAATCCCACATTCTTACATAGAGACTATATCTACACTTCCCTAACAGCCTGAYTGCAGTCACCTATAACCCTGGAGCAGCAGGCTGGGCTGTATGGCCTTCAAAGAGCTCTTCTAAACTCCCGCTACTCCATGAATACTCCTGATGTGCATTTCAAGCAAAYAATTATGAATCTGTTTCATGTCTACACACTTAAAATACACACTGGGACCCTTCGGGAACACTAAGCTTCTGAAAGACTTATTTATGCAGAAATGAAGTCTGATACTGCTGTGTGGGGAAACCAGCAGAACTGTCTGTTTTACATCAGTCACAACTAGTGTTAAATTAYTCTGGTGAACACAACTGTCAAAACTAAAAGACCACAAAAAATACGCATTGTTAGTTAGCTAGATAAAAGCTTTTTTTTTTTGCCTTATTCTTGAAAATAGTGTTTTTTCATGCATCTGTTTAAGGATTGCATTGTATCATCTCCCTGTAGTCAAATGCACAGAACCACRGAAAAGTTACAAAGTCACCAGGCTATAAAGAAAAAGATTTGTTTGTAGGAAGTCACCAGTTTACCTGGGGTGCAAACTGTGCAGGAAATGGCTGTGTCATTCTCACTGCGGCAGCTGCTGACTGGAACTGCTTCTGGTAAACAATGCTGTTCATTTTATTGGACTGATTGTTAGGACTTGTAGAACTGGCCCTAAAGAAAGAAAGAAAGAAAAAAAAAAAAAACCACACCATCAGTTAGAATCGCCACACTCCTCTCATGCAAAGGATGTTTCTGCCTTTACTTGCAACTTAACTAGAAATTCAACATTCAGCTAAAAAATCCTCTTTAGAGAGAAGCCAGTATTGGAAATCAACATTGGTTATTCTTCTGGACCTACGGTTGGCATCAAAGGCATATCACCCCAGCAATTAATAATACAAAGATAAAAGATATAGTGGTATTTATGATATGGAAAGATTAACAGCAAGAACTCTCACCAATTAATTAACCAAATAAACTTGCATACTTACTAATTTCATTTTTAAGAAGCTTGTAGATTACGCACTGAGTAATAGTTTTCCAGAATTGTTACCACAATTATTGCTCTCTGATGTGCAACGTATTGAGTACTTTTAGCTTAAGTACTCACAGTTAAGATCAAAAGAAAAACAAAACAAAACCCCACAAAACAAACAAAAGAACATCCAGTCTACAGCATCACCCCTAAGCACCTCTTTCCTACCACTTTTGAGTTTTCCTGGTACAATTCCAGGTAGTTTTTAGGAGGACTGTTCAATTCCATTTAATTCAGACTTTCCCACTTTGTTATGTTCTTGGCCAAGTGTAGCAGAACCCATGACATACTGGCACACTGCTTTTGAGTTAATCTTAAGCTGCAGGTCATTAGCCTCTCTTCACCACATACCTTTCAAAATTAATTGGCTGATCAATCCTGATTAATTACAACATCTGATATCTGATTTCAGGTTTTGAGCTCAACATTCAGGAATTTTGGACTCGGACTCTTACCGGAAGGGACTRGACGTTGGAGTAGTACTTCTACCAGTAACTGGCGGTGTGCCAGGTTTAACTTCTATGCCACTTCCAAAGGCCTTCAGATCCATTTCTGATATCTGAAAAATTGCAGTTGATGTGATTTTTTTCCTAACGTGTTTTTTGAAAAGTTAAATTTACTGGATAACCTGTACTKTTAGCTTACCTCAGCTTTTCCTCAGTGAATAAACGTCACTTATACCAAGGGSAGGTGTGAACTAGACTGAAAAGCAGCTGCTTATAACTAGGACAACCCAGCAGCRTGCCCATTTGCATACAAACTTACTGCACTCTGGTACGTACTTCCAGTTAAAGCACTGGATTTGCACGTGAAACCCCTTTTATTATTCTGGAAGATTATGATTCATTCCAAGTTTTTTGCCCTAAAGAAGTGGTTTAGGGTAACATTCCCAATTAAGACAGTTTGGATTAAACAAAGCACACAGCAAAAGTTGAACTGTCAGTCAATATCCAAGATATAAAAGGGGCAATGAATCTTTCATGTCCTCTCACAAGCGCAGTCAACAGTTCACCTTAAGAGTTGACAAAAACACATCGAACAGTATAAATTGGGTCCCAGGACAATAATTTTCTATATGTAGTCATGAAGCACGCTGTTTTAAATCGGCCATCCATAGCAGAAACATAACAGTATCTTTAAACACAGGGAAGCAAAACCRTCATCACGACTCAGCTCCTCACGTCTTTTTGAGGTGACATTCTCCAGCATTAGACAAGAGACAGTGACAACACTGTTGTGCACAACCAGAATCAAAAGGTGTCCTGATAGTCGAGTGCTGTTTTGCCTGCTGTTCTACTAAYGGCTACTATATTAGTTTCTGCACTGCTTCCTATAGGAAATACCCTATTAAATCTGGTCTACCAAATCATTATTAGACTACATATGCCCTGAAGTGCAATGGGACTAGCAGCAAGTTATCCAGCCAAACCTGTGCAAAGCATCCAAACCTAGTCACTCAGAGACTCATCTCCTGGCTCTTCTACCTTGCCCTCCCTCCCTTTCAAGGTCAAGGCAGGTTTTCAGATGCAGAAGTCAGTACGACCTCTTGTGGTGCTGCTGTGAGGCAACGCAGAATCAATGTTTCATATGAATTTCTGTACTACACACTTAAGCATATTGTTACCTTCCCAGTTGCAGCAATCATGCTGTGTTGAGTTCCTGCTGGGATTAATCCTCTGAAAGGCTGGGTTACTTGTGCAGGCCTACTCAGATTTTGAGCCTGTGCTTGTGGTGGTGTGTGCTGTAGTGGTGGTTGCAAAGACTGGGGTAGGGCAATTAGTGGCTGGGCTGTGGATCCGAAGTTGGGCAAAGATAACTGTGATCCTGGTAAAGGTACAGTCACCTGGAAAACAAAAGTAYAGAATCACCAGCAACATATACACTAGGGTGATTATTTAACTTGCTCTACAAGCCCTACAGTAACAGCTATAATTAGAGTGAATGACAGAATAAGTTTATATTTTTGCCCACACAGATGTAAGCAAATGGTAACCGAATGCACTCTTCAGCAAGCTTTTATATATTCAGTTCTGATACCTGGCCCTTGCTCTTCAGAAACAAACTAAACTGCAACATCATCCAACACAACCAAGTTGGAAGTAGTAAATTAATTCAATTAGGAAATAAAAGCAGAGCAAGATGGTCTTTTAAAAAAATAAAAAAAATGCAGTCATCATAATGGCACTGCTCAGGATGAAAATTAGATAATTCTTTTCACAAGTACCATGCACCAGTATTTCTTGSTTTAAACAGAACTCGTGGACAGCCCCTTGTTTGCATTAACATGGAATGGTGTGGGCTGAAAATACTGAAGAATGCTAGTGATAAAGAGGTGAAAACACCATAGCAGTGACCTGATCTGCAAGGGCTCCTGCATTTCCTAGTTTGACCGTCAATGCAAACTCTTCAAAATAATATTCTGAGGGTGACTAGCTGATGTGATATTCTCCAGATACAAAAGATTAAACCAAGGCTCTGCATAAAAGTAGCAACACTCAAGCTTGAACACATTAAACTAGCCCTTCTACAGGGCCCTGAAAACTTATGCTCAATTTTCAACATGAAGCTTGYTTTAAAGACTCTTTTCCAGATTTCTGTCTTGACCACTTTTCATGTCTATGAGGCAGTCTATTACAATAAAAAGCCCATTTTAAACATTTAACAAGCTACTTAAACAGAAAAATATCAGAAGTAACCAACCTCAAAACCTCCATGAAATTTGAACCAGAGAACAGAAGCCACTACAAAGCATGCTGCAAATATGCCAGAAGGCTTGCACATAGCAAACTGGGTACTTTTTGATCTCACAGACACATTTGGCAGCTCTGAGGTTTTAYCCCAACAGGGCTTGGTATTTACCAATAGGGCTGCATTCAGCATCTGCAGTTTGCCTGGCTCCCTCCCCACTATCACTGATATGTGCTCCCATAAAGGCAGTGTATGCCTGAGCCCATTAGCAACATCACTCTGTTGATTAAACATTTACCTATCACTACAAAGTGAATTATTTAAGAAAAGTTTCCCAGGCAATTGATATGGACTTGTAAACCATTCAATTTTTCAGTAACTCAGGTTCTTCAGTGCTGCTGCAGTAGCTTTCCTTAGAACCAATTTTCAATTCTTGCATTTAAGATAGAATTAGAGATTGCCTCAACCGCCTACCCCAAACTATAAAAAAAMCACACAGAACAATAACATGCTTTTAAGAAGAATACAATTTAGGAAATTTACCATGCCATAGTTTACCTGCTGGAGAGCACTGGGAGACTGTGCAGTGTTATAGAAATTGCTCTGGCCAGGCTGCTGAACTTGCCCAGAATACAGATTTGAAGCCTGGGTAAGTGTAGCTCTGGCCTAGGAAATGAGAAAGACATCGTTACACAGAGAATGAAAACAGCAGGTTTGGGACAGTCTGACATACTGTTTCAACTAGTATAGTTTAAAAAAAAAAGTAGCATAGAAATCTGAAAACCTAAAGATTTCAGCTCTCATTTACAAGTGGCAGAACATCTCTATATTACTTAAGGTAACAGAAATCAAACTAGCAATAAATGCACAAGGTTTCCTGTAAAAGAGTTGGGAGAACAATCCTCAATCCAGAGATTATTCTAATGCATCTGCATGAAATAACACTGTCTGAGGTGTCTGAAGTCTCCTGCCAACTTGAGTATCCATGTAATATTAGAGGCAGACTTATCTTAAGCTAGACAATACTTGATTTATTATTGCGTTATCTGGATCAAACCACTGCAGTAATTTTATGTTTCAGAGTATCTCCTACCTGCAGAATATGTGTATCAATAAGCTGAGAGCCTCCCAGTCCTGAAGCTTGACTAAGCTGATGCTCGTATAAGATAGGAATAGGTTGTGTATTAGAAGTCTGCTGAAATGCTAGGCTTGACTGGGCCTTAGCCAGCTCCTGGTGTTGCACAGCTGGGAAGTTGTGTAAGGCTGTACCAGAGAGCACCACTGGCGATGGCTGAGACAGACCACTTTGCATAAAAGCTTGCTGGGATCTGCAAGAGATTGAAGAGATTGATATATACACATAAAAACAGACACACAGTCCAACAAGGAGCCACTAAGAATTATGAAGGCAGTTAGCCTCTTCAAACACAACTAGAACTCTTGCCTATAGTGGTCAGATTTTCATCTCAAAATCTAGACTTTTGCAATTTACTCTGTATGCAGCAAAATAATAGGTGTCACTAAAGCCTAGGAGAATAATGACTATGCTTTTTATCTGAATAATCAAGTACACAAAACTATTTAGATGTGCATGTTAAATAATCGCTGCAAGGTTCTAACTGAATTATAACATATGGAGAATTTCAGTTAGTTTTTATGCTACAAGGCAGAGATAGTGTGGAACTATCGCATGTGTCTAAGTCCCACTTAATCGTGGAAGATAACTGCTTTGTTCTCTTAATTTTCAATATTTTCACGTTCTGACCTGAAATAGGTTAAATCACTGAGTGCTAAAATTTGTATTTTAAAAATTGTCTTGACTAAAAAAAAAAAAAAAAAAGTCAGACCACTCATAGACAAAGGCTTCAGTTTTAACTAGATATTCAACTGCCATATCAGCAGCACGGGGAAGTTGCAGTTTGTTTAGAAAGCAAAGACCAAAACCAGCACCGTACAGTACTTGTAAAGAGGTTGGTTTAGTCCACCAGGAAATATTTATCCAAAAATTTGCATTAAAAGTCAGCTGAAAGGCCCCATTCCTATCACAGAATCAAAGGCAGTTTTGAAGTATCTCAGCTGAAGAGCTTTGAGAGGACACAACAGAGCATTTTTGATGTAAATACATTTTTCATGAAATACTTGGTTGACACGTATAAGCTCTGGCTTTGTCCATCTTCTCTGCACAGAGGCCACCTGCCTTTTTGATAGAACACTTGGTCTAACTCCATTCTACGTCTTCTTAAATTACCTCTCTAAAAGATTAGATTTTGTGCTTTAAATTATTGTAAATTTACAAGTTAAATTATAACATAACCATTCCAGAATGTATGTAGAGTAGAAAATAAAATGTTATGTTCCATTTCAGGTTTAATTTTTTTAAAAAAAATAATTTAGACCAGTAATTTCCACATGTCAAAGCTTATTCTCCTCCACATCTTTTAGGATGTGAGAAAGATATTCATACTCTTTAAATAGCACAACGCAAACTGTACTGGGTTTTGCTCATTACCACATCAGCCAGCAGCACTTAATCTAGACCACATGCCAGACTGCCTATCAGTAACTAGCCAACAATTTGCAACAGTATGTCAACTGTGGAACAAGGGGTGATATATGCTCCAATATAAAGTTAACCAAGCACAAAGTTAACTCATTCAAATATTTTTAAGCAGTCAATCAGATGACAGATTGTAACACCAGACAGAAAACATTATGGCTACATAAAGCACTTGGATTTGATGAACTGTAAAGTTGGACACGCAGAACACTCTACTCCACCTCGAAAAGTGTATTCATCCAATAGTAAGAGTTGCTTAGCAGAGCACTCAGGACAGAGAATCGACTTAGGGGTTCAGAGATTCAGGAAACTCGCATATAGCCAATAAACCTTCCCTGCCAAAACCACTTTGTGTGGCTACAGTGAGTTTTCCTACAGCATGTGCAAGAGCCTGTAATTACATCTGCAAGACACTTTAACATCTCAGTGAAACTAACAGAAAGGTTTGGCACTCGGTTTGGCACAGGTACGCCGTGATTTGGCATCTGGTACAACTGCCACTGAATTCTGATAGGGGCTGCAAGGAAGCACTGCCCAGACCTGCACTGGAAGCTTCTCTGGCCATCAGTGGAATTTGAGAGAGAATGCTCTTGCCATTATCTTTTCTGACTAACAAAAAGCACCTATTTTAGATGTGTCCTGCTATCCCCTATTGACCCAAGAGTTTCTACCACCATGCCTTACATATGCAGCTCAGGCTATGATTTTAAAACGTTAGGAGACTCCACTGTTAGTTGAAATAGAAAATAATGAACATAAAATACTGAATTACAGCAGACTGAAGGTTTCTCCTATTTTCTTAGTACAATAGATTGATGTTATTTTCAGCTTTTAAAGATCACTTCTCTAAAGATGCAAATACTGTGTTTGCCTATCCTTAGTAACTTTTGGGGCTCTCATTTCACAACTACAACTGCATATACTGCGTAGCCAGACAATCAATGTACAGAGAGATCTCAGCCAGCTGCCTTCTAAAGGCACAAATAGATCAGAGAGACTGATCTCAGGAAGACAGGAAGGTGAGGTTGCTGAACACGCAACCTAAGTCTGTAAGGAAGCAGGCTCTGTAAATTCTGTCACTCAAAAAGCAAACAAATCCACATATGCTGCTTACCTATAGGGCTGTAAGGAGGAGTTGAATAACTCCTGGGCTTGTGAAACAGCTGGTGCTGCTCCTAAACTCAGCTGAGCTTGGTGCTGTCCTTGTAGAGGTGCATAGATTGGGATGGGGATCTGCTGAACTGAAGCAGGCTGCATAAAGAAGAAGATGTCAGCTGTCCAAGGACTATAAGCAAAATCCACAGCTATTCAAATTTGTTAAAGAAACAGTTATATGCACCAAATGTCTATCAGGTTTTGTTGTACGTTTAAGAGGAACACCATAAACAAGGTGAAATCCCAAGGCCGCATGGACAGTTGATACTGCTCCTGCTAATAGTGTTAACTGTGTGTTTTTACACTTCCTCTGCAATTAAACAGCAAAAAACGTATTAACCATCTAGATTGGTGTACAAAACAACTGCACAAGATGGGATAAAATTTCATGCATTTTTACTAAAACAAAATTAAATAAGCCTTCAGTAACATGGCCATATATATCTTACTACACATTCTTGTCTCTGCTAGCTCATCCATACAGTTTTAAAGACAATATGGTAGAGAGGGAAAAAAAAAAAAAAATCTAAATACCTGAGAAAGCCCTGGTTGAAAGCCTTGCTGCTGTGCCAAGGAAGGTGGTGCCAAGCGTGCATGCTGGGTATTGAACAGATGACTTGTATCCATGTAGAATGCTGGGATTTGAGCTGCAGTACCGCAGAAAGAGCAATTCAATTAGTACCTCCCTGCCAAACAGGTTTCCATCAAGAGAGAGACACACAGAGCCACTGCTGGTACTTCTCAGTGTGACTTCTACCATGTAGACCAGGAAATGAAACTGATGACTGAAGAGCAAGGTGCCTGATCAGCACTGATGTCTCTTCAAATTCACTCCCATAATCTCTGTCCTGCCTATTCATTTTCAGTCCTATTCAATTTTCAAGACATTTGAAGGGATGAAGGAACAGTTTCTGGCCTAAACTGGGATTTGGGTGAAAGAAATAGAAGAATATGCTATACTGCCACAGAATTTCAAATTTATTGAAGGTTTTCTTTATATAAAAATGTCATGATTATAAACTATTGAAGCTCTTTTAAGGAAATCAGCCAAGACTGAAGTAATTATTTGTTTTAAATAGGAATTTCTAGTTCTGCATACAAAGGATGGTATAGCAAGAAATAAAACCTTTTTGTTTCAGTGAACAGTTGACAGCATAGCACAATCTTTACAGTTACAGGCAGAACTTCATGCATTTAGAATAACACCCAACTGAGTATCTGCTTATGAAATGCTTGCCATCATTCTGCCCTTGCTGCAGAGAAAACCCAAACCAAATTCCATTCTCCTACTTTAGATCACTAAGGAAAGTGCAGAGATAAACTGTCTCAGCCAAAAATACCTGCTGCAGACTGAGACACGTAGACCTGGGGACTTTGCTGTTGCTGGGCAATGAGGGATGGCATGCAGCTCAACTGGGAAAAGTGACCAGCAGAGGCCAGGCTGCTTGTCTGCAACTGCTGTGGTTTCACTTTACATATATTGGGTGGGTCTGAGGTGCTTGTAGTCTTCGTACTCAGTGAGGAGGTTGTGTATGTTCCAGCTCCTAAAACGAAAACAGCAAGTCACATATCATAAAGCAGCTGAAGATATTTCAAAGATTTATTGTACACTGGTCTACGTTTTCAGACAGCTATACAAGAACATTCATCATTGGAAAGGATGCTGAATCCTACTGTAATACCGTAACTGTGCTCAGGTTACAAGATGTACATTCAGGGAGAACAACTCTGTTAAGTTTAGTATGGAAACTGCTGCAAACCTAACATTTCTGAAGCCAGGAATATTAAAAAATACACAAGCTGACATTTGGTTAGCTCTCCAATAAGTCACCATACTGCATGGCAGTTATGCCTCTTTTGGGTCAGCCTGGCTAGACCAAAGAAAAGTCTTTGTCAAGCACTTCTGCATGGGATTTGCTCACACATTCTAGTATTTCAAGATGTGAAGGTATAACAAGATATAGCACCTTTTGTTTGCTGCAAAGAACCATTGTGGAAAGCAGCACTGTTTGTGAGGAGCACCTGGACACTGACTCTGCATGGCAGCAGCTGTTGGAAGCCCTGACTCCCAAAGCTAGAGTGCAAATGAAAATAAAACCACAGCCAACTGGACCAAGTGACAGAAATTTGAAGCTACCTGCTAGAAGCAAGCAGCCTTTAAGAGCTACCAACTTCTTCAAAGTCTACCTGTCAGCTTTTATTCAGGCAAACAAGGTGTTCACAGTAGTGAACAGGAGAAGGCTACTACCTCTCAAGTCTACAAAAGCAGCATAGGCAGAAAGATGTCTTCACAATATCCCCTCTCAGCTATCTGGCAAGCAAACAATAGGAAGCACCTCCTTGTTAACAAGAAAGGGAAGCAACTCTTCAGAGCTGACATTTCATAATGACACAAAATGGATTAGCTTTTTATTAAGCATACTTCCAAAAGGAATCTGATCTCATGGAAAAACTTAAACACCATCATAGGAACATAATCTTGACAATCAGTACCTGACAGAGAAGTAGTTGGTGTAACTGAGGCCACAGGAATAGGAGGCATCGATGCACTAGAGAAGGAGCTGTAAGTACCACTGCTTGGCCCAGCACTGCTGCTGCTACTGCTGCTGCTGTTGCCACTAGCAATGGGAGATGCTGCGGAGGTCACTGGTGAACTCTTCTCTCCCATGTTGGGTGAATTCTCCCATGCTTTGCGAGCAGACTCCATCTATTTAAAAGAAAACACATTTTCTTATCTGTTAGTAAGTTTCAACTAGTCATATAGTCTTCATATTTCTACAATTATTTTTAGTTGAAAAGGCAATTCAGGCTTCATGCGAGCCTCTTTAGTCATCACAATCGTGCAACTCTTCATGCAAAAAAGCATACAGCCTGATGCTGGAGCTTATCTATTCCAACTGCACACGTGCATAGTTCATCTTAACATTCAAAAGAGAATTTGCTCACACTAACTCATCTGGATTTTGACAGAGAGAGCAAAAGGCACGGGGCAAAAGAAAGGTAAAAACGCTCTAAGTATTTCCATGAAGTCCTTTACTGCAAAGTTATTAAGCCATGTAAATAAAGTAGCACCTTACTTTCTTGATAAATCATTATTTCAAGTTCAATTCCCAAAGCAATTGCCTTTCAGGAAGCGCTCATGAGCTGATATGGTCTGTGCATTCTGTTTTATATTAATGCTAAAGACACTCCATGCTACTCTTTATGAGTTTAAATCTTGCACAGTAAGAAAAAAATTAAGATTTTCATACGCAGTTCTCAGTTCCACCAACAGAGGGAAAAATTATTCTTCTACTGCATGCAGCCAGTATCGGTCTGATTACTGCTTTAATAAACTTGCAATAATAGATACTTGAATTGAGACACTGTTGAGAGGCTACTGAAAAGGAAATATTAATGTTTAAAACTACACTCCCTAATTTAAGTACTCCAACATGGCACATGGACTTCTGTACAACCCGCAGCTACCCTATTTCCCATGGAAAGGGTTTGCTAGCAGTGCTGGAAGTTGCAAGGGGAAATCTTTACTCTGGCTGATAGAAACTTCTGAAGGCCAGGCACTACCTTGAATAGCAGAAGTAGCAAATTCTACTGTTACTGCTAACAGCAGAAGGAGTAACTTGTACAGAGGTAAGTGCATTTTTTACCAAGAATCTTTACCTAGTTGCCAGGATCAAGGGTGCCCTAACCGGGAATTGCAGTCTCTGTAAATGCTGCTTTAAGCAAGTGGAGCACTGTCTAGCAGACCGAAGCAGGTTATTTGCTCCKGCTGTTTCAGAATGGAAAAGATTTGTCTGTGGGCAACAGACAAATCAAATGTTTTTGCTTTAGTGGAGAATAGCTAAAGCTCTGTACTCCCTAAAAGAATGAAGAGAAAGGGGAAAGGTTTAACAGGGTTACAGATTAAATCAGATTAATGAGTTATTTCCCTTTTTAAGACCACCCTCCCTAGCAATCATGCACTCACACTCATTTTCCCCACTATAACATCTTGCTCTGAATTGGCTCAAATTCTTGCAGATAGGGCAAACTTCAGAATTTATTATTAATCTGCTGGAAAGGATTATGCTTCAGTTAGACTGCAGCTAAAAAGACAAGACCCTTTCTGAACACCACTGGCTTCTGATGAAACATGTAACAATTCTGCACTGCTCTGGATTTAAAACAAAGCAAAGTACCTGCGTCATGAATGTCTGTAAGGAGAAGGTAGAGAAGTTACACTATACTCGTTGAGCTTCGTGATGTCCTAGAGAAGCTAGAGGCTACATACTGAATTTTGTGTTTCAAACCTGAATACCACCAAGATTCCAGGACATCCCATACCCGCACTGTTTGCTGTGAAGGCCATGTAACAGTCCTGAGCTTTCTAATAGCTTGGCTTTTAGAGAGCTCCTTAAATCTCTGATTTCTTAAATCTAGAAAGGGATGCAKTTGCAGCTGCTAATCAAGGAGCATCCACGAGACATCATGAGAATATGAAGCTCTCAAATTAAATGAAACTGGGGAAGGTGTGTGACTCTACTCTTCTAGTTATGGGAAGCAGAGWGCGTTAAGTTGGAGATCCCTCAAAGCTTATCTTCACTGCTGACCCATTGATATACAGGGTGGGTTAATGGCCCACGCAAATGTTAACTGGGGACAAACACCCATGTCAATATGCTCAAATAAGCCCAAGTTTAATCAAGCRATGAGAAAGAAGTCAGAGGTTATCAGAATCCTTTCCAAATTATTCATTTGTCGACACAGCAATTTTGACTGAACTCTGCAAAACAGAAATGAGCTAGACTTTTCAGCTGAAGATGGATTTTGATGTTTTTGCCCAGCTCCTCAGCTAGCAATGGCCCTTCTCTAAAGGGCTCTTTAAAGTAGTCACTGTAAGGAAAAYGGGCATCTCAAGCCTTCCAAGCTGAGCACCTTTTATGCTGGCGGAAGGATGGTGAGTAATGACAGCAGTTTAGGCCTGTAAYTTGGCTGATAATCCTTCTGAGTCTTTTCAGAGAGAAATTTGTGGCAAAGAATGGAGAGAAGGAATTTGTTATTAAAATTATATTTCCTTCTGGAACCACAGCATGGAAATTTTTCTTCTGAGGAAAGMAAGAAAATGCCTTGCTCATTGCTGCTCCAAAAGCATCTTTTGAAAGCAAGGATTGAGATAAGAGAGCAGCTTTCCTTGGGGCCAAAATGCCTGTTGTTAGTCTCTACGTGTGCCTCCCAACAAGCAAGTTGCCCTGCTTCTGCCAAAAGGAGGTGGAATTCCAGGGGCTGGAACAGAGAACACCATCAAGATCAAGCTCTCTTCAAACATCCTCCTATCCAGATTGTGATCAGGATACTTCAAGGCAGCCTCAAAATATAGATCTTTTGCTCACTTGGTTATCACATACCCAAGATCTATCATCTGCTGAGAAACTAATCGAGTTTCTGCCACCAAAACCAAAATTGTGGAATGAAATACACAAAGGAAAACTATAGTCTGCCCTGTAACTCAGCAGTGTCACATTCTTTGGAGTATCACGCTGTAGTCATATTCCTACCTGCATTGTGTTAATCGGATATCCAGCTATTAAATAAAGGCTGCTATTCCAAAAAAATGCATTCAGATGCCAGAAAATCAGATTATGGGTAAACATATGACACGAGAAGGCAACAGAAAACCGGTTATTTTGTTAAATTACTCGTCCCTCTCCAGCTCTCTCCAAATGCTAGTTTTAAAGTGGTGTTACATTCTTTCAGGAAAAAATGTTAACAAAAGAAAAGCAAAAGGTACAACGAGAGATCATTAATAACTACAGTCCACAGAGAACACGAGCAAGCAGCAGTCAAGATGTGCCAGTGAGACTTAAGTCTCACTGCGATTGACCAGCTCCTCCAAAGTCTGTTAGTTGTGCATCCAAATCCTGCTTTCAGTCCTGCCTGCCACCAGTGAAACTCAGTTTGGCAAAAGTGAGTTCAAACACCCTTCTCTCTCAATCCTAGAAACAGCAGCAATATTTCCACTAGTTCAGTCACCTACGGCCACAATCACAAAGCAGATCTAGGCCACGAAAAGAGACCAAGAGCTCCTAAAGATACAAAGCCGAGAGACCAACTCCCATGTTAGTGAGTTATATAACACCACAATCCAAATGAGTAACGGCCATCCAGAAGAACATACGTGCTTGATCTACGCTGAAGACCGGCAAACAGAACCCTTACAACAAAACAGCCAAAAAACTACCGCTCCAACACCAAGGCATCACCTAGCTTTCACCATCCAACTAAATTTCACCTACTGCTGCCTCAAAAACTCACAGCCAACAAATTCAAGTCTGKTTTAATACCAAAAAAAGCAACTTTATGCCACGCACTGGGAAGAAACAAACAAAAACAACAGTCAAACTCTGATGGGTTGTCATGAACACTATGGTATGAGGTTACAATGCTAGGATTCTCTCTCAGGGTAGTGGGAGCCAAGATTGGTTGACGCCAGGTGTTAATGCAAAATGGGGTTAGAAATTTACGTTTTAAATGCATCCTCTGATACAGTCTTTTGTTTCAGCCATCCGTTTATATGCAGAAGCAGTTCAGCAGAGGAAACAAAGGAAGGCTCTAAAAAAAGGTTTCACCAGCAAGTTCTCCATTAACTTTTTTCCCCTGCATGCAAGAAAACAACCCTTAGAGGGATGTGGTACATACCTTGAGGGTGAGGTCGACGGTAGCGGGAGAAACTGGAGTTAGGCTGGAGCTCTGTTGTAGAGTCTCCCTCCTAGGGAGGGGGAGGGTGTGGGGCAGGGGCACCTGAAAGGCAGGCAACACACATCACATTCTAACTACGTCTACTATAAAAGCCCCAGAAAAGCAAAGCTCAAGCAGTATTAAATGAGCTACAATTTCTTCAAAGCTTGAGCATGTGGCAGGGAGATTCTGATGAAATAAGATGAAAATYTGGCAGGTGGGGAAAGGCCATTCAGCAGGTGCTGGGGTGCTTCTAAGTCCTCTTTAGAAGAGGCTGAAGACTTACGTTCCAAAGTGTCAACGTCTTCTGTACAAGCAAATACCATTTCTACTTTGGGATTTACGTCAGAATACTCTTTTCATTTATTGATATACAAAAATTCTTCTCAAGTCAAGTTTAGTCCCTTTGTGCCAGGAGAGTACATGGGGTTTGGTAACCTCTCGAGCTCCAAGATGCAACTTCTAGAAGGAGAAAGCTGTAATCCTTCAAAGTCACAGGATCATGACACCAAAATGAATTTGCCAACTGAATTAAAGTTTTTTTTTTTTTTTTCTTTCAGTTTAGATGAAAAATGCCAAACTTGGGAAAAAGCAAACTTGACAAAATGCTACTGCTATCTTTGACCAAGAAAATACTGATGATGGATCTCCACGAAATTCTAATGAAGTATATCACAGAACACACTAATGGCCAGTCTGCTATCTCTGACCATTTCTTCCCAATTTAACTGCCAAGTTAATGGAGTTCCATAGGATGAGCCAAATCTAATCCAAGAGATCCAGATACTGAAGCTTTGAAGCAGGTGACAGCACAGATCCTTCGCAACTAGAAGCCCTATCCTGTGCTGCAAATCTAACTCCATCATGCCACAAGGGAGCATAAACACCATGAACACCACAGAATTCAGTCTTCCAGACTGACCACAACAGCACAAAACACAATCGCATCATAAAATCCAGTAGAACAAGAGGGTCCACCAACACTGTTTCAAATCTGCACTGAAGAATGCCGCAATGAGTTGAAATGTACTTGCATTGAATTCACAAGACCATTTAACAAAACATGGAGACCCTAATGCACAATTCTTTCCTCCCCCATCAACAAGCCACTGGATTCTGAAAGCTGATAATATTTCCACTGCTCAAGCAACAAAAGGAATGACAAGATCCAAGCTCCCAGCCTCATAGCCCAGCAAGCTCAATACAGACTTGCCTCTGCTACCAGTCGCAACCCAGCTGCTCCTCTTGGTCACCAAAACACACACACAGAGCCAGGACAATTCTCTGGGGGGCCTGCAAACATCAAATCTTGAATACCGCTGAATAACTGATACCTTGCTATCTGCTTTCATAAAACAGCGAGCTGCTCCCTTTATGTGCTGTGATTTCAGAGCTGCTTCGTTTTTAAATGAATTTCTTCAAACTTGCTCACAGACTGGCATCAGGTTCAAGACCTGACTGCAGCAGGTTTCTTCTGTTCTTATAGCTATTTTTGGTCTTTAAAGTTTCCCCAGTAACATTTTATTTCCCTCCACTTCTTATATGCTCTTTAGCTCATCATGGCTTTTCAAAGACACAATAACTGAGACAAAATAAGAGTTCAGAAGCAAATACTAACTGGACCATCTGTTCATGAGAGCAAGACTACCGGACAACACAGAGCTGATTAACACAAAGGAAACCCTACTGACTTGTTTGCTGAAGGTAGTATTTTGTGGTCTAAAGAAGCATGAAATATTTTCTTGTCTTCAAAGTCAAGATGATCACTGCAATAGACTTACGTTCGTCACCAAAGTCTCCTCCATTTTTGTACTGCTAGTAGCCACTGTGTTAGGATGAGAAGAAGGTGTAGTGTAGTCAGTTACAGACTCCTGTGAAGAAAAATAATTCCATTAAAATAAAGTATCTCCCTTATCTAAATTAGACCTCAAGTTTCTTGGGTGGAAGTTAGCTTTTCTATAGGAGTTTACCTAGCAACAGAAGGTCAGAGTTTCCTTCTGAAGTCTTCCCCCCCAGTGGCCATGTTCAGGAACCCTTCCTGCTGAGTAGCTATTGAGGCCCAGAAGAATCTCAGGTAAAAGTGTGCCTCATGGCCTTGCAATATACACCTGGAGGGTCTTTCATTTAAAATGCAGCATCTTCAAAATATAGTCTTTAAAGTGAGAATATGGGATGATGCAATGCCTGGGTACTAAACACTGAACTGTGGTGGTATAAGCAATTACCATTTGTCACCCAAGGCGCTTCAGTTTCCTGCAGGCAATTTTAGACTACTTGGTTTAAAAAGCAAAACACTTTAGTTGAAAGCTTGTAATAGCTTTAAACTTTGACATTTCTTGGGTAAACCTTTGATAACTAAGGCCCTTCAGATTAAGAACAGAGGGATGGAAGCCATCTRACTGAATGACTTTCATTTATCCTCCTCTGAACGTCACAAGACCTTCTCAAGATGGTAGAATTGGCCTCCTGATTTCTGTGCTGGGCAGTGATTTCACGCAAGGAAAAAAAAGAAATTTCCAGTCTACTCAGAGGTTTTCCTTGAGGTTTATTACAGCACAGTTAAGCAGACCATAATTTTTCAATGAAAGAGGTCTAGCTTCACTGATTTAAYTGTATACAGTGAAAAATCACAGCTGTGTGATGAAAATTCACCTAAGTGATATGCTCCTAGAGCATGACCTGTGATAAACTTGGCAAAAAAAGCACCAATACTGCTTGGAAGCTGGAGCCTACTCCAGATGGGCAGGCTGGTGTTATTGGAATTTCACCCCAAAATTCTTCTAAATAAATGGTGCAACTCCAAGAATCATTCGTTAGCAGGTACTRAACAAGTTTTAAATGTTTTAAGTTCTACCTCGAAGGCCAAAACAGGGCCAAACACCAGAAGAGGCCACCACATGCACTGWTTTTTGTATCTATGATGGAAGTGGAAAGAACTGTTTCTCCAATTAGTATTTTCCTTCCCTCCTTGTTCCCACAATCCAAACTACTCAACTGCAAGTTGCGCGTTTGTATTTGCATCCAATAGTTACTTTTGGTTTGGGCACAACCAAGCAAGCACATAAAGTCCTTTTAATCAATTAATTAACTGCTTTCTCTGTTTTCTAAGAAGCCTGGCTCTATAAAGTCGAAGAAATTTTTAATGTAACATTAACCAAACCCCTTCATGGTTTGGATTCAAAGTCTTGTAAAGYCTCAGCACTGAACTGCCTTACAAAATTACATTAGAAATATGGATATTGTCATTGCTTTCTACATGGTCTTTCATTGCTCTCTTCCTCACTTTGGAAACAGCACAAAGCTGCTTCTTATGCAAAAGAACGACAGAACAACCACATGCATTTTGCTGCCATTAGAAGTACTTGCAAACCTGAAGTGCCTTACACAGATGGCTGGACATCCTGAACATGCAGATCACATGTTTGGCCCTCAACGGCCCAAGATGTTTTAGGGCCCTTTGACCCTAAAAAACAATCCACAAATTATARGCTGCTTAACTATCACCCTTCAATTTCTGATATACAATGTCTAAGGTTCTCCTTTAATTAGAGCCTATTCCTTTAAGTTCTCAGAGTTCAATTAAAATGTTTCTYCTGTCTAAATATTTTACTGAAGAGACCAGCTAAGCCCTGTAATACAAACTACCAACAATAATAACCACAAGAGGAAGAGTTGTGCATGCTTTTCTGAAATGGTTTGAAAGTGATTGATACTCGAATAACAAMGAATAAGTCAACATCTTACAGCTCCCTAATTTGTCCAGAAAGAGAAGAGATCAAAACCTGAAGTGACTTTACAAACAACAAAAGGGTGAGGTAGATCTTAGAGGCGACATGGCTAAGGGAACCAGTGACTATAAACGATCCTTTCACGGAACACCCAATTTTTTCCTGGTTTATAAAAACATCCAAACCAGGGAGCTTATCAGATGCTGAACCATCTGAGAAAATTAACTCTCCATGACAAGCTATGTTCTCCATCATCTCCAAAAAATGCAACTTCTCTCAAATATATGTGTCTATATTTCATCGCAATGTCCACAGCCAAGTATTCATCATATCTGTGCTCTGAAAGCTTCAAGACTTTGCTTGGAAATTGGATAAAAAGGGAAAAAAAAAAAAAGGAAAAAAAAAGTCTTATCTGATACCTGATTCRAAGACATACACAACAAATCACTTCTATTCCAAAAATACTGCAAAACTCAGCAGCTGCAATCACTTCAGAGGACCCTCTTTATAGTCCCAATTTAAACAGCTCATCAGTAAAAAGTAATTTTATACAATTACAGGTAAAATTATCTTGCATAATTACTGCAATATATGCTTGTACTCTTATTAACAGTGTCTTGTTTGGGGATGGAAGGAGGACTCTTACAAAGCTTCTGCAGAAAGTTTTAATTACCAAATATACTAAACCACGATGGTTCCAAAATAATTAGTATTCAGAAGTAGGAAGTTTCTTCCTGAAAACTGAGCACTGGTTTCCTAGAGGGATATTGAAGAGTGTTGAAAGAGAAATCATTTAGGTTTGCTAAAACTTTAACACTCCCTGACATTCAAACAACAGATTAAGGATGGTGATGTCACTTCTTCCCTCATTAATGAGGAATGAAAACAAAAAAGCATGAAAAAAAATGTGAAACTAATCACTATCACTATAGGAACTTCAGGACAAGACTAGTATTTGAAACTATTTTAATGGCCACTTTATAAGACTGTCCTATTTCTTTCCCCCCAAAAAAAAAGAAGGCTCAACTTCCATAGAATTAAAAATAAATCATTTCTTTTCTAGAAAAGATACTGATGCCTGAGGAACTACTTCTAACAAAGGAATTCAAAAAACAAAGTGGGAACTGGTGAGATAGGAATTTCACAACTATTATTAAACGATTCTATTAGCACCCACTTAACATGATGAAGAGATTRTTGGGTATTTTCACATCCAGCACAAACTAGAAAGTTTCTTTTCAATCTGCTCTCCCTTCCAAGATGAAATGTTGCTCTTTATGTTCCTATGCTGCAACACTTCCAAGGATCTTCACASCCCATTTTTAATAAAGAAAACAGAAAGGTGTAGAAAGACAAAAGGCAAAATTCTGACTGCCCTTTTGAAAATACCCCACATTTTCATAGTAGAATTACTGCGAGGAAATGATGCTCATTTACTTAGCAGAGCTCTTCATGAGGGTCTTAGTCTGGCGTAATCGACCAAGATACATTTCCTGCTCTGTAAGTGCCTTACAGTAAGCTGAAGTCCCGTTCTCCATACCTCAAGCAGGTCACTGTAATGGTTCTGGTCATAATAGCTTGAAAATAGGCAAGAAAGCACACAGCATATATACAAACCGCTCTCTTCAGTATTTACAGGTCTGTACTTCACACTCTGCATACACTAAGTGCACTGTGCCCTGTTCTGATATCAACACARATCATTCACACCTGCTTAGCAGATTAAAACAGTCAAGGACACAAAAGTCCTTCCATATATACTTGCCTTTCAACTCAAAATAATGAATTTTGCTCATGTGACACAAGCAGCACTCTTAACAGTTCTTGCCTTGGAAGAAATTTCAGAGTCTATCATCTGCTTCTAGAAAAATCTTCGCAATTGCTGCCAARGCGGTCAAGACCTGTCCCTCGCCCCACACAGGGAAACATTAAACTGAAAGTCATCTACATGATTCTTCAACTACTAATATTGCAGTTTTACTGAGCAATGKTTTTCCTCAGTGTGTTGAGGAGATTTCCAGTTAGGACCAGGAAACAGGTGAACAAGACAACACAAAAACTTGTGTCTGAGCTCGTAAAACTGCAAGCGCATAAGAAGCCTTTTGCCATCACCAACACAGGTAACTAGTAGTTATTGAAGCAGTATGATTTCTTTACAGTTGAGAAATGAAAGAGCTTGTGCCAAGCTCTTGCTCAAGAAGCACAGCTACRAGCAGCAGGGGCTGTTTTGTAGTATTCCATGTGCTACTCATTACATGAGACTTTAGATAAACGAGTAGCTGCCTTTAGCTTCTCTGCTATCAGCACAATGTGGCTAAGGACAAAATTTGAGAATGATGAATCCTGACAGGAAGTTGCAATCTACCTGTTAATGTTAAGCACAGTTATGCCTACAGAGAAGCCAGGGGAATTCCTAATGGGCAACTATGAGTCCTSAACATCCTTATCAAGTTCTGCAAGGGTATATCCTGACAATACTCAAGTCATCAGAAGCTGACATATTAACCCCTTAGACCAACAGAGTCTCTAGCATACTACCATACTACAGTTCTCTGCTCAAAGCCAAGCACTTCTCCTGCACATTGCAAACATGTTTTAGACCTCAGTCCACACAATCTGCCTGCACCAGGCTCCAGTACCACTCTTCACAGGAAAGGTAAAGCCCTGGGCAGTTCTCACATTTGAAAGACAAGAGATTAGTTTAAAACCTTCCAAGGTAAGATCTGCACAGAGATATAGTGTCTCCAACACCACTTCTGGAAAACTGCTGATTTCAAGCACTGATCATATATTTCAATTCAGGGGGCTGTGCTGTCCAGAGAACTATGACCATCAGGCAAGCAAATGTTAGTTCAGTGACCATTAACTCATTTAATCATATTTTAAAACAGTGGTCAGTACTTTTTCCATGTTTTTCTTACCTTTGTGTTTGTTCCGAACTCTGGAGCAGACACAGATATCATCGTTCCTATTTCCGTACTAAGTTCACTTGCTGCTTTGGTCTCCTTTGTAGTGACAGGTTCGGGACTTCTGACAGAGGTGGGAGATGGCTTTTCCTGTCCCTCCGGCTCTCCCTGTTGGGCATCCTTCACCTTCCTGTTCTTTAAAGAACGCTCTTTCCCAATAGGACCAGGTTTATACTCTTTGTTTTCTACTGGACTCAAGTCT
Organism: Eudromia elegans; assembly: GCA_003342815.1. Classification (NCBI taxonomy): domain Eukaryota; kingdom Metazoa; phylum Chordata; class Aves; order Tinamiformes; family Tinamidae; genus Eudromia; species Eudromia elegans. The sequence goes on along the minus strand of PTEX01000147.1, from coordinate 1,899,253 downwards.
GGAAGCTAAGTTAGCGTTAACTTGTCAGTTAGGTCTTTCCCCCATGTCCTATCCCATAAGAATTACTCTAGCATGCTTAGAATAACAACTTAAAACTTAGCAAAGCTTTCCTAATAGGTAAGCATTTTCTTTCTCAACTTACAGATAATTTCAGACTACGGCAGCAACAAGAATGTGAAATGCATCCATTTGAACATTAGGAATCTAAAGCCCTGTGTTTTGAAGCAGTGTATGTTACGTGTCAGGTATCAGAGTTCAACTAAAATAATATCTAGTTAAAATCTACAAAACAAAACCGTTTTGACTGTCCTTACAAGAAAGCATGAAAAAAAGCRTGTAAGCTACAAGACTTTGTGTACATGGATGTTACTTAGATTTTCCAAGAATCTGGATTTTACAGGGCCCTAGAAAACAGAAGATTGCCTTCAGTTAAAGCTATGTGGACATGTGCATGTTGACAACATTTTTATCTAGGAATTGAGCACTAAACATATACCCAGAGGAAAAAAAAAAGTATGCAAGTGTTGCTTAATTTTGCAGAAACAGCAGCTAGAATAGCTCCTGTAATTTTGTTTGTGCAATTGAACTAAAGCAGAATGAAAGGTCTCAAGTAACCTGAATGTTGTGCTGTTTAAGCAGTCATATCCTTTCCACCTGAGACTATTCAGCCCATCTAACCCCAGAGCAGCACCAAAATACATTAAAGGCAGTCCTCATATCCTACTGCTTAAGCTTCCTTAGTGTAAAGACAGAAGCTCTTCTGGAGMTGCTGGCGTTGCCTCCACAAATGCAGATCTGCTCTCTCAGGAACAGATCAAGACTGGGCTTGGGGAAGAGTTCCCTACCAGGAGCTGCTACCCTCAGGAAGCAGCATAGACTGAAGGAAGCTTTCAGAAGGGAGCAGGAAGCCTCGGAGACCTAAACTCCACAATGTCACAATCAGAAACCATCCCCCAGGCCTGCTTGCCCAAATTTTCCTCTCTGTCCACCACCCCCACCTCAGTTTACATAAAGAGAAATCACACATTAGAAACAAACCTGAATAGGTAAATTGATGTTTCTTATATGGTTCTCTTAATATTTGTCTTACATGCCTAAATCAGTACATCAGTACTGACCTCCAGCCCTGACCATAAACTTGTATTTAAACTTCATAGCTAACTGTATCACCATGAAGGAGATGGGGGGAAAACTGTGTTGTCAGCAAGGTACCTAAGGATTACAGCCTTCTCCTTTKTAAGAGCCTCCCAGAACGTAAGCTCCCAATGAACTGCGGCCTCTAAATCTTCCCCCAATTCCACAGTTAGAATCCACCATGCCATCATACATTTGTTTTTAGGGAGGAAAAAAACCCAAAAAACATCTATAGGAGCCTGGACAGCTGTAATACGAGAAACAAGCAGAAACAAAACGAAACAAAAAGAAAAAACCAGCAGTTTTCTAGACATTAAATAACCTTATTTTGGAGTTCAGCACCTTTGGGTGATTTGATGTAGGCATCTTTAGGCAAACTATTAGTATGTCTAAGAAGGTTTTTGGATGTGCTGGGTTACCACAATTCAGGAGCAAGATTAACTATGAACTATTTCCCTGCTATAAGAGGTCATATTTCRCAACAAACCCCAGCACTTGCAGCATAACCAATAGGCATTTCATGCAGAAGTAGTTAATTCACTCTACACGTGAGAACACTTTCAGATTTCCGTTTGGTTTTTTTTCTGAGAAGGTTAAAAAACCCCCAACAAACTACCTGGTCCTCTCAAAAGCCCAAAGAGAAAGAGTTTTATTTACTTAATAACCACTGCCAAATCTCAAACACCCAGAGACTGAAACAGCTGGTTCAGTAAGACACCAGCCAAGTATCTGCCCTAATTTTTCAAGGAGTAAGAAGCTGGCACTAACAGCTAGTGATGCAGAGGAATATGCATTGGAAATGAAGGCAAAAGGAATGTACATTTACTTCCACAGTGGTTTCACAGGAAAGAATTTAARTGACATGAGGAGAAAACAGAACTCCTTTTGAGTGGTCACAATGGAAAGACTAAGAAGAAATGATCAACTGCAGCACCTAAATCTCCACATGGCGAGTGATGTACATATTTAAATTGAGGTTACGTTTGGTTACTTATTCAGTCTTCCCAGATCTGTTACATTAAAAAAGAAATCTACACATCTATGCATTTGAGACTTCAACGACTTACCCTCTTCCCTTTCCCCTAAAAACCTTTTTTTTTCCTGCAGTTTGATGCACTACTCAGCTTGGTAAACCAGCTACCAAACTAAGCAGGGCATCAYGCGCTTGTAATTTCTGTTTGTTGTTTTTTGTTTCGTATTTTTTGGAGGGATGCTAGGAGTCAAAGCTGAAGACGCAGCTAAGACAGAAGTGGGAGTATCTGCCTCAAGACAGCTCTGAAAGCTTAGTAAACACAAGTAAACCCACACTCTATCCMCTTCCACAACTAGTCCAAAACAACTTTGCCAATTCACAACCCCATGTTTGGTTGAGTCAAACTGCTTGCTCCGAACATAGAATCCATGGACAAATTCTTTTTGGATAGCATGCTATTTACTTGCATTTACTTCCTCAAATKAATTCTCCCATCTTCTATGAGCAACTTGTTGATTATTTTAGGAAGCATACAAGCAGAATGTGATTTTTATAGTAACAGTCCTAACTGAACAAACATATTATTTAATTATTAATCATAATTAAACCATTATTGATCTATAATCTGACTGCTCTGTGTGTGGGKTTTTTTTTCTTACCAAATTACTTTGCTATTATTTAAGTTCATACTGAAGATATGATCTTTTACCTTTTGTGCTTTGATGGGTCCAGCCCGAGGCTGTTTCTGTCTCTGCTCTTTTGGTTCCGGTACCTTGTCAGTGGCCTTCTCAGAAAGCACAGGGCCAACTTCATTGTCACTGCCACTGGAAGCTGGAGCTCCAAACTGAATAGTTTCTATACCGAGCTCAACTCCACCTTCTTGTCCAGGCTTTGCTCCCTAGTTAAAAGGTAAACATTTACATTTCAAAAAAGACTTCTAAATCAGTATATTGCCACCAGTTCAGAAGAGTGGCAATACGATCAGCTTGTTAAAAATACAACTGTACTTCTAGCTCCTGTCAGCAAAAGCACTGTTTGTCATCCCAACAGATTTGCAAGAGGAACAAACAATATCTGAATGCACATCCCCAGCCCTCAACTAACTGCTTACTGTCTATGCAAGCTCTAGGGGAGGAAAAAGGAAAAGTAGGGGAGGAAAAAAACAATCAAGAACAAGAACTGGATGAGAAATGGAAAAGTACAAGTACAATATCTAGGTGCCCAGATTCCGATTGAYAGTATTCTCGTCAATACAATAAATTCTCTTAAAATAAGTTCTCTTAAAACTTCAAAATTAATTGCCAAATCATTACAGTTGGAAAAGACCTTCAAGATCACCGAGTCCAATCATAAGCCCTTCAACATCACGCCTGTTAAATCATGTCCCCAAGTGCATCATCTACACGTTTCTTGAACACTGTCAGAGACAGTGACTCCACCACCTCCTTGGGCARCCTCTTCCAAAGCTTGACACTCCAAGCATGTGCATTGCACAAGTATCAAAATAATCCGTACCCAAGTCCAGTCAGGCACACTCAGCTTACTGAGTAAGCTCAGTATACAGCTACTCCTCTCCTCTTTGTCCTTACCTCTGGAGATGTAGATGAGCCAAAAGATGTCAAAGGCTTGTTCCAAGCACTGACTGAAGGTGGCTGAGGTGGGCTAATGGGTCCCACTGGCAATTAAAAAAAAACAGATTTAAGAAGAATTGGTTGGTTAACATGTTCAACTAAAGTTATGAATTAACTGAAAAAAAAAGAGATTTAGTAAGCCTGGGGTAGTTGAGAAATTCTTAACCTATTCAGCACTCATCAATACACTGCTTATTTAGCTGTTTTCAAGTGGGCTGATCCACCATGTTCAGAAACAAACAAGTCTGACAAAATAGTACAGATTTAAGGGAAGAGTAACTGCTTTCAGGAACCTCCACAGTTTACAGTCCTGCATTTGGGAGGGCTGCCCTCTACTTCCTGGGCAGCAACAAGACTACATTCGCAGTGGCAAATGCAACATCGGTGAAGAGAGCTGGCAATCAGCATTCTCTAAACGTATGGCTAGCCCATCCCGCCCCTAGGAATTTCAAAAGACACCACTTACATTTTTTGGAGATGTCATTTAGAACCGCTGTAGAAGGCACCTGCACCTTGTTTTCCCACAACTCAGTTCCTAGCCCATTGTGAGCCTGGGCGCTCTGCAGAACTTTGCCCGACACGGTGTACTCGGGGCTGGCCGTCCCTCCCGCAGGCTGTGGCTGGGGCTGAGCAGAAGCCTGTGGCTGACCTGGAGCCTGGTTCCCACATGGAGGCTGTGCCTGTGCCTGTGCCTGAGCTTGAGCTTGTGCCTGCTGCGCGGCCGCAGCAGCTGCCTGTTGCTGCTGCTTTTTGGCAAACCTGGGTGGGAGCTTTGAATTCTGACCTCGTCCTTTTTCACTTGATCCTTTTTTCGTCCAAACCTGTAAGCCGAAGTCAATTTTATTCTTAAAGCAGATAGCCTGCATGGATGACAAATTGCACTGCATGACAGCAGAAAACAGAAGTGGTAAGCCTTTTTAAAGAGTATTTTTTCATGGTATATTTAAGAACAATTACAAGAATAGTGCTTTATTTCTCATCTGTTTTCCTCTTAGAACCAACTAACAAACAAGCRGTGGTGTAAGTCTAGTTAAGAGTATATAAAAAAATACACACAAAACTATTTCAAGTTTCCTGACGCCTCCTGCCTGATACTGACCAAATAGGGAGCACAGAATCCTAAACTAAGGGAAGATGAATTTACAAATTCTGAACAACTGAAAATATTACAACAGTATACATTTAAAAAAAGTCAAAATATAGCTGCTTGGAAACCCAGAYTCTGCAAATTCACAACATCCCCAATATCCCAAGTATCGGGAGAAGCTTTTTCTCATTATAAATGCTGYGTCTTGTACCTGCACTGTTTGTTCTTCCTTCTTTCTGCGCTCTTCATCTTGCAAGCGTTTTTGTTGCTTCTTAGACACCACTTCAGTAAAACCATCATCATTCAAGTTAGATTGGGAGTCTTCAACTACTGTCACTTCAGGGTGATCATCAATAATCACAACACCTACAGACAAAGGAAAGGTATAGATGGTCCTTCCCCACTGCTTTAATAGCTYCAGATGCAGCATGAAATAGAACACACCAAGACAAAAACTGGTTTAGAGTAGTGGCAATCTCCCAGCAACCAACTATAGAYGGTGGCCCTGATTATGGCTAAGTTTGTGTGCAGCATTCACTGTGGTTAGCATCTAGAGGGACTTTACCTTTTTAATTAAAGGACTGGCACTATGAAGTTTTCTGTACCAAATTCTCCATGAAATAAGCACTATAACTGCTCAAAAAAATGTCTTTTATGAAAACGAGCTGGAAGTTTATCACTGATATCCACTGCCTTTGCTTATGAAGGTTAAGCAAATTATCAGAAGCCAAGTGGTGGAAAGTGAATGTCAAGAGTTCAGAGGAGACAGAAGAAACTTGTTCCCATCTATACAAAGAAACAGTGATATATGTCACTTTTTAACGGAATACACGTTGTTAATTAGATAAGACAAAGGGAGCAACAACTGAGTATGTGATTTTTCTGTATTATTTATTTTCTCAAGTTCATTTTTCTCCAAAAGTCTTCAAACATCTAGCTCTATATGCAGCAAAGCTAGTAAGATTTACAAATTCTTTTTAGAATTAGATTTTATCAACACATACTTGCATAGTTGTTAAGATCAAACTGAGACAAGGCATCCACTTTTTCCTTAGGCTTGGGTTTTGGACCAGCCTTGGGTTCCTCTCTCTTTTTGCCGCTGGCATCCTTAGCACCTTTTTGCCCTGCAGCATTAGTACCTTCTTCCTGATGCAAAGAATTGCTGTTGGTGGGATCAACAACAGGCAAACTTGCTGTCTGCTCTTCAAATGGTCTGCATTGGGAAAAAAATAAACAGAAAATTGATAACCAGGGACATAGCAAACACAACCAGGAAGACCAACAGCCTAACAAGCATCACAGTATAACGCTACAAGTATCTACCGTGTAGCATCTAAAAGATAGAGCATTAATCACAAGTTTAAGCCTGGGCAAAAGGGCAAAGTCCTATCTCAGAATACCTCTGTSTACAGCACAAAGCTTTCACATTTTTTCTCAAGAATTTCCATATGCAAACATAAAAAATACATAGCCATAGGTCCACGTATTTCTGTCTCTCTCATCAATTACTGCAAATCTAAAATGACTAGCAACAATTCTGAGTCACAGGAGGACCACAGCCCATGTCCACAGGTATACATATTCCTAAGAGAAACCAGCACTCACCCTCTTTTTCCACTTCTGGGTGGAGGACCGCTCCGTCTTTCACCCCTAGGCCCTGAGAAGTTCCTCCCTGGTTTAGGGGGCCCGTTGTTGCCACGTCGGTTTTGACGGTCAATTCCAGGYCGCTGACTAGAAAAACTTCTCTTGGCTATTTCCCTTTTGGGGGCTCCAGTGTTTTCTCCTGCTTTTACAACCACTTGTGCTGCTGCATCTGCTGTTTTCTTCTCATCTCTTTCACGCCTTTCGTTGAAGTCGCTGCTTTCTGAGGCTGTTTCCCATTCTTCATTTGCCTGATCAGAAGAATTCTGGTTGGACAAGTCTGGTGTCTTACTCCCAGAAACATCCAGTGCGGCGTTGGCCTGCTCATTAACTACATTATTAACTGTAGCACTTGCTGATGAGTTAGCTACTGCCTCATTTATCTTTGATGCAGCCTCTCTTTCTTTGAGGCGCCTGAAGCGCGGTGGCTTATCCTGCCTTGGAGGCCTGGCAGGCCTTTGTCTTCGTGGCCTTTCTCTTGTCGGATCAAACTTCCTCTCAAATTTTTGAGGTCTTTTATCAACTGGTATAGGACCATAATGTTCATTCCTTCTTGGAGGTTCTCCATCTTCTGGTTTTATGATTTCTGTTTGCCTAGGAGGGTTCCACTGATTGTCTCTGTAGGGCGGTCTCCTTATTGTAGATGGACGTGGAGGACGTCCGCCAGGATCCCTACCACCACGTCTAAACATTCCCCCTCGGCCTCGTCTAGAAGGCTCTCCTTTCGGGAGAAATCCTGGTTTGGGTTTATTCTCATCTTCCCTGATATAAGTTTTTTCTATTGATCTATTGTCTATTCTGATATTGTTTTCAGGTTTGAACATTAGGGGCTTTGGAGGCTTCTTGCTATCAGGTCTCTCCTCTCTCTTGGGGTGCTTGCCTTTGCTTAGGCTGTCTTTGTCTGAAAGCAGCGTGTCACTTGCACTTTCATGAACTTCACTGTCAGAATCCGTTTCCGAACCATGCTGGCGGCGCCGTTTTGGGATGACTTCAAAATCAGAACTCTCGCTACGAGTTTCACTCTCCTCCCTTTGCCTAACAGGCCCTGAAGGCACATGGTCTGATCTAGGTTTAGTATCTCTGTAGTGTTGTGGGTACTCTCTGTTATGACCTCTACTGCCCCGGCCACGTCCCCCATAAGAACCTCTATAGCTGCGACCTCTGGAGTAATATTCCCCACGACCTCTACCTCTATAGCCTTGATCTGGGAACCAGTCTCTATCCCTAGCCTCTTTCCAATATGTCCTTGGTGGTAGGCCGGGCTCTCTTTTCACAGGTCTGGTTTCTAAACGTGGTTTCTCTATCACCTCCTTGTTAGACACCTTCTCTGTCTGCTTCTCTTCCTTCACTGTGGTAGCTGGCTGCTGTCCATGGGACTGTTGCGGGGCCGCAGGCTGGGCAGGGGACTGGAGCGGGGCTGCAGGGGGAGGCTGTGGGGCAGCAGGCTGTGCAACGGGGAGCTGCTGCTGCACTGGAGGCATGGGCAGCTGGACCGGAGCTTTAGCTGCTGTCTCACTTTGAATGCTCTCAGAGCTTGCTGGTACTGAAGCAGCATCCTGGGTTATCTTCTTCACTGGAGGAGTGGCACTGCTGGAGGCAGATGTTTCAGGCTCAGTCTGAGACAGTGGCACTTGAGGTGCTTCCTTTTTGTCACTTTTTTCAGACTTGCCCATTTTTTCGCTAGCTGCTTTTTCTCCTTCTTTCTCCCTCCTCTGCTCACGCTCTTCTCGTTGTTCACGCTCTTCTTTCATATCTCTAAGCACAGGCTTTTTAATAGGACCAGATCTTCTTATTGGTCTATCACCACCTTCTTCTCTTCTGCCATAACCAGGCCTAGGACCCCACCTTGTTTCAGACTTAGGTTTGAATGTTTTTTCAGGTTTTGGTCCTTCTGATGTTCTACTACTGATCAAAGTTTCTTTTTTTGGTTTAATCTCAAGTCTCTCCACAGTCTCCTTTGTCTCAACAGACCTGTTATTTAATTTAGGAATATTTGTTACTGTCTCGTTCCTCTGGTCTTCTGATTTTAGGGAGTGACTTGAGCCATGGGAAATGCTTCTCTTTAGAGAAGAGTGACTTTCCCCCACAGGTACCAATTCTTCCTGAGAGCTGCGTGTAACTTTCTCATCAACTCCTTCAAAATTAACTGCTGGGCCAGGTGTGTCAGTTTGGAGAGGCTGTACATCTTCCAAAGGCCTGCTTGGGAATTTCTGTACTTCCACCTCTCCCGGTTCTCTGAAAAAGTCTGTCTTTGGATGAGAGTCCAACTGGTTGTGTTCTACAGGATAAGCAGCAGGGACAGCAGCAACTCGTTCTTGCTCCATGTGTGCCTCAGGCCTAAGGAGAGGCAAAAAAAGAATTTTGGAGGGAGAAAGTTTTTATTCACCAATATTCTTACATATATTAGACATATTACATATACTAAGTGAGGACCAAATTAACCTTCTAGTCCTTCCTACGAAGCATGTCTTGTGTTTTGTATACATCAATATTCACTTGCAGAATTTCAATGACGTCTGAAATCAACAGTGCCAAGTACATCATATCTCTGCACCCAGAGCTCCTTTTAAAGTTTAACAAAATTTGCAGTTTAACCTGTGTTTCATAATATGAATTACAGTTAAGTGTGTGAAACTCAAAGAAGTGACAAGAATTAAGGCTTACCTCAAATCTTCAGGCTCATCTAACACTTTGGGAGGAGAGCTAGCTTGCTGAGGTTCTGCATGGGGGTATGGGTCAGACCCCCACATCATGCGGGGCTCTGACAGCGGAACGGCGTGCTCTCTCGCTGAGCGAGCCATATGTTCAAACGAATCCGAACTAGTTGCTGATCCCTCTATCTGATCTCTTCTCATCAGTGGTTTGGGAGGCATCATTCCTGTGACAATTTAAATTCAATATTTGAAATCCTTTTAACATTACCAAACAGACCTATATTGAGAGACTAAGCCTATCAGAGGTACCAAAATATACTTTCTTCCCTCTTCCTTCTCTGCCACTCTATCTGTTCACTGCCTGCTGACCTCAGGAAGATCAGATCTTTACCGCTAGCTATCCTATCTACCAAAAAAAGGAAAAGCTGTCTGCTTCCACTGCAACAGAAAAATAAGTTCCGGAGGCCCATCAAATTGTTAAAGAAGGTTCTGCTCCAAGAAATTAAGAAAAAGTGGCTTTTAGTACTTGATTAAGGACTCCAGGAACCTTTTGTCATTGCTGTTTCTAAAGAGCTGTTTTCGCTACTTTTGCTTGGCTTGCCATTTCTCCCATTCATTCCTTGCAGACTCTTTCTCAATACCTACTCCTTTGCACTCCCTATCCCTACCCTGGCTCATTAGCTGGTTAAATATCTCTTTTACATCATATGCCAGACTGGTATTATTTTTGCACAAAGGTTTTTCTAATTGCAAGTCAGGCCTCGTAATTGTTATTCCACAAATTAAAAAGTGCTTTTTAGTGCCAAGAAAAGAATCCCAAAGCCACAAAATTAGCAAGACTTCTTAGGTGTTAACAGATGATAGATTTCCACCCCTCCCCTCCCTATTTTATATATATTTTCATTTTTATAAGGAAGGTAATATAAATAAAGATTTTAGCAAATAATGAAAAGCGAGTGGTAAAAATGCTATTTTAGTCAGTTTAACCTAAGTCAAATTGAAAAATCTGTAACAAAACAAGTTATTTTATTGACATTTTGAGTACAGATGTAACTGCTACTAACACCTGCAGGACAAAGCTAGGATTTTTACTTTATGAGACAGGCATCGATATATTACTACCAATTTTTCAGTGTTATTAATATCTGTTTGGTTGTAAATGGTGAAATTACTTAGCATATCCTCCCCATCCTCCACCAAAATAGGCAGTTACTATACACAGTGTGGTTATAAAAAGAGACTTTTTATTTCCAAACCAAGACAATTCAACAGTCAAAAATGCTGCTAGGTTTTACCTGGATGAATAGGAGGCATATCCATTGCAGGCCTTCCCGACATCATTCGTGGGTCCATATAGGACTGCATCATGAGCCACCGTGGATCAAAGCCCATGGAAGCTAAATGCTGAGGATGTGGTTGCATGGGTTGGTAGAGAGGTCTGTGCTGGGGAGGGGGGACTGGGCCACTAGAAGGCTGTGATGGAGCAGACTGAGGATGCACACCCTGCTGCTGCTGCTGCCACTGCTGCTGTTTCATTTGCTCCTGCATAACAAAGTATTATAGGATAGTTAAGATGAGCATTTGGGCAGAAATTAAAATAATCTATGGAAATTAGAAGTGAAGTCATGTCCATAACACTAAGTAGCCTCAAAATTAAAGGACAGGCATGTATCAGCATGACCTGGTACAGTGGGAACACAAACTGGACAATTTAGAATAGCTACAGTTTTGCCTGTGTTCAGGAAAAAAACAGAACCTATCTATCCTTTGTGTAATTCATTAATATAGTGAAGTGTTCTTCAAAGCTTAGCATCTGAGTGCAAATTACATCTGTATGTATCAGGACTCCTTTAAGAAAATCTGTCAGGAGAAACCATCACCTTTCAGGTTCCGTAAGTACCCACAAGTCAATACTCTACTTCCAATAATTTCTGCAAAAACAAGCCAGTTGCCTCTCTTGCGTTCTGCTCAATTACATAGTTTCCATATAGTGAGAAATACTTCAAGCAGTACAATTCATGCCAGAAGTTAAAGCTGGGAGAGAACAACTTAGCCTTTTCTAAACTCATACAGTCATATTCTTCCAGAATGAGGGAGAACTAATATAATGGTAATGTAAACATATTATTTCTTCTGTTAATAAACTAGTTAGTTACCTGCTGCCTCTGAAATCTCGGTGGTAATGATTTCTGGAACTGCTTAGAATAACCAGAGGAAACAGCAGGACGAGGCTGAGACCCTGAATCTGGCTCGCTTTCGTGAGTCACCTGTGTCTCTCTCTCTTTCTCATTCCGACCACTATCTTGACGGGTAAATACTGGTTGATCTCCTGAAAAACGAGTTAGATATTGTTAGACATAAGCTCACCAAATGAATCTTAAAATTACAGCAATTTTACCCTAACCCGAGTGCCATATTTAGTCAAGCTAAAAGAGTATTTTTCTCAAATGCAAGCAATGTCTTTTCTCAGTTTTAGTATCCAAAAATAAAGCCAAAAAAGTCTAAGTATGAATTAGTTCATGATAACAGAAAAACTGGTGTTAATATATCCCTCAATATTCCTTTTAAACTCAACAAACCGAGTAATTAACCATGAGCATCAATCAGAAAATGATTAAGTGAATTAAGAAGTGTTGTGAATATGAATGCTATTATGTTTTTTTGTTTTTTTTTAAATGAACCAAAAATCAGTTTTACAATCATTTTCATTCACAACAATACCTGATTAAGCATAATCTAACAGAGCTCTCCTTTGGCACTAAAGCTCCACTACAAAAACACATCAAGTTTAAATGTTTGCTCTTTGTGCCTGTTTCTTTAAGCTGAATTAAGCAGTAGAATAACAAGAATAATATATGTCGCTTTTTTTGGTAACACAGTTGCTGTAAGGAAATTGCAAGTAAGGAAAGCCTTTTTTTTTTTCTGTATTCTTCAAAATCCAGCCTCAACCATAGAATTCATGATTTTGATGAAGTGGTCAAATAGGTCTAAGCCTCAGAACAAAGCATAGAGTCTGTGGTGTTAATTGCTAAGGAAAAAAAACGGTCTAGATGCACTAGGCAAAGTAGGTATGAATATAAACTTCTAAACTACAACTATGCTTTGTGGTTCAGCTTTAAGATGAGTCCTAGTTGTGCAAGCATACCTTTTTCTTCCTTGTTATTCCTGATTTCATTTTCTTGTTTTTCCACTACAGGTGCTGCCACAGGTTCTTCAGACTCAGAAACCTCAGGTGCTGGCTTCTCCTCCTCTTTTTCTTTTTCCTTCTCCTCCTTCTCTGTCTCTTTTTCTTTCTCAATCTCCCTTTCTTGTTCTTTTGCTTTCTCCATTTTTTCTTTTTCTTCTCTCTCTTTTTCTAGTTCCCTCTCTCTTTCCCTTTCTTTTTCCTTCTCCCTCTCCCTCTCCTTTTCTTTCTCCCTCTCCTTTTCCCTTTCTCGTTCCCTTTCCCTCTCCCTCTCCCTTTCTCGCTCTCTTTCCCTCTCCTTCTCTCTTTCCCTCTCTCTCTCTTTTAGAGGGTCATCCCGGGAGGGTTTTGTCACACAGCCAAATTTCTCATTTAACCGTTTTAGCTTTTCTGCACAAGCTGCTTTTCTTTGTTCTTCCATTCTTCTTTCTTCCTCTTCTCGTCGCTTACGGGCTCGCTCAACTGCTGCCGATATCTCTGACTGCTGTCTTCTCCTCTGTTTCCAAATTTCATCTTCATCTGGGACTGGTTTAGGAGGAAAGGGACCTTGTCTTCCAGGTCCTATCTGACGATCAGGAGGGGGGTGCTGCAATATTAAAATCAGTGAATTTAGCAGAGAACATACTATACCAAATCAGCCAAAATACTACATTTTAACCATTTTCCAAAACTTAATACTTGGATGGCATGTTTACACAGCAAGGCTTGAAAGACATAAAGCAAGCCTCCACCTTCCTGCTCAAGTTTCAGCTCATGAAACCCAAGAGGAGTAGTAAAAAGGTTCGGCTGGCCTTGTGTCACACCTCATCCATTACTGCTAAGATGCCAAGATGACAAACATCACCTTGGTTTGGTTACAGTCCACTTCATCACAGACTCAGGGGAGAGCTCAGACAGGAGTCCCCATCAAAGAGCCAGAGATCTTCGAATACCACAGAGATTTTAATGACTGGTGAAAATTGTTAACAGGCTACCACCTACAGATTTCACTAAAGACATCACCTAATTCCCACCATGACAGTGTCAAAGTGCTGCATGCAAGCAAATAAAGACAGCTCTAATTTTTCTTACTGGTGGTAGAATAGATTTTGGATGAAGAGCAGGGCCACCTCTTTCATGTACAGAAGGCTGCGTTGGACCTCGATCCTATAGGATTGAACACAGTATTAGGGTAACTAAGTTTGCAGTGACAGACAGGTTGTCAAATTTTGGATTTATTGTTTTCTACTGCATTAAGACACCACATCCAGCAAACTATACTCCATCTTACATAAATGCATATACAAAATAGAGCAAGAACATCTCTCTACCCTGTACTGATAGCTAAACAATTATTCTAGAAATGCTCCACATCCAAATATCAAACTTCATGCTACTGCGCTATATCCAATCCTCAAAGATTGTACAGTCCTTATATACAGAGAAAAATGGGTACAATGAATTCAGGATCCCCAAACCTTCACTATAACAAGCATCACATTTTCAAGAAATTTCTAGCAAGGCTAAAAATAGCTTTCCTGGGAGGAAGAGGAGAACCAATAAGCCTACAGAGTTATCAATCTTTTGCTACTGCAGGATAATCCAAAAAACACATTGGTAACACAACTGGTAAATTCCACATGGTCTCCATAAAACACTTCTGAGAAGTTAAGTTGGCCTAGTTGTGCTGAAGAAAGCGAGTCATGACATAAAAATCAGGAAAGATGTATAGGCCAATAGGGCATGTTTACCCAGTGACACTAAAACTGGACAGACACAAGCATGGCTTCATTCCCTGTTATGAGGTATGGACACACAGAAGCATCAAGTTAAAGTTTGTTGTTTAAGTTACAGCAACTGCCAGAGTTCATAAAGAAATGCTATAAAAACATGCCGGTTTTATTTTGTAACTAGAAGATAAACAGCACTAGATCAGTTACACCAGCAGATAAGTAGTAGCAATTAATACTTTCACTTATGTTTGTAATCTTAATAGACCTGACAGTTTTGAAAAGACATCTGAGTCCACAAACCTGATCTAGCTGAGAGGGTTTACCATAGGATGCTTTGGTTGCTGCTGTGGAAACCTGCGTGGCAGACTTTGTCTGCTCTTCTGCTTCCTTCTGGTCATCGGGGCTTTGAGAGTCTTTTGATGGTGTTTGCTCATCACTGCACACAAAGAAATAAGAAAAATGGAAGGCGTACTCCACCAAGGTATTTGGTGATTTACTTTCTATCCTCAATCTTTCTTAACAAGAGCAGAAGTTTCTCACCATCAGAACTATTTCTACTGTATGCTTAACTGACTTGAGCATACAAATAGCTAAACAATTTACTATATTATTAAATTACTGGAATAAATGTTGTCAAAATGAGTAAGCTTTGGTTCACTCAACTTCCCCAAAAACTAAATGCATTCCATTCTCATAAAACTGACAACACCAACTTACCCACTTTCCTTCTCTTTTTGACTACTTCCTTGTTCATCATCATCACTGAAATTCAGCTGTTCAGTGTAATCCACTTCACTCTGAGCACCTGTTAAATAAGCAAACATTCAATTCATGTTTCAGAAAAATTTAATGTACAAATAAAAAAAAGCAGTCTGACGTTCTTACCTGCCCAGCCCTCATCAGCCTCAGCATCTAGGTTATCAAATTTATCTAGTTCTTTAAGTTCACTAGCACTAAGAATGGATGGGCGCTCAATAGGTTCTGAACACCAGGAGGGTGGTCCTCTTCCCCTTGGCCCTCTGAAAGAAAAACAGATGAACAGGCCACTGTCACTATCCAGCACCATAAACAGAACAAAGTCAACTTCTGTGACAAGCAATTCTTTCAAGTAGACAGGACACAAGATATATCAAATACAGGATATGAATTTGAGATGAGTGTACTGTATTTCAAATAACAACTGTTAGGTTACCATATTAGTTTCTTGTTTGAAAAGTTTCTGAAGATAGTTTTGTAATGGAAGAGTAGAAGTTATAAGCCTTGTCTACATGCTGCACARCAAGCCTGATGTGGCTCTGTGCTGTTAACTTGATAGTTGAAAACCACACCTTGTAGCTTGTGCAGCACATACACAAACCTGACATCTGTTATACCAACTTATGCACTTCAAAGATGTTTCTTTACACTTTCCAAGCTTTCTCCCTTGTCTATGGTTCTGTAGTCTATTTCTACTCAAGCTGTCCCAGTCACACCTCTCAGCTTTTCCTCCCACAACCCCAGATCACCTGCCAAAGACTGTACACCCCTGCACACAATCCCCCCTCTTCTCCCACACACGTGCACAGTCATTTCCAGCTACAGAAAGACACACAGAAAGAAGGGAGCTAGTTAATATACAGTAGAAAAGTACCCCAAATCAAGATCCTAGAAAGTGGATAAATTCTGCCAATTTTTGCAGCTGGTTAGATGTGGTTTTCAAAAGTTCTGCAACACAAGCAACCCACGGCAGTGCACTGCACAAACCAAACTTAAGAAAAATCTAAATAGTGACAGTTAGGCCATTTATAAATATATTAAAAAATAAAAATAAAAATCTATTTTAAAGTTGTAGACAGTTCATACCCATACAACTGTAACAATTCCAAAGTTACTTACCTGCCAGGGTCAGAATTCGGAAACCTTGTCGGACCTTGCATGGAAGGAGGATATGCCATTCTTGGATACTGATTAAACATCTAAGAAAGATTTTTAAACAAGAGTCATTTGTTAAGATATTACTGTATTAAACATAAGGATAACATTGAAGGAATGATAATGAAAGTAAAGAAAGATTTTTCACTTGGGACTGTTTGCTAATGAGAAGTGTGTGAAATCAAGCCATCAAAGCAGAATGACTATAAGCCTTGATCAGCAGTGTATAATTAGCACTTTCCCTTCAGTAGGCTGCTAGTTGAGTAAAGTAATAGCACACTTACGTAAGGGGGCATCATTGCCCTGTACTGAGATGAGATGGGTGGTTGCTGCTGTCCATTCAGCTTCGGCTGAGGGACCTGTGGTAGTCTCTTTTCTGCTGCCTTCTGAGCATCGTTTTGTTCTCCAGGCGCTGCAGCATTATCCTCTTGCCCAGGAGTTTTAGCTTCTTGATCAGTTGGAGACCCAGGCAAGTTGTTCTTATTACCACCTTCTCTCCAGTTGGTATTATCTGCATGGGCAGAATCAGCACAAGGGAAAAAAGAAAACAAGAAGAGACTTTATATTACAGAATCAGAGGCAAGCAAAAGKGAAAAAAAATGTTCTGTCTATTGAGTTTTCTGTGATATAGTAATCTCTGTACAGATGGATGTTAAAATTTACTGCCCAAGAAAAAAAAAATTTACTGCTCAAGAAAAAGAGGGACTGTTTTCCATCCCTGCTCAAACTTACATCCAGCTGAACTCCTGAAGGGAAAGAGTTAAGTTCACAGGTGCTCTAGTTGTAGTTTTCATCTTCTAGAATACAATGCAGTTTAGGAAGGGCATTAAAAATTGCACAACATGGAACACAGCTTTAGTTAAGTTGGCCACTCTATCAGCTTGACGTCTTGATGGTATACAAAAAGTTGTTCTCAAGGGAAAGAAATTTCTTAAGCAGCAAAAGGCTACAGTCTGGCTCAGCTCTAACTCACAAAAATGGAATGGAAGCGATGAGGGCTCTTCTTCTGCGTGCAGGTGCCTGATAAAAAGCCAAAGAAAACTAAGATCTAGCAATCAAGCACTTGCATCAGACACCCCACTCTTCCACTGTTCTCTACAAATTATAGAGCAGGGATTAGGAGGAAAAAAAAAATGTAAACATGAGGGAACATATGGTCCCTCATATGTTTAAGGACCAGCAACAACTCACAGCCTTTCACTGTGCATGATGTTCTCCTAGGGAATAGCCCAACTCGAGGCAGTGCTAAAGCTCCACACTTCCTTTTCCCATCAGAGTTCTCCCATTTTCCTTGCATGGCTGCTAAATGGACAGCACTCATGAAGGCTCTTCAGCCTTCTGCCATCACTCTCAAAGTAGGGCTTAATGGCATACATGATGTTGACCAAAACTACAACTAAATGATGCAGAAGGCTGCGAGACACACAGCTACTTTCCCAGTGGTTTTTGTTGTTGWTTTTGTTTTCCTGACATCTCTGAAATTTCTTGTTGATTTACTCAACACTAAAACCAAGAGAGGACCTGAAGAAGTACAGTACAGAAGTCTATGTTTTTACACAGAAACAAGCCCAGAAGTCTGTGGCTGGCACCACGGACTTCACAACTCACAAGTGCCCAAGCCACTGCAACAGCAGTGTTTTCTCTGCTATGGGCACAAAGCACTGCCAATCACAGGGCAGAAAGTGCTCTTTAGGTGAAAGCTCCACCAAAAAGTTCCAAGGAACAAAGGAACCCTGTTCCTCATAGGAGGCAAAACATAACGCCTAATGCCTTCCCATTAGAAGGACAAGGGAAATAATATACATCTCGAACTGAAACCTAACACCAACCTTGTTTATGTTTAYGGTCACCTTGCTGTAGTTAATCATCCAAAACTGAAATAGACCTACCTAGTCACAGCACACAGGACAAGAGCTAAAGAGGCCCCAGAAATTCACAGTATTGTCCATTCTGACCTTGCAGGCCAAACTTGCAAACCAGGTTATCTTTCATCCTAAACATATGAGTATTATGCGTTTGGGGGTAATTCTAAAGATTATTTTCGTGGTTAGTTGATAATAGAAGAGCATTTTAAACATGTTTTTGTCTGCTGAATGCCACAACAGCTAAAACGTTAGTATTGTGCAAACAGCAGAAGTCCCTTGGAAACAAGTGGATTACTGACCAGTTTAGGAAAACAGTGAGAAATCCGCGCAGATCCGGATTAAGAGAAATACCTTTTTTCCACCAATGGGAAAGATGGCAGAGCAAGAAAAAAGCAGCCTCCTTTCCCCACAAATTCCTATCATAAGCTCTTAAACAAGATAACCATATAGTGAAATAGAGTTCCAAGACRTTATGGAAGGACAGTTTGGATAATTTTCAACAACTTATATAATGTAAAAGCAGGTTGATTAAAAAACATTCAGTGTACTTTCCATGGGAAGTGAGCAATTTTGTAGTAAGTTCTACACAAATACATGCAATTTCACAATAAACACTTATACAGTACTTACTCTGAGGTCGCAAGTTGGGTCCAGATCCATGCTCTTCAGGTGCATCCTTCTCTTTGCCTGTCTTTTCCTGATCCCCAGCTGCCGGCAGACTGGGAAACTCTTGCTGGAAATAACTATTTACTTGAATAGCTGGACCTACACAAAAACAAAATCAAAGTCAAAAATTTTTGTAGCCTGAAGAGTTCAGAAGGTTACCCATCCTGTTAAGTCTGATCATCCTCAAAAGGTGAACTTGAAAGCTACATTAATTTCCTGGTAACACAGAATGCACATGAGCCTACAGCAATGCTTACAAAAGGATTCACATTTGCTACCAAATACCAAAGTTGTCAAATCTACTGGGTCAATTATCTGTCAAGACTGCAGAAAAATCCTGAAGCAACCAAAGAGACAAATGGAGAGCTTAAACTGCCCAAAGGAATAAGATGCAATGCAGGGAGCACTTAAGTTCCTCAGCTCTGTCAACATCCTTTTCAAGCACAAAGATTTCCCTTGTTTTATTCATAGTAATTATAATCAATTCAAGAACATGCAGTTATGTTATTGCCAAAGCCCCTAAGATTCACTGCTGCTCTAATAACAAATAATTCCACTGCTGAAGGCCACAGTTTTATCTTGTGAGAAAACTTAAGCATAAAAACTGGAACATTCTTTGATTCAAAGCAGAAGTTAAGAAAACTGCCGCACAGGAAGGCAATCTATGTTTGGTCTATCAGCTATAACAAAAGCCTTAAATTCCAATTCAGAGGTATGCCAAAGTTTTTACACAAGTCATTTTCCCTTCTTGCCAGCCACACATTGAATACTGACCTATTAGTCTGATACCAAACCACCAAAACTTGCTGAGGGAAACTTTCTCTCAGTCTGAATAATGCCCTGCTCATACATCTATCTTAGCTCCTAAATACTGTAAGAGACAGCACAGTATGCCAAAGACTATGGGGCAAGTCCACAAAAAAGCGATCTGAACACATACAGTCTAAAACAAAAAATCCCTTGGCTTGGATTAGGAGGGGGAAGGAAAAAAAGAATAATAAATAATATGCTTCCTAACTTTTTTTTTTTTTTGGTCAAAAGAGAGAAAGTCTCCTCTCTGACACACAAAAGCATCCTTATTAAAAAAAAAACAGGGTAGGGACCTTGATGTTTTTGTTTTTCCAAGATTAAGAAACAAGCACAAGGTAAAACCCTTATTCTCTTCACTTCCATTGAAAGTTGTAACAGCAAATACCACAGTATTTGCACCTGTGCCTACAGACTGCAGTGAGATGTTCAAGCTTGATTCTAACTTCACCTTTTGCAGATTAATTGTTGTGGTTTATTTTTCAGACACTGGACTCCTGCTATGTCCATTCAGCTACATCCAAGTGCTTGTTCAATGGGAATGAAAGTAGCAGTTTAGCAAAGCAATATCATCCTCAGTGATAAGCTTGATAGTGCCCAGGTCATCAACCTGAAATAGCAAGGCTGTAAGCCAACAACAGTTCAGCAACTAAGGTCTTCCAAGATGTCACAGCAGCAATTAGCTTCACCTTCTAATCAACATGAGAGCTGAAAAATACATGCTGCAATTACATTTTAGAAGTCCTTCCTTTCTAGTCAGTCATATGGAATATCCGAGAAGGATTTACTCTAGCCTCACTCACACGAAGATTTACAAACGCATGAGGCTGCTGGCTCCCTTCCTGCTGGAACGTGCACAAGGCGTCTAGAAAAAGCACAAGTCCCACCAGCCAACTGCAGAGCACGAAAACACGAGCATGACAGGTGTACCCCGAGTTTCAACCCCAGGAGGAGAGCAAGTGTTTGGTGCCAACTCACATTCCGCATTTTTTATCGAAACACCAACCCCACTACCGCATTAATTGAGTGAAATGAGGGCGCCATCTGGGATTGGCACACAGTTGCCATAGCAACTGCAAAGTAATTAGCTAAATGCATTTAAACCACTGAGCCGAATCACTTTATTTCCCATGTCACATCAGCAATGATCTTATCAGCTCATGTGGAAAGGGTGATGCAAAGTGATCTGCATACCAGTGGGTTTTTTAAAACATCTATTCTACAACACTCCTTCAAGACAAATTAGAGAGCTGGCTTAACAGAGTAGACTTTCCATAGTGGAGAACAGAGGAAACAACGGGCATGAAACAGCGGAGCGAGAAGTGCAAACTCTTTAAGAACTGCCACTTTGAATATCTCCTCCATTAAAAAGGCAAAGTCATTAGACATGCAATATTAACAGTAAGCTCTAAGTAATGGCTTAGAAATTGCCTCCATGTAATACAGATTTATGCTTACTATTCTAAGATCCATCTAGAAAAGAGCTCACACTTCAACACAGAAAGACAAAATTTACAGACACAGAAATTCTGCAAGCTTCAGACTTAAGATAACAAGTTCTAGGCTATTTTTCATAATGGAGATATGGACATTCTAAGTAACCTCTCACTCCACATGCAATTTTAAAAGTTTGCTGAAGAACGAGCTCTAACCTTACGTCCACAACAGAAATAGTCAAGGTAAGATTCATAGTAACAGAAAAAAAAATCTCCATTATTTCATGGAATTACACAAGACACCT
>PTEX01000147.1:1859562-1878220 GCA_003342815.1 Eudromia elegans | reverse complement strand
AAAAAAAGCGCCATAGTTGAACAGCCTCATTTTAAAAAGAAACACACCAAACCAAGGAATCTAAGATTAAGGGAAAGTAGTGTTGCAACAGACATTTATACAGAAGGAACACTATACACCTTTTCCATAAAACAATTCAGAATAATGAATAAACTGATCACTAGGCAGCTATTTATGCTACTCTTTCCTGTGCCAGAATTATATACACAAAAAAATACAGATTTTTTTCCTCCACCCATTTCAGCCCTGTTCAAAGATCTGGTACTATAAGTACCCTTGCTCTGCCTATCTCCCCCAAAGGGCCATGCAAGCCCTTTAAAAGTCAATCAGACTTGCTACCTACTAAATTGGGCTGGAGCTCACTTGAGTGACAAGGGACTGGCTCACCTTCAGGCCAAGAAAGTTGCTTCCACAGCATTCCTAGTCCCAGCTGGCTCGGTCAAGACTCAAAAGGTTGCCGAGTGTGGATCTCTCACAGCAGCATTCATAGCCCGCTAGGCCAGTCCAGATTCCCACCACCTTTAACACCACTTACCATCTCCTTGCCCACCTGGCTTGGTACTGGCCCATGATTTGGCAACAGGAGCTGCTTCTGGAGGAGCAGGAGCGGCAGGTTTTGGCTGTGTCTGCGGCACTTCTGGCTGTCTGGAACCAGAGGAAAAGCACTCATGAACACAAGAGGGGCTGAGCACAGAATGAGATTGTCAGAACAAGTACTGCAAACGAATGAAGTGAGATAACTGCAGCTGAAGAACCAATAACTACTCTTCTATATAAAAGCATTTTCATATATAACAGTTGTTATAGTAACAGTTAAATCGGAATAAATTAGCTATCTAGATTGGATTTCCCAAAGTGAAAGGGTATGAATAAAAATGGGTGGAAAAGAACAGTAATCAGTCATGAACAGAAATACATTCTTTTAAAGCAGTATATTAGATGATAAAAATTCAGTCACTCTACAACTATGGAAGGAAAAATTTTGGAATAACGTTCTCTTGGCTCAGTGGCTGAGAGAAGAAATCAATTTTAAAAAATACCACCAYGAACAGAGAGATGACAGAAATTAGTCTGTCAGAAATTATGAAGTGCAAGGGAATTGATAAGAAAAGCTAAGACAGCATGAGAAAAAAATGAGTACCAAGGATTAAAAGAAGAAAGTTGAGTTCTATTGAGAACAAAGTTACAGTCTCAATTTCACTACCTAGCAATGAAAAAAACAGGCAGACATTTTCAATATGCATTAACTTTGTCTCAGTCTTAGARATGAACACATGCTCGAGGAAGTTCTTTCTGGTCTATAAATCTGGTGAGKTTTTTCAACCTCTTTCAAGAATAGGTGTTTCTCAATTCTGGCTCTCCAAATATCTTAGGCCTCCAGAGGGTCAAAGTGTCCACAAGTCAAAATCTCCAGCTCACTGGTTACTTATTTTTGATAAAACAAGAATAATGGGGGAAATTAATTGCATTATTGGACCTGTAAAGCAAGACTGAACTACCACAATGCCATGTTAACTAACCTGACTCAAACTTTTTAGGCTGCAACACGGATTTTTTAAAAAAAAAAATTTTGCTAATGAACAGTAAAGGATCAGTGCAAATGACTACCCAGTAGTCCCAGCAAATCCACCCTGATCTTACTGATCACTTACTTTTCTTCCTCATGCTGTTCTTGTTTGGAAGCCCATCCTGTGCCATCTTTAGGCACGATGTTCACATTAGGGTCATTGCCTTTGTTCTCTGCTTTGAGACTAGGGAGGTTAGCAGGGGGAGGCATCCTCCTCGAAATAGCAACTTTTCCAAGACTCTGCAATCCATGGCGTGCGGCAACTGCATGCCAAAACAGAAAGTGGAAGTTAACAATGCTCCTTAGCAGAGCTGCAGAAATAATAATAAAAAAAGCTTTAAAAAAATAGAAAAGTAAATAAAATGAGAGAGAGGAAGCTTAAGAGAATAAGAATTAGAAACACCAAATACTTCATAATTAATTAAAAGGAATTAGAAATATACAGCTTAGCCTTGCTCAAGTATTTTTTAAACAGAGAGTCAATACAGTTAAGCTATTCCAGAGATGAAATGGGATATATGGCCTACTTTTAGAAGCACTGCTCAGTGACAGTAAGCTAGAGCTCTCATAAATGTAATGATGGTATCTTAAAGCCTTTTAATAAGATGGTGTTAAATATTCTTCATTCCCTTACTCCTTTTGGGTTTTAACATACCTTGATGAGTCCAAGAACATAAACATGGGTCCAGCCCATTTCTTTTTTGCTACACAAGCCCACTGGCTGGTGCCTCAATTTCAGTTGGCAGACCTGTCCTTGCAAAAACATTCCTACAAAGTGCATTTACTCCAGTCTACAGATATGAAAAGCAGAATAAAGCTAACACTGCACAGGACTTTCAACACACTAATTAAATAATTCAAGTGAGAAAAAGCACAAGCTACTATCCTAAGTATGTTATAACATACAAGTGTCTCATTTTCAAACCTAAAATCTAAAACTATTGTGAATTTCAAAATAATATTAAGTATTAAAAATAACTGTCAAGTATGAATCCCAGTTCTTTATAAGATCTCCCTCTGGATTTAAGCAAATATATGAAATCACATTCAAAGCCAATACAATATTTTTTTTATTCCTATGCTTTTCAACCCTATCCATCACAAAAAAACATAACCAGGCTGGCCTCATTTGGGACTTTAGGGAAGTTTCATCCTGTGTTTGCCTGCAGAACACTGATGAAGCACAAAATATGAAAGTRCACATTTCTGTCTTGTAGATCAAGCACCTCCAGTTCTGGACACGTTTTGTTATTTATGTTATTAATATCCTTAAAAGGATTGGAGGGGAGGCAGGGGGAAGCAGCAGGGACAAATATACTCAGTAAAGATCTCAAAATATGCTCAGTGGTAGGAGCACTGTTATACCACTGCCTATAATTTACAATTAAAAAACAGCTAAGGAATGGTATGTCAAAAGCTGATAATAAAAACAGCATATAGTTCTCTTATTCATCTATATTCTACTTTCTAGTAACCTGAAAACATTGTCTATAACCAAGATCCTTTCCCACAATTCTTCCATTTAACCACTCTGAAAAGCACATAAAAAAAAAAAAAATCTTATGGTGGTCATGTGCTCATGTGCTTTGCACTTCCAGATGACTGCACTGCTGCAATGAAGCAATACTGCAAAATGAAAGTCAGTGTACTCACCTGTGGTTTTCTGAGTTTCCAGTGATTTTCCTTTGTAAGTATTAAACAGACTGAGTGTTGCATACTTGGTTTTTCCATCCTTTGCTTTTGTACTCTGGCCCGACTTTTCCGACATTTCGATGGAAACTCATCTAGTCTGGTACCTCCTTCTCACTCCTCAAAATTAGCCTGAAAATATAAACACCAGAAAAGTCAAATAATTTGAGCATTAGTCAATACAGGAGGCAAAATTCATGAGACAAAAGTTTGACACCACATTTATCTGCATCATCACTGTTGTATCACTGCTACTCYTCTTAAGCAAGCTGTGTGGAGATGCTTTAGAATACATTACATTCATGAATCCTTGAATTTACTTAGGAATATACCATTTTAAAGCATTTTAAACTCCTCAATTTGAACTTTACAACACCAGGACGGTCAGTATTTTATCAATATAAAACCCTTAAAAATGTAAAATTGTTGAATTCTGAGCACGAGCTTACTAAAAAGCATGTGAAGTTTTTACCAGCACTTAGGAATCTATCAGGGCAGCTCAGTAATTTAATCCAATTGTGCAGCCAAGGGTTCAGATAGCATTACCTGTAGTACAATATTTCTGGATTTCTTCCCCAATTAGAATCATTATGGACTCCGCAGTTAGAGATATTAAACACAACAAGTCAAATTTCTTTATCAAATTGAGGAAGACAATATGTTCAGGCAAGAAGGAGGGAAATTCCTTATATCAAAAGTTACACTATTTTTCTTGCTACTTGTAGCAGTAAATTGTAAGCCTGTTAAAGCAGATCAGGTCATCCCCTACCCTCCCTCCTCCCAGAATAGCAGACCTTGAGAAAAGAACCCAGSAATTATCAGTTACACTGCACTAAACATTCTTAGCTAGAACTCACCAGAGTTCATCACTAAGCAGGCACATGAGTGTATTCACTTAAACAGAATATTATTATATAKTTGATTTAATATTACCAGCACTCACACAAACACACGCACAAAAACCTATTATATCCTTTAGTATGACTGGTTTTTGTTTATTTCCATAAAGATTCCGGAATAGGTCAGAAACTGAAAAGCAAGAGTATCAACAGTATCAAAGTGAAGACCACAGAGCAAGAGAGCTGTCCATCCAGCTCCTAAAATTCTCTGGTGATCAACGAACTACTTGATTCAGTGCAGGGTCTCTTAACACTTTCAAGAAAAACTCAATTCACATGCAGCAGGCACTCATGCATTAAAAAAAAAACAAAAACAAAAACACAAAAACAAAAACAAAACAAAAAAAACCCAAACCCCCCAAACCCCCCCCAAAAAAAAAAAAACAAAAAAAACCACAACCCACACACCTACTTGGTCATGAAAGATATTAACTATTGCCAAAGATGAGGAATGTCATTTATATAAAAATGACAAAAACATTCCCACCTCACTTTGCATTCTATCCCAAAGTGCTATTTATACCCAAGTTAATAAGATGTTATTGTAAAGCTGAAGAAAGAAAATATTCAATAAGCAATTTCCAGGAGTTTTTGCCAGGCTAGTCAGCATTTAGCTGTTTCAACAGCATTTGTTATCTGAAAAGCCACTCTTTGTCTCTTCCAAAAAAAATGAAACGCAAAACGGAGCAAGTTAAACTCAGCCCACTAAGTTGAGGCAGGTATCCAGAACCCAGGCCTTCGATATGGCCAATAGTCCAGCCCAAAATCTCTTCTGTTAAACAGAGGCATCTTTTATATGGTCTCTTTTAGACGAACAAGGAGTAAACAGAAGAGGATGTATCCCTATATTCCTTCTCTTACTTTTTTTCCCTTTTTAATTTGTTCTCACTTTATCTTATGACAACTGTAGCTCTTTCTTTCTCTGTTCAAAAAACTACAAGTGGATACCACAACTTTAGATACACTTTTTTTGCAGCTACCAACTCGAGCAACCATTCACTGTTCATAGAAGCCTCAACACTCATTTCCAATCCAACAACACACCAAGCTTTGCCCATTATCATCAGTCATGACCATGAAAGGGCTTTCAGCTAGTCTGGAGCCCTAAACCAAGGCAGACTATCAACCCAGAGGCTACATCAGTCACTACGTCTTGAAGTAACCCATCTTCCTCTATGGGGAAACTCAGTTTATCACAAGGTCTTCACTATAATCGGTCATGGAAGAACCAGGAAGATTCTCTCCCTTCAATTTTCCTACAATGCTCTACGAGAACACAGATCTACCACAAACATCCTGGAGCACATCAAGGAAAGAAGTAGGTATTGATCAGGTAAATACCAGGATGCTGCACAGATATCAAACAAGTTTCTACAAAAGCAGCAAAGCTGTAATAGATACAGGGGGAACAAAATGCAGCCTTGAGGATAATTTAAATAATTTCTGAGTTTGTCTTCCTTTCCAAAGCTCATACTACAGGCAGAAACCACAGAGAAAGTCTTACTCTAAGGAAAAAGAGTTACAGTAAAGACAGAATTAGCACAGAAGCACTTTGGCAAATCTTCATTATTATAATTGTTCTTTCTAGAACACTTGATAGCTTTAAGAATAGGAGGAGGTTATCATGCTTCCTTGTAATGCTTTCTGATGTTAAATTTGTGAAAATCAACACAGACTGCTCATTACAGCTGAGCTCTATGCATTCTTTGTATTAAAATGCACACTGTTTGACAACTTTTCTCAGAGTTGCAAAGACAAAAATATAGAATGCTTTAAACTAATTTAAATTGCACATTCCTCAGTAATCTGATTTGCAGAAAATAGATCAAGCTCTACAGGCAGTGTTCTTTTAAATTAGGTCAGTCAATACATTCGCATTTAACTAAGTTTAGAGCTGATATTCGGTGCTAAAGATATGCTTGAAAAATTAAATTTTAGACCAAGTACTCAAGGCAGAGATGACAAAATCTTCCTTTGAAGAGCTCACCTCACTCTCTAAAAACATATCTGCTAGATAACACATTGAACACGCACCTTTATACTATCCAATACCAGTCACAAAAAGTGGCTCAAAGCCATATGAAATAAAATTTCAGTTAGTATCCAGCTCTAATTCCTTTGATTTCTTCACTCAAATATATATTTTATATAGTGCATTCCTATATAGGTGCATTATCACTTCCCTGTGTACCACTTTTGAAATATTTTAACATAAAACATGTTTAATTTGTGTATACAACTGTGTTCTAAGTTTGCAAGCACTAGGTTCACCAAAGGATTCAAAACTTGCCCCAACATTTATACCTTTATCAGTAAGTTCGCTGCAGGACCAGCCTCTATTAGTCCACCGTTTAACAGCTAAGCGTAACTGTCCGCTAAGTTTAGAGATCCAGAACCACTGTCTAACAAGTAAGAACACGAGACTGCTATAGAACAGGAGCACCGTATAAAAGAACTACTTCCCAAAATTAAGTAATTACCTTGAGAGCAACCAGAAGGTTAGGCAACAAAACAAGGAGTAGATGTTGGCAAGTTTCACTGCACCATTAGGAAGCTTAATCTATTCAGCAGCTCAAGCTCAATTGCTGTAGTGACTATAGGCATGATGACAGAAGGCACCAGGCTCCCTAACTTCAGGAACAAAGATTCCATTTCAGTCCCTTAGTAATGTTACCAAATAGACTAGCTGACTTTTACTGTGGCCTTATTTATGATTCAGAGATTAATACACGACCATAATTTCCAAACCAGTCGATCATTTTCAGAATGCCAGCAGCTGCTTATTTAGATCTTGCAATGAACTCGGAAGTATGCGTACAGAATTTAGCACAATTAAATTGCTGCCACAGCTCCTAGATGACATTTTACCTATACCATTTTAAATACTCCTGAGAGTCTGCTATGCCCTATAATCTCCAGACATCCCCTCCTAGCTTACGTAAGCACAGACGGTTGCATGGCAAACTCTCTAGAATCACATTCTAGATGCTCTCTTTAAGTCCTAGAGAAAAAGTAGTCTTATTACTATTTTTCTTTTTTTTTTTCCTTAGAGCTTAACATGTCAGCTCATTCATTCACTTATTATTAAGCTTACCTGTTAACTTATTCATAAACATTATAATTATCCTTTAGGTAGTCCCACCAGATCTTTTAAGAACTTTTTTTAATTTAACCCACAAGCATACTTCTTAGGATTGGTAAYTCGTATGACACCTTCAAAAGATTTTTAAGAGTTATATTAACTAAGTAGAGCAATCACTCCCACATTCTCTATTTAACACAGATAGGATATCCACGCACCACATCTTGGCAGAGCTTGGAGAAGGATAAATGGCAATGATTCAGGGAATAAAACAGTTGAAATCCACTTAAAATTTCTCAGAACCATAAACTCTTAGTCCCTCAAATTCCTATCTGCAAAATGTGACAGAAAACAAACAAACAAACAAAACCCACAACACTACAAGAATGTTTATTCATAACTGAGATATATCAGTATTCCCTCTCAAAACAGAAAACAAATCTAGAACGACAGTTCCAATAATTTTGCTCCTATTTTAAGTGTATTAAAGTGTTTAAGAGGCAGAAAACTTTTACAGATTTGTCATATTTATCTAGATATAACTCCACTTTTCTTAAAATAGCTTCATTTCTGACACCCTGAAGATGACATTTCTGGTAAGTTTTGAAACTAAAACATTAAAAACAAAACCAACATTTTTTTGGTCACAGGGCTGATTGGATTGTAGAGGCTGCCATTCCTCCAACTTCAGTGCTACTGATTTTGAAAAAGCCTTTCTCAGTACCTTCTCAAGTCCTGCACTCGACACCCTACATGAATAATGTGGAACTAAAAATGTCAGCTAGAACAGCTCCATTTCAAACTGCAAAGTCTGGCATATTTAGATTCTAGAACTGCACTAAGGAATTTGCTTCATAATGGTACAACTGAAGTGTAATCTCCACTTAAAAATAGCCATATAAATTTGGAAAAACTGTGTGATCTGCAGAGAAGATGAGGATTTAAGACACTGATAGAAAAATATGACTGTTTTAAAAAAGTGGTTAACCTAAGATACTGGATTCTAGATACTCAGAACTCAGTATTTCATGTATTATGACACATTATCAAGAAACCTTGTTATTCMAAGGACCACAAATACAGCATAATTACTGAATATATGGTTTTGCATACAGAAAACGCAGCACACAAGCAACCACAAATTAAGGTACAATTAAGCATACTGCTTATGCCAATTGGACACAGATATGTTTACAAACAATGCAAATTTTATACCACTCTATATCATATTATATCACCAGTTTACAAACTAGGCAAACAGATCAGTTTTCATTTACAATAACTTTGAAGTGACTAGAACTTCACTCCAAGAGTGAAGTGTTTCAGGCTCAATTTCCACTCAGTTTCAGCCATTCACTCCATAAGAAGAATTCTGAATAGCTCTAGCATAAGGCAGTTTAATCCAACATGAAAACCTGCCTTCAGTCCCCACCCCATAACACCTAAATAGCAAAAGGTTCTGTCACACCAAAGTACCTAATAAAAGAAAAGCCTCTGAGGGCAGGAAATTATTTCAAGAGTAATTTCTAGGAGTGTTCATTGCTGAATAGTTTGTTGCTAAGCAGGCAGAAAACTAGAGAAAAAAATTCAGGGCCTTTTGAGCTTCCATTTCACCTACCTCAGCAAACTATCTACAAGAATAATGGCTCGCAATCTTTAAAGACTGCTAGCCAGACCTCACTACAATTGACTCTTGATTGAGATCTGTATTAAGCTTAATTTAAGCTTAATATTAGGCATTTCCATCCCTACCTTTCTTCCCCATCTCCATATTTGGGGTTCACTGGGAATTTTCAGACAAATTTGAAAGAGTACAAGTCAAGAATCACTCTTCTATAAATTCTCTCAAAGTAGGTGGCAGAGTAGGAAGAGAAATCCTTTTTAATCATCAACTCTTCTATGCCATCCATCTCTGGAGGAAGCTATATGATAAGCAGATCCCCAAAGCACAGTAAAATCTATAGAAGAGTGTTAGTACAGTCACCAAATGTATAATCAAAGTAAATTTTGCTTCTTAGAACCAAAACACTGCACCCTAAGACAAACCTGTAACAAAGCAGGTTTTGCTAGTTCTATCATTCTTCAAATTACTCCTCTCAAGAGCTTAAAAAAGGCGGCCTTCCAAAAAACTACCAAAACTAGATATGTCAAGTAGAAACAAGATCATGGCAGGAAACAAAAGTGCCATTTCAATACATTTCTCCATATACACATATTATAAACATGTAACCTGTAGATGCTAGAAATAAGCACCCACAAATTACTGTATCAGTTATAAGAGACACCTAAACTACAGTTCAAATAGAGCTACTGACTAAGCTAAGTGATAGAACTAACCAAAATTAGCCACTTGCACAACAAAGTCAACACAAAAACTAAGTTTACTACAAATGCATGACCAATTTTAAAGTAGGAAGCTATAGAAAAAGCATATCTTGCTTCCTTAGAGCAAGAATCTGGCCTTCTGTAAGAAATAATAGATACTCTGAACATGGCCTTCAAATGGGATAACTAGCAACAAAACACAAATATCTCAGGGAATATTTAGTATAAGTTTCTCAAGTGTAAGATGACAGCAACTCTAATAGTTTCCAAATAAACCTTTAGGACACAGTCTGTAGAAGAACAAAAAGCAGAAAAAAAGAAAAAGGCAGGTAACAAGACAGCAACCATGCAAACCCCAAATTTGTCTCTATTCACAGATTTGCTTATGTATTTAGCTGTACGTGCATGAATACTTCACTCTGCAGGCAATTAAACCATTTTACTGTGAAAGCGTCCTGCCAACAGAAGCTTGCTTCATAGTATCAGTTCCCAAGATCAGTGTGTCTTTTTAAACATACTCACTTAACAGTGACCAAAAACCCACAGACAGGATAAACTCACACTAGCAATAAAACTGAAAACATTTAGTCAATTTCACATTCTCTTGGAACTGTTGTCTTATTTCATGAATTTTTCAACAGCCAAACTGCTTCTGAAATCTTCCTCTCCTTAAGTAAGCTCAGGGAACAAAAAGGTTATATGGTCCTTTCTCCTCACAAAGATGATGATGCCAAAATTATAATACTCCGGGGAAAGAAAGGACAGATTTTAATTTTTTTAAAAAATGTTTTTATCATTACAGAATCATATAAAGTAATTCAATATTCTGATAACTACTATCTGAATATTATCTAAGGCAATACTGGAATTCAATTCTTTCAGGGACTAAGTCATGGCATTCTTCCACATTTTACACCACAGCCTCAAATTTGGTCACCTGGTTTCCACCCTATAAACAGCTGTTAATCAACATGGCTCTTCTACCTATTTTGGCTCTTTTCAAAGGACAGAAGAAGCATTCAAAATATGCATATAGATATTCTGATGATCAAAACGCTAAAAGAATAAGCACCTCCGTAAAGGAGAGGAACCAGGAGTTCTGAAACAGCTCTCTAGCAATCAACCCCTGCCCTCCTTCCCTGCAAGGAGGAAAAACACTGCCAGGCCACTGCTTCTACATCTTAAGATCTACATTCTTTCTGGTTTTATATTTAAGCGTAAAACCTCTGTAGAGGAAGGATGGATGGTTTAGCATTTTACAAATACAGCAACAATTAATAACACTCTACACATGTAAAGTTGAAAAATGAAAAACAATGAGTTATTTGGTCTCCAGTTTTGTTGTTCTCATAAAATTAGTTTTCTATGGAGGCAAAAGGAGGAAATAGTTATAATCTGCACAAGATATGTACAGTTTGAACAAAATAAGTCATTATCCTAATTGCTACCACTGACGTATATGCAATGCCTTCAATATTACCTTAACTACTTGTTCCTTAAGGAGTTTTAATAATTATCACATCATTTTGTTAAACTATTGGTACACTTTCACAGCTACACCAAAGTTTTCCTGTGTCCATAAAAATGACACACTTTAATGGAGACTACACAGAAGGTCAAAATAAGATATAGCCCTCAAGATATTTTGTATTCTTAACCTAAATACAGATGACATTTAAAGCTGCCCCTTATTTGTGACAACAAATAAAACTTCCAGAATTTCAGAAGAGTAGAAGCTAATTCTTAGAATTATCCAAAGTCAGAAAAATGGAAAAGGGTATATGTGTAACTTATTTTAATAAAAACTTATTAAATTCCTGGCTTTGAACAGTAATTAGACTTACTACCATGCCTTCATATGCCATCAGTCATGCAAAACATAGCGTGACTTCTGAACACTTGAGGCACGGTTTAGTCTGCACAGTTGGGTAAATTCAAAGAATAACTGCATAACTTTTATTAACTTAAATAGACACAACCTTTTCCTCCTCCCCTCTTTCTTCTTGGAATGAGTTCTTGGTAAAAATATTATTCTTGGAAAAACTACATCTTATAATAGATGTCAGATCTTCAGTTTGGACTCATCTCCAATAATGTGACTGACATGCATTTCTAAAAAAATCCTCTCCCACACTCATTCTAACGACCAAACGCTTTAGAGGAGCAAAATATGCAAAGCCCAGATTCAGGGCTGAGTCTTTAACCCTCAGCATAGCCAAGATAATTGAAAACTGCCTTAAAAAAATAGATATAAATTGCTTTAACTTGCCTTCTGAGTTTAGAAAATTTACTTTAATCCTATTTCCAAACTTCTCTGAAACATGAGGAACAGCATCCCCAAACAGTCTCAGAATTCACCCCCCTGACCATATCACTAGACCAGATACATTTTGCGTTGCTCCTGCCACTGTCATTCAGCATCCACCTACTAGAAAGTATATGAACAATCTCAGGACAGGCTAGATCACCAAGGTTGATCTAGCCAGTCTTGCACGCAGTGGTCCCAGATAGCTTCTCACAAATGACCAAAATAAACATGTTCACATGCTTAAAGAAACAGTACCCCGTGTGCCTGTTGGCAAACTCAAAGAGTAATGACTGACAGGCTAGCAGAGCAGGTTGCTCCTTTCAGAGCAACTCAAAATTTAGGTTGGGGTGCAACAAAACAGTAGTGGGAAAGCAATTTGGTATTCTCATAGACAAATGTACGAAGATCTTCTAGATCTTAGAGACCAAAATTCACACTATATTAGACAAATACACTTACTGGGCTAAAGTTCTGACAGTGAAGTATAGTAAACCTATAAAATATACAATGGCTTTCATTAGTATATCAAATCTCTTTTTTTTTTCTATATAAATCAGACTAAGGGAAAGAAAAACTTAACACAACCATCACAGAGGTAAAAATGGCAAAGTTTTATTAGGAATCACTACTAAATGCTTTAACTGAAACACCCTTTAAAGACTCAATACATTTTCAACTTATCAAAATGTATTTATATAACTTCTTCATTAGAGAGGATTTTTCAAAGGATTCCAGGAATAGAATGACAGAACATCACGCACGCACGCACACACACACAAACCAACACATCTCAAGCTCATGCACTAACAAAATTGTTCTTACTACATTCTGATAATTCTATCTTATTCTTTAGGATAATTTATATTGGATTTATAAGGCTACTGAATATATCTTAAAAACAAATAATTAAATTGGAAGCTGAATCTGAAATTTGCAACTTGTTTTTAAGGCAAGTTCTTTTATTCCTAATTAGTCCAAGAGTTTCTTTTGAGTTCTCATTTCATTGCCACTAAATTTTTTTTTTTTTTTTTTTTAGGACAGGTTTTTACTTTTACAGTTTCGGGTTGATGGTTAGAAACCTTTCAATATCATAGATGTTTAATTATGGCAAAAGTTTTAAAGTGTTGGAACGAAGTTAGGTCACAAAAAAGGAGCGTGGAAGAACAGCTTCTATACAATTAAGAAGATCATCATAAGGAGATGCTTTCTCATTATTTCAGAGAGCAGAATAATATTGTTTTTATCCAATTAGCTTTTCAACCTGCAGATGTCAAAGATTCTTATTTTCAAGATTTCCAAGAGTTTATTTAAAAAGTTTCCATTATTTAGAAAAACTTCAAAGCTATCAGAATTGAACCACTGCCTAATTTAGAGAAAAAAAAATGCACACACACACACTTTTCCTCCCCTGCAAGATCTTGTCAGTTAATCCTGATCACCACTGCTCTCTGTAAAGTTATCTGCAAATAACCAAGACAGCAAACAGTCCCTTAAGAAAAAAATACAAAACCACTTTGCCTACTGTCACAAATACTATTTTATGGTTCTTGCTCAACTGCATCATACCATCCAGCAGTAGCACAGAAAGGAAAAGACCAGCATAAACTTCCTGCACATTCCCAACCCCCTCCACGTCATGTTGGATTGGGCACTGAAAGAGGAGAGGACAGATTAAGAAATAAACCTAAAAGCAATTCCTTCCTCTAAATAACCCAGCCTCAGATTCATGACTTCCATTTTATGTTCCTGCACCACTTACCTTCCAAATCCTACTGTAATAATTAACACTTCCTGAGAAAGGAATAGACACCGTTCATTTTCAACCTCCTTCTCAAGGACCCTTAACTTACATTTTGTAATGGGTTTCTCTGCACCTTTCTCCCGTGGACTTCCTATACTTTTAAAGGATTCCAAATCTCAGCTGCAAATACATAGGTTTGACAGTTTTTACACAAAGCCTGCTTTCTCAAAGCTCATTTCTCGAAATAAACAGTTCTTAACCTGAGAAGATTGTTGCATGCACCTCTGAAAAACTGTTCAGGCAATCTCTTACATTCGCGAGCACCATCAGAATACTAACAATGTGTGAGAACTACTCTCGAATTAGATACTAATGCATTTTCCTATCTCTTTGGAACAGATTTGCCAAATGAATTCCCCTTTGCAGGTTTTGTTAACTTCTTTACGTTCACCTTCTTAGGCATCTCTGCTCCAACTACAGCCCTAAYATACTTCACAGTACAAATTTAAAGAGCAATAAGCTTTTGTTAAAAAAATCTGTACTCACAACATTAGCAGCAACATTTGACATTAGCTGTTCAAAAACGATTATTCTAAACAGTTATCTAATGATTAACGGCTACTTGTCACATTTCTTAGCTTGGTTAATACATTAACTTGGTGTTGCTTATAACTCCCACAGCATTCCTAACCTGATTCACGTACATCATCATAATTTCTCTTCTGTACTAAGGAGTTTGGATCATATTGAATATTCTAGGGATACTCACATTATGACTGTTAGAACCAGGGTAGTCAAGTGCACCATGCTCATACACCACTCTTTGACAGCATCAATGAAAACACACACTTACATGCAGTAGAAAAAGATTTTGTTCCTTCAGAAACCTTGGTCGGGCACAGCTTGGATCTCTCAGGTGTTCATGAACCTAGTAATTTCTACATAGCTACAAGTTATTGCCTTGATGTCTACTTACGCGTTCATTCCTATCATTTGCAAATTTTTGGAGCAGAAACTCTGCAGAAAACCACGTCAACAGTAGCATCAGACAACATTAGTTAATGACAATAAGGGCTAAAAGAATCAACTTCAGCCTTCTGTTTTAGACTGGATTTACTCATACTTTGTTTAAAAAAAAAAGAGAGAATAAAATCTTATCAGCACACCCGGCTTTAAGTATCTGCCTTGCGGCGTCACAGAACTCATTTTACATGGAAGTCAACTTCCATTTGCCAAATAGCTAGAGATGAAGTTTAACATTTTGATTTGCCCTTCAATTCTTTCTTTGTTCTACTTAGGGGAAAAAACAAACAAAAAGACACAAAATGAAAACATCAAAGCTTTGATCTAGACAGTCAGACTGTTCAATAAAATATGTGCATTTTTCAAAAAAGAGAAAGATGCAAACATATCAAATTTTAAACTAAAAGAAAAAAATTAGTAACTTTAAAAATTTATTCTTCAGGAAATCTGAAGATGTTTCTTCAAGTCCACCTTTGAAGATGATTTAATATGGAGAATAAAGACTGAAAGACAGCTCAATAAATAAATGCTTCTTTAACAGATAACACTTCAGTCTGTTTTTCCTATACTGTTTTACCATACAAATCTGCAGTTCTTTTCCCCTAGTTTATGACTTCTAAAATCTAGGAACATTGAGGCCATATACTTTTTAAAAGCAATCCATTGCTGTTTACATGATTTAATGAGGACAGGCTGAAAAAGTTCGCTTTTCTAAGCAGGGAAGGCTTAATATGCTAGCATAAGCAAGCAGTGTGCCAGGAACAGCCAACCTAGCCACTGCTGGTTTCACTGTGAAAAACTATTAAGTACATCAGAGTATGTCCAGTTATATTTTACATTTCAACTATCTAAACAATGAGTAAAGCAGCCCTTTCACCTTGTTGTACTTGTCAGTTGTACTCAGAATCAGAGTTACTTAGCAGAGCCCTTTTCACTGGTACTGGTTACCCAAACTTGGGTGATTTCGCTGTTCTTCAGTCAAAACTTGTGTTTGCAAATCAAAATATAAAGTGCAATATTTCTTGTTCCAAATGTTTTAAAATCCTGAAAAGACAGTACATATGTCTTGGTTTTCCTTTTTATTAAAAAAAAAAAAAAAGATACAGGGGAAATAAAATCAGTTAAAAATTGCCACATTATATTTCACATAGTAGACATAAAATATACTTGCGTTCTTACTATAATCTTACTATTAATCAAGATGGTGCAGATCTATATAAACAGTATGAATAATACCAAGTTTCTCCCTTTATATGTGTTTGCAATCTGTAACAAACTAATTCGTTACCATTAGTTAGAATGTTATGTAATGGCTGAAGTATTTGTAATAAAAACAGTCTATTTCTGTTAGCCTGTTCTTCACAGACATAAAAGCTGTCTTCATCTGATTTTTATTAGGACTCCATCATCTGCTCTTTACATATTTAAGACTTCTGTTAATTTCATTTTCATTTCACAAACACATACAAAATAATTTTGCCTTCCACCTCACCACATAAATTTCCTCTCTCCTTTTTGGACCTGACTTCACTTATAGGAAATTTTTGCAAAGCCAGGACCGGAAAGAAAAGGGAAAAAAAATAGGAAAAAAAAGGAGGAAAAGGGGAGAAAAGGAGGAAGGAAAAAAAAATACATAGAAAAAAAGACGACCAACACACTAAGACAAGAAGATGAGTGAAGAAAAAAAAAAAAATGCTATAGGAGATGAACAACTGGTTCTACCAGTAAAACACCACTGGCAGTCCCGTCATTACAAGTCCAACATTCATCCTCAACTAGTGGAAAGGTGGTGCAATTTCAGAGCAGAGGTTTGTTTTTTTTCCCCCCCCCCTCTCCCCTTCACAAAACACTCCATTACCATATACACCCTCCCAAGATGTTCCCCTCTTCAATGGGGAAGGCCAGGGAGGAATATTTCTTCTTCATCCACAGCTCCAGCATATTATGCAAGGGTTTACCTCCCTGCAAGAGCTACCTTTTTCATTCTGTGTCTTCATCTACACCTATCCAGGCTATCATTATATGGCAATTACATTCTCCACCCTCTCTCCACTTATGTCATTCTCATTGTTACTACAAGTGAAACGTTGAAATAAGACACTTGCACTTTCAGTAACCTAAGACATCTGGCCAAAGTAAACCCCATACCAAATACTCACTTTTCCAATTTATATTCCCTCATTTTATTGACCTACATCACTCATTTATGCAAGATCAAACCCAAAAGGAATCTCTCTTCCAAATTGCATCATCTTTTCCCTCGTCTTTGTGGTCTATTTCACTTTCCCTAGCAGACTTTAGGATGTGTGGAAGCAGTGCCTATGGAAGGCGCATATGCCACCAGAAGGTGCCTGGCACCTTGGCCACTGAACAAGGGCTCCAACAGCACAGAGGTTGTAGTTGTACAGTGAAATAGCTATTTTTTCAAACAGGCTTCTCTACAAAGAGCTTTGGTTTCCAGCTAAGTCTAAGCAATGTCTAAGTCTAGCATGACTACAGTTGTATTAACAAGGCTTCCAGAAATGGTTGTATATTGTTGTATATACATTCTAAACACATTCTATAAGCTATTCCTTATAGCTTTATTGTAGATGTATCACGAACTGATGCTTTCTTACTGTGAAATCACATCTCTATTAAGGTAGTGTTCCAAGCACTAGATTCAAAGTCACATAACAAACACCAACCTTAGTCTCCACACAAAAGCAGCAGTGTCCTATGCTGTTCAAGGGAGCATCTTTTAGGAATATACCTCTCAAAAGCAGAGCGGTCACAATCTTCACTCGCTGAGCTCATCAGAACACAATATTCTTGAGGACAAACCATCTTTTCATTAAATATCCACCAAGTTCATTGAAATCCCAAATCTTTCCAAATCCTTAACTCCAAAACAACCACTGTTTGTCAATTTCTTTAAAGCAACTTAACATTAATCTTGAAGAAAATTCTTTCTACTACTTTTTTTTTTTAAAAAAAAAAGAAGACCTCTTCAGCTTCCGGCAACCAGTATTAAAAGGCCACTCTTTTGTTTCTCAGTGATGTACAAATGAGATCACATCCCATTTCCTCCTGTCTTCAGGAGTGACTTCTTGTCTTGGCAGTGCTCTGAGGACTAGACAACTGGTAAGCTTCACCTCCCACCACAGAAGAGAAAAAGCTACGAAGGACAAAAATATGCTCCACCTGCTTTAAATAATGCATATTTTGAAAATGACCATTTGACTTCAGTTATCGAAAAGTCGTAAGAAAAAAACAGGTTTTGTTCAATAAGAAGGCACTGAAAAGCTTGCACGAAGGACAGGCTTACAAAACAGATGGCAGATAGACAAAAGGAAAGGAACACCATGAAGTATTCCAGAAAACTCCCAACACCATTCCCATATGCATGCGACTCTGGTCCCTCTGGCCCATAGAGATGACCTGAGCTGGAGATTAGCTAGGCCATCTTTGGCCCAAAGATTTACAACCCCTGCGCCTCTAGGCGATGGTTCCCATAATACCTACTGCAGCCCAGCTACCCAAAATTTAGCAGTGTCATCTACCCTTGCTCACAACCACGGCTTGAATGCTATGAATGAACATACTCCTGGCTGCGTTTACCCCACTTTTCCAAACCTTGTTCCTAGGTGCAGAAATAGCCTCTGTGAAAAGAGCTTTACTCTGCCCGCATCAAACGGTGCAGGAGCAGCCTTTACGGCCCATCTTGGGAACTGTGGATGAACATGATAAGAGTTAAAAAACCGAGGCGCGGTGCCCCGCATGTGCCTCCTGCATCCCCTGGGAAAAGCGCCCCTCCCGACCACGCACATACAAAAAAAGGAATTTGGGGGCCAGCATCGCAGCCGCAAAGCAGGCGCAAGCGCACACCACGCTTCCCGGGGGCCTTCCCCGCCCGGAGGGAGCCCCGGGGCCGGCGTGGGAAAAGGCGGAGGTGGGAAAGGGGGAGGCAGCAGCAGCGCCGCTCGGAAGCCGCCCCGCCGCGCAGCCCCCTCCCGCCGCCGCGGGGCGCGGCCGGCCGCTGGGG
>PTEX01000147.1:1784611-1859072 GCA_003342815.1 Eudromia elegans | reverse complement strand
ATCTGCGCGTGCGCGAGCTCCGCGCCGCCCGGAACCGCCGGAGCGCGAGCCCGGGACTGCCGGTAGCGCCGAGGCGCGGGCTCCGAGTAGCTGGTACCGGTAGATCGCGAGCTCCGAGCCCCGCCGGTACCGGCAGTGAGCGAACTCCGTGTTCCCGGGTGCCGTTGGTGCATGAGCTCCACGCAATCGGTACTGCCTGCGTGCAAACTACATGCAGCCCGGTACCGTTGGTGCATGAGCTGTGTGTGCCCGGCGCCGCCAGCGCTCGGGCTCTGCGCAGCTCCGGTGCATCCCATGCGCAAGCTGCGTGCACCTCAGTAGTGCCAGCGTCAATCCCACGCACCCCGAAGCCACTGGTGCACGAGTCTSCCTTTCCTTGGAATGTCTTTCCCTTAGGACACCATCCTTGCTTCCAGCAAGGACTCAGGCTACTAGGGCTGCTCGAGAGAGCTTCCCTGCCACCAGTAGTAAACTCCATCATAAAAAACATTGCAGAAGTCTAAAACAGTGAGATTTATTTATGGTTATGGTCCAGAAGTAACCAGTCACTGAATACCAAGTGTTTCAAACGTCTCGTTCTTTCATGGGTCCTGMTGAAGAGCCGTGGAGACAGTGAAGAAATGCACAGCTAGGGCTGGCCGTGTCACAGAGGTCCCGCCGGAGCAGAGGTGCAAGGCCCTGCTCCACCACGGTGCCCATGCGGAGCTGCCCCTTGACTCTGCCCCAGGAGATCCAAGCTGGTCCAGGGCGAGGGATCCCTGTCCGGGGATGTGACATGTGCTGGCTGTCACCTACRGCTGGATTCATGGCCTGAGCATCCRCCAGGACAGGAGGAAAGGGGGCAGGAGAAGCAGGGGCAGGGCCAGGAGCCCCAGCCAGCTGGAGCACGTGGAGCCACCCAAGGAGTCATCGAGGACGCGGGTTCGCAAGGGCGCCAGTGCCCGCTGCCACTGCGTGAGGATGGCGTCCCTGGCCCCGCTCCAGCAGCCCCGGCCCCTCAGGCGGTACTGGTAGGGTGAGCAGGGCCCGAAAAACACGGCCAGGGCCAGGCGGGGGTCGGTGAGGAGCAGCCGCAGCACGTTAGGCTTTACGCCGGTGTGCGAGGCAATGTCGTCCATGTAGCTAACGAAACTCATGCGCATGTTCAGCTGCTCGGGAGGACTCCTGTGGTAGGACAGAAAAACAGAAAAAAAGACAACAGAAAAAAAAGGAAAAAAAATCAAGCATCATCATGGCCTGTTTCCAGCCGGTTTTGAGCTGTGAAGGAGCCTCTGCTTACTGCTACAATTGCCAAAGGGCCTCCTGAGGAAGCCGAGAGATACAGCTCCTCAGCTCTCAGGACATGAGAACCAGACTGAGAACTTGAGTCACTTCGGCCACCAAAACGGTTGTTTGGAATCAAGCCAGTGATGCCTAAGCTCTTCCCCTGCCTCATCCCAGCAGCAAGAGATGAGCCCTGTAGCTTGTGAGCACGTGGGGCAAATCCAAGCCCTGTCTTCCCTGCAGGAGACGTGTGGTCAGTYCCCTTCTGCAGGTCTGAGACGGATTTAGCTCCAATGCAACTTGGACTCCCATATTTCTATACAACAGAACGTGCAAGGACAGCGTGCTCATCTGCAGGAAAGGAGGCTCATGATGAAAATCCACATGACTCCAATTTGGCCCAGATTTTCACTGGTGCCTTTGGGTGTATGATCCAACCATATCCTATGCCTCATGGCATCTAACCTGGACTGCATGCCACCTGACTCCAGATAGCAGAGCCAAAAAAAGCTGCAAGCTGCAAGGCAGCTCATCCAATGCATTTGTCTCATAGCCTTGAGGACATATCCTTACCTGTGGTTGTGTGTGATCCTAAGTTTGGGTGATCCTTAGCACCTATCTACATAAGGSATGTGTTAGAGCCTTGTCTAATATTTGTTTTTTACCTTCCACCCAACCAATGCACAGGCTGGCTGCACTACCTGGCTCCGGTGAGGTTGTGTACAGGTCCCTAGAGCACCCAGGGAGTGGATTTGGGAAGCATAAGCCACGAGATGGCACCACTAGTCTGGAGGAAACCAAGTCTCCAGCTTGAAATAATGTCATGGAGAAGCSGGCCGCCAGCCTCAGCTGTCATGGGTCTCGCTGCAAGCTGCTCCGAAAGTCAGTGGTGTTTGGAACAAGCTTGGGAGCTGCACAGTGGACAGAGTGCTCTGGCCATGGAAAGCTCCAGCCTGGGATGCACCTGCTGCTCCTGAGCCTGGGAAGGGCATGAGGCAGCGGGAACACTTTGGCTACCAATGCTTAAGCAGAAACGGAGCAGCTCGGTGCTGCTCCACCTGGGTACATGTGGCCCTGGTGTCTTCGGGTGTCATCTACGGAAGTGGGTGATAGTATCTCCCTGTCTCACTATGGGTATTGCAGGAATATCTGCATTCAGGAAGAGTTAGATGCTCTAGACGGGTCTGTGACACAACTGCTGCAGGACCTGTCTTCACCCGTGTTGTCCTGGCCAGTGCAGCGTGCCTMAAGCAAGGGAGCAGCACTCACCCTTTGGCCACCTGCTGCTGCTGCTTTGAAATATCTGCCATCATCCTGCTGATGGGAGGCAGCTTGTTGAAGCCTGAGAAGGAAAAAGGCAGTGATCCATGGGGCAGGGTGCTAACGTACTAGTGGTGCCCTC
Source organism: Eudromia elegans (assembly GCA_003342815.1). Taxonomy (NCBI): domain Eukaryota; kingdom Metazoa; phylum Chordata; class Aves; order Tinamiformes; family Tinamidae; genus Eudromia; species Eudromia elegans. The sequence continues at coordinate 1,856,407 of PTEX01000147.1, read as the reverse complement.
AGCCCCAGTGCAAARGATGGGAAGTGCCTTCCCGGTGTGGACAGAGCCTCGTGGAGAGCTGGCCAGGCTGTACTTGRCCTCCCTCGTGCCAGGTCCCCTTGTCCAGGCTCGCGGGCTCCTACCTGCAAAGACGCTTGTCACCCAGCGCGCCTGCATTTCTGCGCCCACCATCACAGAGCCCGTCAGTTGTATTAAGCCGATGATGGCCAGCGTGGGCTTTTCCAGCTGGGGGGGGAAGRTGCTTTTGTAGAGGGAACAGCTCTGTTGGAAGAGGCTGCGAACTGAGTCTTCCAGGAAGGGAAATGAGAACCCATATCCTGTGGTGAAGACCACCACGTCAATGTTTTCCGTTGTCCCATCTTYAAAAATGGCCGAGCTTTCAGTGAACTCTTTCACTGTTGGTTTCAACRCGACAGTCCCGGAGAGGATGCAGAATGGCAGCTCTTCATTTACAATTACCTTAAACTTGGGACTGGCACACATAGGGAGAAGGAGAGAAGCATTAGCTGGTRGAGGGGTCTTGAAGCATCTGGAAAGGGCCTTTGCAGCAGGAACCTAGGAAACCAGTGCTGGGAGGGATCTTGAGGGCCTCAGATTTTTACCTCTGTCCCCAAAAGCAGGATCACYCATTGCAAAACAACCTGAGGTAGGTTTAACCTGCCCCTCAAATGCCAAAGTGGTGGCAACTCCACAACCTTCCCAAGCTGCCTGTGCCTCCCTGGTAGATTATCCTTGACACCCTGACAGCTTCATGCTAAGATGAACATCTCYCTGCAGGCACAAAACCTATATCCAAAAGTCCCCTATAGCCAAACTGGGAGTCCCAACTCTTCTGTGAACCAAAGCACTGAGAGGAAGGCTCCMAACATTTACATTGTGTGACCATGAGTTTAGTACAAAAACAATATATCATAAAAAGTACTGATGGAAAAAAAGGTTAATTCCCCATTAATAGTTTTCCTCAACTATTYTTTGCAATGCTCAATTGGACATTTCTATTCATTAAAACCCACCAAAGCAATCGGAGGAAATACCTGTGAACAGAAGCCAAGCCGTAGTTTGTGTGGTTAAACCATGAATTGAACTTCCCAAACCTGATCCTTTTCATGATGGCTGATGGGAGAAGCCATTCAAGAAAGTGTATTAAGCGCGTTCTAGTGACCATGTCCAAAGGGAAACCATGAGATGAAATACGACTGACCACCCACGTGCTGCTCCTGGTACTGATAAACACCTAGGAAAGAAGGCAGGATTGACCATTTCTTGCTCAAAGGTCACAATATCCATTTTTGCCCCCAATGACAGATCCTAGCACATGAGTTCAGTAGCAGGGAGCCAAATTAACTATCTTGAGAGAGGGAGGTGCCACAATTTGAAGATCCATTTAGTTAGAAAGCCCTTAGGCAATGCYYTCCGTGGACACATCCACAGTTACCSGTGTGGGATAGAGTTTCCTTCAGGCTGCATCGTGTCCCGGGAGGAGATGCTGCCCGGCTGGGCAGTGCCGGGGCCRGCCACGCCGCCCGGCTTGCGCGCTGCCTCGGCACCGTGCTGGGGCCGTACCTTGGCAGCCGCGCGGCTCAGCTCCACGGAGATGTCGCCGCCGGAGTTCCCGAGGCCGACCACGAGCACTCGCTTCCCCCGGAAACCCTCCGGGTCTCGGTACTCCCTGCTGTGCAGGTACCGGCCTTTGAAGCGCGTGTCGATACCTAAGGAGAGAGCATTTCCTACCAGATGGTGCCTGTCTTGCTCAACTTGCAACCCTCCTGCCCCTTCGTTTTGCCTCCCGTCTCTCTCTGGGCAGCAGAGCCAAGTGCAGCAAAGCCCACAAGAACCTCAGCTCTGTTGGGTGCTGCCACGAGCGATCACGCTCTGCCCGACATTCCCTCTCTCCTAACACCACGTTCCTTGTGGAGATGGCCCATGGAGATGGAGGTGGCAGGGCTTACCTGGAAAAGAAGCTAAGGGCAAAAGGGGTTCTTGGTACCGGCCAGTGCAAACCATGACAGCGTCGAAGACGTGCGACTCCCGGCCTGTTTTGGTCTCGGTGATGACCTCCCACTGGCCCGAGGTGGAGAAATCGGGGCGCTTGCTCACACTGCGAACTGTTGTCTTGCATCGAAGCCCAAGAAAAATCACAGTCAAGGACTGTGTCTTGATCCCTGAGGTCCTGCCTGGGCAGGACTGAGGCCTCAGGGAGCCTCCTTCTGCCTCTGAAGCCATTAAATCCAGCACTGAACCTTTCCTCTGGCAAAGGCCAGGGCTGGAAAGGCGCAGATGAGGACTGTCCCCAGGGGTTGCAGCATGTGTTCAAGCAACCTTACATGCAAGCTGCAAAAGATCCACAGTCCTTATGACCTTCATGCAGGCTATTAACCCATGGCCTTTGCCATGCTCTGGTGTTTGCAGCTCCTTCTGGACCGTCTCTGGTAGCTGTGACACACCGGGACCGTGGCTCACCTGGAAGCGTATGTGCTGTAGGAGTCCAAAGTGCCGAGCGTACATGCGGAAGTACTCCAGGAGCCGGTGGTGGGGTAGGAAGTTGGGGAAGTTATCCGGGCAGGGGAAGTCACTGAAGCAGGACATCTCCTTGGAGGTGTTGGTGATGACGGAGCGGTACACGCTGATCCTCCCGCAGTCCGCTCTGTCCTGTAGGACGCGAGTAGTGCAGATCGCAGGGGAACAGCTAAGGGCTTAATTCCTCTGGGTTGTCAGAGTGACTTGGACATGAGGAATCAACTGCATCTAACTCCCACCATCTCCACTCGTGGCTCCGGGACAAGGCGAGTAGAGTCCTGSCAGCTTTCGTGCCTGGCCCTGTGTGGCTGTCGCAGGAGGCATGGGCACCTGGAAGCCACAGCTTCTGCTCCCCCCATTCCCTTCTGCCCTTGGAACTGGGGATGGAGCTCTGTTCCTGGGACGGAGACAGTCCCAGAGGTTACAGTGGCTCCTTCTTCTTCAAAGGCGGGATTGAGGTGAAACCAGGGAAAAACCTCCTCGCGCAGGGAGGGTCCACTCACCTCATAGCGCCAGAGCCCGCCRATGTCCTCACTCTGCTCGAAGCAGGTGGGCTCCAGCCCCTCATCCAGGCAGCACTTGATGGAAGCCAGCCCGCTGACCCCGGCCCCGACTATGGCCACCCGCCGCACCATGGTGCCCTGCAGGACAAGCAGGAGCACTAGGCCAGAAGTCTCACTCACCAAAAGGGCATAATAATTCTTTTCTCTGTTTATTCCTTTTCCTTATTTACTCCTTCTGCATGGAAAGGGAAGTGATGATCATCACGGCTAATTGGTTTAGGAGCACCCTTAGCGTTACCTCTCAGGCATCACCCTGCTTCTGGAGACCTTCCCTACTAAACCACATTGACAGAAAGGGACCAGAGGAGTTCTCATTTCTAAAGCTATTTCTTGGAGCAGCCGGTCTCCAATTGCTGTCTCAGCTCAGAGACCTCTTTGCATTGCTCTGCATTGCTGCCTTGCGCAGCTGCTCCTCCAGGGCTCGGGATGAGGCCCCGCCGGCTCAGCAGGAGCCAAGAGGGGCTGTGGTGGTCCAGGCTAACTCCCTGGAGCTGCCTGGGAGGGGCCTGGCCAKTAAGGCAGTGGTGAAAAAAAATCAGCTCCACTTTGGGGAAAAAAAAAAAGGTTTGAAAGGTTTGGACATTTCACATTCCAATGCAAAACCTTTTGCCCTTATTTGTGTGTTCTGTTTTCAGAAGAATGCTGAGCTGAACAGGGTGATGGCTTGGAGGCGGTCACCTCATGAAGCCAGGAAACCTGGGCTCCTTCCTTYGGGAATAGGGCTTCACCCATCCCCTACACAACCCAGGTAAAGAGAGAGCCCCAGGATTCATGACAGGCAGTGTAGCCTGAGCAAATCACCCTCTGGAAACAYTTCCAAGAAATAATTTCAGCCAAACTAACTTATTTTCTTCCTTTTCTTTTAATTTTCAATTAAATAGCATTTTCTTGGGGGGAAGGRAAAAGAAAAAGCTTTTAAAAATCTTGTAATACCTGACTCTGAGTGGGAATGGAGATTAATGAGTCTGAAGTCATGAACAGTAATGGAAGTGCTGTAGGTTATTACAAAATATAGGAAAGTAGGAAGGAAAGGAAAAGTTAGAAACCCCGGAGTTCAATGTCCAGAAGATCTCAGACCTCAGGACACACAAACTGAAGGCTGTGATACACCTCGCTTAACATCAAAGCAAAGAAACTAGAGAAAAATTAACCCAGATTTGTTACATTTGATTAGGTAGCAAAACCTTAAACTGCAATGTCTCAAACGGGAGCAATCTCTATCTTTTAAGGCAAACAGTGAGTTAATCTAAGCAAGAAAATGCAAAAATCTAGAGCACCCTTCCTGGATAAGTAGAAGAACTAGAAGGATTTCATGAACTTTCTCGGCTCCCTGCTCTGCCAGCCACAGTGTGAGGTTCGGCTGCCACCAGCTACACAGCAAAGAGATATTCAGATAACTGTGTACCTAGTGCTGAGTAACTTCCAGCCTGCGGCACTCCTCAGGTTCCCTTCCCAAGCACTTCCAAGGACACCCAACCGTGTTCTCCACAAAAGGGGAGCAACATGTCCCAGGTAATAAACCTCACCTCTCTTTTGTAGGACTGCCTACAGCCTGTTTTGTTTGCAAGACGAGCTCTGGAGCTGGCTAGACCCACAGCCTGGCTTCACATTTGCACCGCAGCAGCTCAAAGTTAGTACCCAAACCCCAGGAGAAACTCCAAGGCAACAAAGCACTAACCCTTTTTTGGTTTCCTGAAAGCAAGCAAAACGCGAGKGGAAAGGAATTAGGAACAAACCTTCCCAAGGCAACGCTGCGCTTTTCCCTGCGGGCTTCGCCTGTCTCTTTGCTTGGAGTTTCTCAGGCCACAGATTTGAACGTCAGGCTAAAGTCCGCAAAGTCCCGGCGCGCTTCCCTTCCCGGACCGCCAACCTTTACCCCAGCACTCCCGCTCCCGCGCCGTCCTTCTCCGCTGCCGCATTTCCAAGCATCCTCGGGAGGAAGCTCTCTGCTCAGGCAGAGCTCGGCTCGTCCCAACCGCCAGCAGGAAGCGGGTAAATAGCTCTGGGCTCATTGCGGCAGGGCTGGGAACGACATTTCCATGCGCCGGGGTCGGGCATGGAAATCCCTCTCTAATGGAACTGGTCCTACAGAGGGGGGTGTCTAGGAGCCATCCTTTCCTATTTCTTTCCAGACCAGAGCAAGAAACGGCACAAGAATGTGCCCTGAGCTGGGAAGGGGCTCTGGGCCAGGATGATGGGCTGCATCCAGAGGGATGAGCTTGCAAGGACTCCCAGAGCAGCTCATGGTGGCATCTGTGCACAAGGGCTGCCCAATCCTGCTGCAATTGGTTGTCCTGTGCTTTTTCTACCTGGGACATGTGCTTGATGTCCCCAGAAATTAGGTAAAACATCCTCCTTTTGCACGTATGCTACCCAGCAGCCTGGTGGGGATGAATGTGCCCACTACAGCTTAATTTCTGGTGCTACMTGAAAGTCCTTGGGGCACATGGCTGTAGGATGCGTGCTCGCAGCCCAGGAACTGCTCCACTGCCGATGTGGCCAAGGAGCTGAGCTGGGGGCCTGCAGGTAGGCGTTGAAGAGCACGTTAGTGAGCACTGATCACACCAGCAGACACACGGGCAGGTCAGAGAGGAGTAAAAAATGCCAGGGGGAGCCTGGTACCATGAGCTTTCCCAGCTAAGCCTGCCTGCAAAGGTGTAGCTGGAGGGGAGAGGGGTTAGTGCTATCRGTTAAAGCTTTAAACCTGTTCCACTTGTCTGTTGAAATCCCTTTGGTCCTACCCCATGCGTGCCATGCTCTGGCACACCCCATGGCACTGTCTAATCCAAGATTACATTCCCCAGGATGAAGACAGACAGGCTTTTTAATCACATCAGAGTTACTAGAAASCAGAGACCACTGCCACCATGAGCAGGAGAAAGGCAAACACAGTAAGGAGGGAAGGCCACATGCTGGAAGAGTTGCTGGTGACTCTGGTTCTCGTTGGCTTCAGGGTCCGGTCCCACTGGGTGAGGATGGCTTGTCGCGCCCCGTCCCAGCGCCCAGGGCCTTGCAGMCGGAACTGGTAGGGGGTGCAGGGGCCAAAGAAAATGGTGAAGGCCAGCTTGGGGTCGCTGAAGAGCAGCCCCAGCACGTTGGGCTTCGCACCGAAGAAGGAGGCCAGCTCGTCTGAGTACACCAGGCAGTCAGTTTTGAGGACTTCGTCGAAACAGAGGCCGAACCTTAATGAAATGGAGAAAATGGGGTGGGGAGAGACTGGCATCAGCTGACTTTKCAGAGGGAATGGAAAACAAATACCCCTCATTGGCTTTATTACTACGTTTGAACACAACTGACATCCTTYTAGTGCAGGACTGGGCATAAAGAACGGGTATCAGGGGCTACCTGGCCCTAAATCCTGCCCAAGCAAAATCAGCTTGTATAAAGAGAATGCCAGTGTGTTTAGAGGTCTATCCACCATGACTCTTCCACCAGGAAGASTAGGACTGTGAGGTCTGTCTTACCAGATTTGATTTTTAACCCTCTTCATTACTTCGTCCTCCATCACAGACCGAGGCGGCAGCTGGCACAAGCCTGGAGAACAGAGGAGAGCACCTTGCAAAGCCTAACTCTGAGGAAACAGGTGAACTCATGTGGTGATGCAAAAGATGGGAAGCCCTTCCCCAGAAGGGCAGGAACTTTGCCTGGGACCAACACTACATGTTTGTAGAAATTAGTTTTCCACAGACAGAGTATAAAGCATTAGCTGAACAGGCTGTTGCAGGAATTCATGGGAGATCCCATGAACTTGCATGCAGTTTGGATAAAGTATGAAATCACACCGCTGCAGACCAGCTGAAGTGAAATACTTGGAAAGAGCAAAGTCTGAGCCCTAGAAATGGTCCCTCATCCACTGGGAAATTAAACTTTAGTCATGATACTTCCATGTACAGAAGTCCTCCTTGGTGTGTGCAGAGGAAATGGTGTGCCAAATGTGCATTTTGGTGCAAAGGAAAGCTTATGTTACTCTCCTACCTTTGAAGACCCGGGTCACCCAGCGTGCTTGCATCTCTGTCACAGGCATGATTGCTCCAAGGGGCTTGATCAGCCCAATTACAGCCAGAGTGGGCCTCTGCAGGTGCGTCGGGAACACGTATTTGTAGAGGGACGCGTGCTTGTTTTCCACTTTGACATCTGCTTCTTCAAGGAAGGGGTAAGAAACATTGTAGCCCGTGCAGAAGACAACGATATCAACAGGCTCCTCTTCAGGGCAGTTGTGGAGAACAACTGAGTTCTCCTTGAATTCCTTCACGCCTGGTTTTATGGTGATCTTCCCAGTGATGATGTAGCTTGGCAAGTCATCGTTCAACACAGGCTCTCGTATTGGGCAGCTGCAGAGAGAGTGAGGGGCTCTGAATCCTGGGAGCCCATGGACAAGCTCCATGCACTACCRTTCACCCCGACTATGGGGTCTCAAATCCCACAGCCCCATGTCCTCCAAGACAAACAGTGCTGCCCCCCTGCTCTCCAAACACCAGAGCATCTTATGATTCCAATAACGTGACCCTGTCCCACAGCCTAAGTTGCTCATGTGGATATCTGCTTCATTCTTGCACCATTCAGTCAGTTATCCTTAAACCCTACTCTTTTCAGAGCTGATCCATGTTTTAAGTCTTCTTCCTCCTCTTTTTCTGGGGAATCACTTGAGAAAAATTCCCCCGGCTGTTCCTGGAGCATACTTTCAGAGCTCACCTTCTCCAGCTGGACCAGAAAAGCCCTTCCATGGGTCACCCCTAGCACTGTAGCCTGGGGTCAGTCTGCATGTTCCTGTACACATGGCTTTTGTTCCTGTGCTCCTCTGGCTCCAGCAAAGGGAGCTCTCGCCATCCCCCTGCAACACAACCCCTTTGAGTCCACRCTGGAGGGAAGCCACCCGAGAAGTACCTCTTCTCTGGCTGCAGGCCATAGTTTTCATGCTTAAACCACCGGTTCACCCTGGAGTTAACCCAGCCCCGTGAAAGGGGCTCAGGCAGGTTGTTCCTAAGCAGACTCATAAAGCGAGTGTTGAAAACCATGTCCCACGGGTAGCCATGGTCAAACACGCGGCTGATGACCCAGGCACCTCGGCCAGTGCAAAGTGTCACCTGGGAAATAGCAGAGAATCAGAAATTCAGAGGAGGAACTTGTTTCTTTGCCTTTATAAAGTAACCTCAGGCACAGCACAGCACAGGCAGCTATATGATGAGAAAGCTGCAACGATATATATATATAAGATTTGCTAGCAGCAGGAGATCAGGGTGAAGCAGAAGAGAAGAGAGTTGTCATTTCTCTTTTGGGGAAGGTTTCCAAAAGAGAAATATGGACRCAGAGATACCATCGGCACCCTTCAGGGTGATTTCAGAGGTTCCCAGCTCATCTCTCCTGTGCTGGCGTCTTGCAAACAGAGCTGCTGCTTGTTTGCAGTACCCAGCAAAGCCAGGCTGTGCCCAGCAAAGCCAGGATTACCCAGTACCTTGGCAGCCACGCGGCTGGCCTCCACGGCAATGTCCACTCCCGAATTGCCCATGCCGACCACGATGACTCTTTTCCCCTGGAACACGTCTGGATGCTTGTACTGCCGGCTGTGAAAGTACTGGCCTTGAAACTTCTCGATGCCTCGGGGAAAAACAAACAAACAAAAATCCTAATTACTTCAAGCAAGCACACATCAGAATTTGCAGTTTTCATAGGGAAAAGTGGTATGGAAAGAATCCAGATGGCAAGAGCAAGGAATTCCTATCAGAGACCACTTGGGACATGGAGAAGTCCAGCTGTCCATCCCATATACTGGAAAGCCACTGGAAAAGCATTTCCACCTCAAAATGAGGTCCAAGCTCTGAAAGTCAGACRTATCTCCCCCCAAAATGAGCTTTTCTCTGATAGCAGAAAAGTCCCCATCTCCCTAGGGTTAATGGCACGCTGCCCGAAGAGGTCGGCTTTGTGGAAGGCATGCTTCCCTCACTTCTTCTGTCCCGAGAGTGGCTTCAAAGCTAGTAAAAAYAAAGGCAAAAGCGTCCCTAGGCTGGGAACCGGGCAAGGCTCGTCACGGCGGTGGCGGGACGCAGCGGCAGTACCGGGGAAGGCGTGCAGGGGCAGGGACGGCTCCCAGAAGTTGCCGCTGCAGACCATGACGGCGTCGAAGACGTGCGACGTCCGCGTGCCGCCCGCCTCCGTGACCACGTCCCACTGGCCCGTGGTGGCGAAGTCGGGGCGCTTCCTGACGCTGAGCACGGTTGTCTGCGGGAAGGGGTGATGCCAGAGTGAGCTGGCGGCRCTGCGGGTGGCCCCACGCCGTGCCCGTCGCCCTCCTTGCTCACCCCGAGCTGGATGTGCTGCCGCAGGGCGAAGCGCTCCGCGTAGCGCCGCAGGTACTCCAGGAGGCGCGCGTGGGGCAGGAACACCGGGAAGTCCTCGGGGAACGGGAAGTCCGAGAAGGTCGACATCTCCTTGGACGTGTTGCTCACCACCGAGGCGTAGAGGCTGGGCCTGCCGTCCTCAATGCTCTCCTGGTGCCGCCAGCAGCATGAGCATCCCCTGCGCCCACCGTCACCGCGCCACACGGCCGCCCTGGCCGCTACTCACCGCATAGCGCCACAGCCCGCCGATGTCCTCGCTCCGCTCGAAGCAGGTGGCTGCCAGCCCCTCGTCCAGGCAGCACTTGAGGGCCGACAAGCCGCTCACGCCGGCGCCCACCACTGCCACCCGCATGGTCCCGGTGGTGGCTGTCCCCGTGGCGGGTGCTGCTGCGCCTRCGGGTCGCGGACGGGCGCTGCTCGCGGCGGCGGCCGAGCGCTCCCTCTATGTGAGCTGTGCAAATGTTTGCGTGCGACGCCTCGGAGCTGCGCCAAAGCCTTGCTTAAGGGAAACAATAATAACAATTATAAAAAAACCCCGCGGCGCCTGCTGAGACCTCATGGGATGTTGCACAGCTAAATCCCACCCATGCGGAGACCAGGAGCGGCGGCTCCCGCCAGCCCTGCACAGCCACTGCGGGGCTTCCCTGCAGTCACTCGCTGGGGGGCCCACGCAAGCACCTTCTGGCACCACCACCACGCCAGCTTCACCGCGGTCATCGCTGGCATCCCCGGTGCGGGACGCAGTGCTGGCTCCCGCCTTACCTGCCAGGCTTTCTCCGCGAGCCCGTCACGGCGGCCGCTCGTGGGATTTATAGGCGGCGCGGGGAGCGGCTGCCCCATGGCRGTTGCACAACCGGAGCTTGCCGGGGGAGGAGCGGCGCGGCGGAGCCAGCTGGGCTGCGCCCGGACCGATGCCGGCCCCGGGAGCAGCGAGGCCCCCACCGAGGCTAAGGCCCGGTGAAAGGGATGGCGGCGGTTTTGTCCTGCGACCAAAGCAGCGTCACGCCTGCGGGGACAAGGAGCCACCCGCGGCACCCGTGGTGGCCTCGAGGGCATCCCGAGGCCACGGGCTGCGTCCCCTGCAGCAACTGCTCTGGGAGCTCAGGGAAAGCAAATACCCTGGGAGACAGTTTTCAATTGCCTCTTAGCTATCTACCCATAAGGCAGATGAGAGAGTTTCAGCAGGACTTTGCCCCTGGAGCGTCCCAGGCAGCCTGCCCTGGCACACACGGARGGCTGCAAGGGGCAGCATGGGGTGACCGTGCCTGCGGCCACCCGTGCTGGTAGAGGACAAAGTCCTCCCGCGAGCTGGAGGCTCAAGCGAGGAGAGGCTGGAACAGCCATGGACAAATAGCAACGGTATAARTACACCAGAAGAGGAAATGGATGCAGAAAGAGGCTTTCAGTGCACATCCCACAGCCAGACATACCCTAGAAGGGAACTGTCACAGGAAGGGGATGCACAGGGGTGGCTTCAGAGGGGTCTTTGCCCCCACTGCTTAATACRCTTAGGAACAATTTGAGAGAAAGTATCAAATCCCTGCAGATGAATCCAGARGGACACAGAGTCCGTGAGGAGATGGTCAGCCAAGGGCTGTGCCTTTGGCAAYACAGCATTCAGAAAGATTTCGCAAGCCTTTTGCCACAGGGTCATGGCAAATACCTCAGAGACTTCAAGAAAAGCCATTTGTTAAAGGCATACGTCTAACTCTACAGACACTGGCCTGAGATGTGCTCGAGACGGGCATAGGGGTCCCTGAGGGCTGCCGGACGAAGGGCTGGAACCCTCACGCTTTGCAAGGGTGTCAGGGTCACTGGCACCGTGGGGCGAGCAGGGTCGCTGGCAGCACGAATGCTATGGCCATGGTTAGYCCCAAAGCTGTGTCCTGCTATATGACACAGAAGCGCCCGTTCCTTACCCGGACACCTGCAAATGGGCCAGTCCAGCTTGGTTACAGTCACGGGGCCAGGTGGCACCTGCAGGGACCTTCACTCTTGGTGGTYCTGGCATCTTCTGGAAGGTCCAAAATGTCCTAGGAAATGCAGCAATCTCCTGGGGARCTCAGTGCTTCTGGGAGCCTAAACTCCTTTGAAAACACATCCAAGTACAATCCATAACCAAAAGCTCCATCTTGCCCTGGTGCCATCCGGTGACCAGAACAGCTTTCTGTGCCCCGAAAGACCCTGTGATCCCACCCGGCCTTCTCCATCGTCCCTGGAGGATGGACTCTCTTATTTCATGATATCTTGCAGCTGCATAGATGCTTGGCAATCCTTGGCTCAGAGRAAAAAGAGGAGGAAATCCTTGAAGGAAAAAATATTTTGTTCCTTATTAGCTTCCATTTCTCCAGGTTTGTGAGCACACATCCAAGCATCGCGTGCATTAGGAAACCCCTGTGCTTGCAGAGGCTCTGAGGAGAGCTTGCTTTGGCCGTGCTTTTGGGAGACCAGCTGGGGGAAGCTGCCTGAAACGGTGCATGTTGGCAGGGGACAGCCACTGGCATGAGAGCAGGATTGCATCCCTTTGTGGCGGCCCCGTTCTGCAGATGAGATTGCCACTGCCTGCAGCCATGGGGACGCCAGCCACCCTCTGGGGGGATCCAGTCTCCTCTGGAGCTCATCAAATGCTTTGGGGAATTGAAGGAAGGAAAGGCAGACAGTGAGCCTGAATCTTTTTTGGTAGCATGGGCAGRTGAAGAGATTTAGGGTCTAGAGACCCAGCCTTAGCCAGGCCATCTCTCGAGTTGTTGCTGTTGGGATTTAAAGCGTGGGTTTTTGCTGTRCCACAGGAGATTTTTAAGGGGCAGAACCTGTCTAGGTGTGCGGGAAGGAATGTGGTTAGGCACAGTGCACAGGGCAGTGGTAGGAACATGTCCTAACACACAAAGGCTGGGGATTAAAGCYCACTTTCCTATAATCTGTCTGTTCTGTGGGTGCTCCCCTCTGTGCAGACTCATACAATGCTCTAGGCTGGGTATACAGAACATTAAATTACCAATGGAGATGTACTATGTGATAGCTGAGATGCAATTACTGTCATTATGCACCGCTGCCTAGGGCTATGGCCAGGGAAAACCAGGACTGGCCTTTCCATCTTCTCTCCAAAGACAGTCTGTGTAGAACAGAGAGCACATCAGTGACTTTCATGAGCTTGCAGGGCTAGAAGAGCCCTTCCTGGCCAGATATTTAACCCAAACATGAGTCACACTGGACAAGAGGTTTCCAAAAGGTCCCACTGAATTTCCTTTCTTTGCATGAGTGTAACATTTAGCAGCTCTAATGGGGTTAATCTTGGGAAACATGCTTGCCCCTTTCTTTCCTCATGGGGCTTTGAGAGGTTGAGCCCAGCACTCTCCTAGCCAACAGCCCAGGGACCAGGACATGCTTCAAGGGCAGAGCATCCTCATGGGTGTCTTCCCAGGGAAGTGGGAAGCAGACTCTGCTGCAGAGGCCAGCAGTGTGGATAGATGGTGATGGTCCAGGAAAAGCACTGGGAACGGGGCACTGCTCCAGCATGTCCTGCATCCTTRGTAGCGCCCTTCTTCCCTTGAGGAAGAAAACTCCCTAGTACCGTGTTTATCACACCAGCACCATGCAAACCTCAGTTCTGCAACAGGCTTTTCCCTCTCATTCCCTCCCACTTAAAGCTGGGTGGGCAAAAGGAGGACAAACAGCCTCAAACAGCCTGTTTGCTCCAAAGGAGATAGGAAGGAATCCAGCAGGTTCTTGTCCTCGCCTGGGGAAAGGCGCTTTCTCTGCAACATCCTGGCACCACTTTTATCATCTCCGTCTCAAACAACATCTAGAGCTAAGGAGGGGCAAATCCACATTTCAACAAGTCTTGGCATAGCCTGCATTGCTGTTTTTCAGGCTTGGGTCAGCTGCCTTTGGAATATATCACAGTGAAGGAAGTCCAGCAGAAAAGCAGGTTTTCTTCATAGGCAGTTCCTTTCCATGTTTACAAACTCGGTGAAATCTAAGAAATGAAAAATACAAGTCCATATATTCCCTTTGCTCCCATTATTCAGAATGGCAGGGGGCAGAGGGATCCCGCTGTCTGCAACAGGATTGCACTTAGCCCTCACAATAGGGGGGTGAACTGCATCTCTCAAGCCAGACAAATGCAGCAAGGATATTCTGAGCTTTTAAACAGAGAGCAGAGATCACAGCCAAGCACAATAATTGCTCGGGGAAGGGAGAAGGTTTAAGTATTAGGAATGTCTTATCCTCTGTAGCAAAATAGTCACTTTCCGACCCCTGCTGCCAGATGAAGCCAGTCAGCCCTCAAGAGTTTTTCAACAGTTAATAAGTTTTCAAGAGGTAATCAGCCAATTGATACTTTTTTTTTTTTTTCAAGTAAACATTGACCCTGCTTCTAGCCCCATCCACTTAAAAAGCTTCTAATTCCTGCAGCCTCTGAAAGAGCCTCTTGAACTGAATTGTTCCCATACTTGACATTCCTGGTCCTTAGGGCAACACTCTTCATTCTTACCTTTCACTCTTACATTTTTGCATTACACCAAGACAACCAGATGCCCATCTGGAAGGACTAACTTCACATATTTATTACTGAAAACAATAATTTCAAAGCAGAAAACAAACAAACACCAAGCAAGGTACCACTACCACACTACTCACACTTGCCTTGCCAATAAAGGTTGAGGATAGGCACTGGGGGATTTGCACCAGTTAATATCAGCTGACAAATCTTTTCTTGGCTCTGAGAGTTTCACCAGTCCCCAGGAAGCAGGATGAGAAGGAACCTCAAGAGCACATGAGCCATCTTCTCCTCCAGAGCAACCCTAGCTGACCATCCTCATTTGCCTCACCTTTTAAGTCTTCTGTTGCCTTCAGACGCAGTTAAACTGATTAACACACAGCTAATCTCATTTGTCTATATTTGAGGAGATTTTACAGCATTGCCTCTCTAGCAGTTTAAATGGGAGTTTCTGGATTAGAGTGATAAATGACTGTCTCCTGCCTTTGATTAGCTTGCTAATAGTTTAAAGAGGTGCTGAGCTCCCAGGTGAGCTTGGAGGTTTGGAGCTGCTCAGCATTTGGGCTCCACCACCTGGTGCATGGTATTTCTACATGGTAAGTTATTTCTGATAGGAAATCACCCTGCACAGTATTGGGTTGGTTCTCTGTGAGCTTGACACACAACTGAGGAGACCAGRGATCAGGACCCGGAGAGGTCGGAGACCACCACAGCCGAGGCTGCAGGCTGCACACAGGCGCACGTGAGCACACCGGCAGCACCRTGGTGTCTGTTGGATGATTCTTCCCCCGAGCTAGCCAGGCGTTTTGGGCTCCCTCCTTTATCCTTGAGCAAGGCTTTGTTTCTATGGAGATGGCAAAACGCATCTCGTCAGTGGCAGACCTGCCATTGCCTAAGCTTACCTGGTTCATAAGAAGCACATTGATTCTTGAGAGGCAAAAAAAGAAAAAGAGAAAAAAAAGAAAGCAATAAAGAAAACAAACCCCACAAACACCCCACAAACAATATTGCTTCAGCCAAGAAAGGAAAAAAACAAAAAAAATGGAGTAAGCGGGTTCTTGTAGAAATCATGAAAGAGACCTATGAGCACTGTTGAAGCACTGTCTTGCTGCTGCTGAGGCAGCAGAAATGAGAGCTGCCGTTCTCTAAATATTGCAAGAGTCTGTTATTTTTTGGCAGATGCTGTAAGATGGCTGGCACGTTTGTAACACGCGATGCCTCTGCAAAACACAGGTCCAGCGAGACGAGGCTGGCTCAGGAGCACAGCGCTCCGCAGCAGTCCTGTCCTCTCTCTCCCCCAGAACTGCAGTGCACRGAGCAAAAGCACAGGGCTCCCATTCCGTGCCCTGCTTCCCAGTGCCAYGTCCAGGACGTGTRCGACCCTGCTGCTGYCAATGGCAGGGATGCAGGGATACATGAAGGGAAGCAGGGCGGGAGGTTTGTTTTGCTCAACTGGCTGGATTTTGCAGTAAAMCAGCATGAAACTTGGGAGGCATGGAAGTCCTCAGACTAATAGGAAGAAACAACACAYGCTCACAAAGGACTTCCAGTTTCTTTGAGGATATCCTCGAGTTGGATTCCAGTCCAGCCTGATTTTGTAACATTTCCTTTAAGATGCTTTTGATACATACCCTATCTTTAAAGGTCACACTGGCTTCCTCAGCATAGTTTGTACTACGCAGAGTCATAACTTTGCTCCCAAAGGGTTTYCTGGCAGAGTGACAGGACTGGTGTGAATCTCGGTCCATGACTTGCAATCAGTGAGATGACCCATATTCAGTGTTGTTCTAGAGCCAAGGACATCCTGGATCACCAAACACCTCTCCGCATGCAGGGAACACGGCCTCCAAGCAAAACCATCAAACAAAAGGGGCAGGCGGGAGGGCAAGAGCAAGGCAAGGCGTGTTGTGGTTTGTGAACCTGCAGCACTTGTTGCTGGGCTGGAGCATACAAAGGGGCTGGTGCTGGCTGGGCTCTTAGAGCTGTCCATGTGCCCCAGGCGATGCCTTTCCACGCACACAGTGAAGCTCACTAGCTCCCAGGCAAACACAGCCTGGAGGGTCGGGGTTTCGGCCCCTCTGAGCAGGGCGTAGCTYTTGGCCCAGGGGCCAGCAGCCCTGGCCAGCTGCGTAGGAGCTGGCCACCTCCCATCCTCCTGGTGTACAGCTGCTTGGCTGCTCTTCTCCCGCAAGCAGCCCTCCCATCTGGCACATATGYGACTTATTAACTCTGTTGCTGGACAAGTGCTTGTCACAGCACTCTATAAACAGCCTTTCCCTCAAATGGGCTCCAGCGGGGTATATGGATCTATATGGCGACCAACACATTACAGCATCAAGGCTGATTCCTGCTTCCCGTTAGTCTCCATAACACCAACCCACTGCCACAGGGCCTCCCTGTCGTCCTTCATCCACTGAGCACGTCCTCTGAGTATCCAGCAAAGAGCAGCATCATCGGCCTGGGCACCCTGTGTCCTGRCAACCAACGAGGCTGCAGCCCTCAGCCCTCATGGAGGCCGCACAGATAGRGCATGTGCTGTTTGCTAATTATAGGGGGAAAGAAAGGCTAACTAGAAGATTCCACTGTGATTTTATTTATACTTGTATTTGAGCATTTTGCAAAAAGCCGGGACATGGCAAGTGCACCTTGGTGCCACAGGTTGCCCTGGGCATTAGCAGGGGGCTAGCAACAATAGCAAACATTCCTGTGAAACATCTTTCTTCCTATAAAGGAGCTCCCATGGTSTCAGTAAGCCACTCAGCTAACTCCCAGGTGCTCACAGAAGGTTCGACCCCACCRCCATGCCCGCTCAGGCTAAGCACCACACCAATGCCCTTCCAAGGGCCCTGCAGGTGCCACTTTTAATTACACAACCCCATTTTGACTGATTATTTGGGCTTTTGGACATGGTTCATGTCTGCTTGCGAAAGCACATGGGCTCCAGCAAAGTCCAGATGTTGTTCTCAGTACTGGCAAGTTATATAAGATTCTTTTGGAAAATAAGGCCCTCCCAGCTTATCTTTTGCACAGAAATGTTCTTTTGATTCAGTTATTTTTGTTTTCAGATGAAAGTTTTCATTGGGGTGTCCTTCCATGGAGGAGAAAAACACAAATAGGAATATTTATTTACGAGGACATTGATTTATCTGAAGCGCTGACTACACTGAGGTAGTTTYACCCAAAGGACAAGCTTCAGAGCAAAACAAACATGTTGGCTCTGGCCTTTCACTGGGAAATGAGATGGAAGATGGAGAGGTCTAAAACCCATGAAGCAATTTTTGAACCATGTTTTGAGGGGTAAAATAAGCAGTGTTACTAGGCTAAGGATTTATATGGTACCCTAGACCCAGCCAAGAAGGCTCCTAAGCCCAAAAAGCATGGAGGTGGCATTTTATTCATTGGTCATGAATTTCATGGACTGTTTTAGGGTTACAGCACTTCCCACCCGGCTGCTCCTCATCAAGCCTCTCCTAGCAGTAGAAGGCAGCGAGGATGGCCACAAGGAGCAGCGGGAGGAAGAGCATCTTCAGCATCGTCAGAATGGGGAAGGTCACAGGGGTGGTGGGGACCACCCGCGTCTGCGTGACYCCCAGTATCCGGTCCCACTGGGTTAGGATGGCTCTCCGGGCACCACTCCACTTTCCCGGTCCCATCAGCCGAAACTGGTAGGGGGTGCAGGGGCCAAAGAAGATCTCGAGCGCCAGCCGCGGGTCCGTCAGCAGCAGCTTGGGCAGGCTGGGCTTCACGCCCATGGCGGTGGCCAGCTCATCCATGTAGGTGATGTAATCCAGCTGCAGAGTGTTGCTGGTTCCATACCTTTGTGGAGAGAGAAGACAAGGCTCCTTTGGACACGTTTCCCCCTTTCTTTTTATCCCACAGCGCCCCAAGATCCTCCTGCAGCACGTGGTGGTGGAGAGAAGAGGTGGTTCAGGAGCTCGACTCACTATGCTGGGACAGAAATCAGCCCTGCCACTCAGCCAGCTCACTTTGTGGCCTTCATCTCTGTGCTAGGTCCAATGGRCCACTCTCATGGTGTCCTTTCATTTTGCACCTTCCTGCTCTGCACCAGGATCTGGCTCAAATGGAGGGTGCAGATTAAGTAAGGACACTAAGGAAAGTTGCTACATGGTGCGAAAGGAGACGCCATCCATGCCTATGACATTTGTCATTGACTGTCTCCTTTCCTCGTATCTTAAAGGCAACTTAAGCCAGAGCATAGCCAGTAAAATCTAAATTCTAACCACTCAAATTCCTTGGCTCAGGCTTAGTAGGAAGGAGAAAAAAAAAAAAAAAAGACAAAAAAATCTCCATGCAGGGTGAAATCAGTGCAGGAACTTGGCAAGATGCAACAGGAGCCCTCTCTAATTTTCAGCACCTCTTTTTTTAGTGGAAAGGACAGATAACTTCTTCCCCCTGGGAGCTCCCAAAAGAGAGGATGGGACACATCCCCCTTCGGCCCAGTGGAGACAACAGTCCTTGCTCTACCCATTCCCAAGCTATCTGGGAACATGACTCTGTGGGATATGGTCATTACTGGCATTAATGAAGAAATCTGGATCACAGTACAATGCTGCATGTTGAAACTTCCTACAACGCAACCGTTTCTAAAAGCAAAGTAAAACATTGCTTGGATCAGTCTTGACTGTTTATATTCTTATTTTTACATTGTATATTCTAAAAAAAAAAAAAAAAAATCACTTGGCTATAACATAAGATACACTCAGTGTGGGAAAACAAGGCATTTTCATGTAATTTATGAAACTAAAATGTGAGTTTGAGGAATACGGACAGAAATGTTCTATTTTTGCTGAAGCTTCACTCTCCTCGTGTTTGAACACAGAGCAAAATTTCAAACTGATGAGCTTGATAACGGCAAACAAGCATTTTTGAACAACAAATCTTTTCATCAGAAATTTTCCACCTAAATTTGCACGATTCAGGCCCTTTGAGGGGTAGAAACACATAGCTCTGAGTAGAGAYGTATTTACCAACACCAGTAAGAGATGGTTTGTGTTTCCTCCATTGCAGAGGGACGACTGTGGATTAACGCGTCTGAGACCTGAACAGAGCATTTCAGAGAACCCCCTTGGARGAAGCCACCCTCCCCTCGCTTGCAAGATGCCCTTCCAGCAGCTCCCCCAGTGCTGGTCCTTGCACCCACAGGTGGCTGAGATAACAGCATGACTTTTGGTCGCCTCCCCACAGAGGCCCCTGTGAGCTGCACCTACCATTTGAGCTTCTTCCCGGCCTTCTCATCAATGTCGTTCATCATCTCACTCTTCGAAGGAAGTTTGCAGAGCCCTGGAAAGAGCAAGAAGAGTATTGGCCAAGAGAGAGGATGTCCAGGAGACCCTTCCCACAGCCAGCAGGGTTTGCCTGCTTCAGGGCTTCTCTTCTTTGGCATGAAGTTCTGRGCTCAAGTCAGTCTTGGGTGTCAGGGACATGACAAAACCAGGAGGCTACAGAAGCTGTCTCTGTAGGGCACTGACTCCTCCTTGTCCTTTCTGTTCRGTTTCTGTCTGAAGGGAAGACTGATAGTAGCTTTTTGTGTGTTTCTGTTTTATTTTCCCCCATACCAACTATTATCTCACAATAACAAAGCCACCTCGCCAGTCTCTGTGTGATCGGGTGCCTTGTCCTATGGGAGAGGTAATTTTTCAGACTGCTGCCAATGGCGATGAGGTCCTCATGGTGGACCAGCAGAGCCCCTTGGGCACTGTCACACGTATTGAACAGAAACACACAAAAAACTACTATCAGTCTTCCCTTCAGATAGAAACTTCCACTTCTTCTCTCCTTCCATCATTAGACAATAGACATGCAAAACGCTGCCTCTGTTCTTGGCAATATGATAGCTCTGGTATAGGGAAATAAAAGCGGTCACCCAGGGAGAGGTGAAAAAACCCTTCTCTATCAAATTTGAAATTAAAACTGGTAATTCCTGACTACACCACTACTAGGAAATACTAGACCATTTGCCCAGGGTCTGCCCTTCCACCTACCGTGAAACACCTTAACTGCCCAGCGACACTGGAGTTCTGATGTGGGGATGATGGGTCCAAGGGACTGGACTAGCCCAATGACGGCCAAGGTTGGCTTCTCCAGCTGAGGAGGGAAGATGCCTTTGTAAAGAGTGTTGCTGTTGTCCCTGCTTTTGATGATGGTCTCGTCCTCCATGAAAGGGTAGCAAAAGCTGTAGCCGGTAGCAAAGATGACCACATCAACATCTTCCTGCACTGTCCCATCTTGGAACAAGACAGATGTTTCTCTGAATTCCTTCACATTAGGCTTCATCACCACTACCCCACATGCGATGCGGCTTGGGAGGTCATCATTGAACACTGGCTCTTTACGGATAGTCCTACAAGGAAACAAGCAGAGAGGCCATTGTACATGGGGAGCTCCTGGGAACAGCCAGGACAGGCATGCCAGGAGAGGCTTGCCAAGCCCTGCACTTGGGAAGAATAYGAAGCAAAGGAGAAAAAGCAAAGGAGATGGGTGCTGTGGTCAATCCAGGGCCACAAGAACATGTGCCCTGACGCCACCCCCTCCATAGATCACACATGCTCACCCATCCACTGGCATGAGGCCYAAGTTCTCATGCTTGAACGGCCAGTTCATTCTCCGCACGTACAACCAGTCACTGAGTGCCCTGGGAAGGATGGTCCCCARCCAGGTCTGAAAGCGAGTAACAGTCTTCATATCCCATGGGTAACCATCCTTCCAAACACGACTCATTACCCACGAACCACTTCTGGAGCTCAGGTAGACCTGGAGATTGGACAGGTACGTGTGAACATGTGATTGCATAGTCASAGGCAGCTCTTGGAGGCCGTAGCAATGAGCATGGACATATGCTGGGTTCTCCCAGCCTGCCAGCCCTGCTGTGACCCCTCTTGACTTCAAGTTTTCTCCCCCCCACTACAGGACCATGGGCTCCATACCTGCGATGCCACAGTGCTGAGCTCCACGGCAATGTCACTGCCTGAGTTGCCCAAGCCTATCACTAGCACTTTCTTCCCTCTGAATTTTTCTGGCTCTTTGTACTCTCGGCTGTGGAAGTAGCAGCCTTTAAACTTCTGTATTCCTGCATGAAAGAGCAGAAAGGAAGTTGATTCACCCCAGAAATGAAAACGAGAGGCAAACAGACTATCACAGAGTAGTTGGGGCTGGCAGGGACCCCTGGAGACCCTCTGGCCCAGCTTCCTGCTCAAGTAGGGTMACCTAGAGCAGGTTGCTCAGAACTGTGTCTGTCCAGATGGAGGACATCTCCAGGGATGGAGACACCACAATTTCTGAATGAGCTAGGTAAGCAGCTGTTATTGCTAGAGCTCCCAAGAACAAAGACCAAAATGACATTAGATGAGGCCCTTTGCTTCCCCTTGACCAAGTCATCTTTGCTACCAAGCAGGGCCCAGCAAGGCCTCAGCTGCAGCTATAGGCAATGATGTTGAGACACTTGGGCAGCAGTGGCAAGGAGCTATCTTCTGGCAGTGAGAGAAGGTGCCCTGTGAGCAGCGTATCTCTGCCATGTCCTCGCAGATCAAAGCCTGGGGCTCTGAGTAGTAGCTGGCAAGGTTCCAGCACAGTTGGCAACGCAGAGATGAGGCCATGCTGCCAGTACCCTCCATCCTCCAGAGAGCCCCCAAAAGCACATGTTCTTCACCAGGAAGTTTGTCCCTAAAAGCCTGACTGGCAGCTGAGAGGCAAAGGCTCTATGCTAAAGTGCATGACATCTGCACTAAAAGACATAGGAAAATGCCATAAAAGAAGTGCTTTACAAAATCCCTTCAGGAAAAAAAAAAATCCATTACAATCACACACAATCTTTTTCTTTTTTTTTCATGGAAAGGATAGAAATGTCCCCAGTAAAAATGTCCGTGCTTTGGTATAGCTTAAATACAGAGCTTTTCTCCTCCATCCAGTCTTTGATTTCCTTAATGGAAAAAAAAGCAATGTTAATCATGCCAATGACACACTCTTTAAGGCTGAGAAGGCTTCCCACCCCACATCCCCCCAGCCCTTTCTTTTTTCAGGAAAAAAAAAAAAGGCTTTGATAGAAGATACTTTCCCGGCTGTGTCATGTTAGGTGGCTCATGCACGCCCAGCTTACCTGGGAAGCTGGCAGCAGGGAAATTTGGGTAGACGTGATGCCCAGAACAGATCATAACAGCATCAAACACCTCCGTCTCTTTCTTCCCGTCCTTTTCCGTAACCACATCCCACTGGCCCGTGACAGAGAAGTCAGGCCGCTTTTTTACTTTGGTGACCGTGGTCTTAAATAAAATGAACAAACAGATCCATTCATATTTGTGGTGCACATAGGAAGGTTTGGGAAAGTTAATGCTCTYGTGAGAGTCAGGGGTCCCAAAGAGCCCAGGGGACATTGGCCTCCTCAGTTTTGTGCCAGTTGCTCTGGGGGAACATACAGACTCGTTCACGTGTGGCTTTGAGCTCAGCACAAACTAAGCCACGAAATGGCTGTTTCTTGGCAAGCAGTCACCAGAAATAAGAAAAAAACACAGAACTAAAGCTTGCTATAAGCTTGTGGCTTGTTTTTAAATAGATTACTTATGCAAGGCTGTTTTCCTTTTGAATGTACTTCCATTTCATTACAGTTTTCATAACTGCGATCCTTGACACAGATCAGAAAACAATAACAAAAAAAGCAGGAGAAAGTTCCCAAAACCGCCGTCTTTTGGAGAAGCCAGTGCAGAAGTGGCACTTTTCCCATGTTGGCTGGTGATTTAACGTTACCCCTGAAAAGCTGAGAAGGCCCCAGATAACAACTTTTCCCCAGGACCTSTTTCTCCAAGATTTTCCCCCTGTGGCAAGGAGACCCCAAAGGGACAACCCCCTGCCCAGTCACCCCAACCACTCGCTCCCCTTGCCCCTTCCATGCTCCAGCTTTTCTACCTTGAAGCGGATGTGCTGGAGCAGTTTAAAGTGATYGGCAAACTTCCGGATATACTCCTGGAGCTTCGTGTTGTGCATGTAGTTGGGGTGATCATCGGGGAAGGGGAAGTCGGGGTAGCACATCATCTCCTTGCACGAGTTGGTGAAGACAGTGCGGTAGATGCTGGCTCGACCCTCCTCGGCATGGTCCTGCACACACACGGCAACTGTTTTAAAGCTGAAACAGCCTTTTCTATGAACAGATGCAGAGCTCAAAGTCATTCTACTTAGCTGGAGGATGCATAGGCTGACAATGGTGGATTACTCCAGCCCAAGACAACAAAATCCAAGCCCCCAAAGCATTTGGGGGTTGGAAATTACACAAACTCTTCCAGGAACCATCCCTCTCTATCCCCCACCTTCAGTTAGAAACTGGAAAAAGAGCCATCAAGGGGAAAGCGTTCCAAGCTTACCGTGTAGTGCCAGAGCCCGCCGATGTCCTCGCTCCTCTCAAAGCAGGTGGGCTCCAGCCCCTCTTCGCGGCAGCACTTGATGGCGGCGAGCCCGCTGACCCCGGCACCCACGATGGCCACCCGCCGCACCATGGCGCCCTGCGCTGGGGTGGCAAAGCGGCCGCTGACATCCCCAGCAAGGCTGTCCCCCTTCCCGGCTTCGGCTCGCCAGGCTCCCTCCGGCGTGTCCCTCTGCTTGGCACTTACCTGCTCCCCGCAGCCCCTGCACGCGCGCACGGGATGGGGAGGGAAAACTGTGGCTTCCCTGGTTCCTCCGGGTGCCTGGAGGGGAGACAGAGGCTTGGGAGCAGTTTTCTGAGCTCTTTTATGCACCGTGGCACAGGAGGCAGGGCCAGAGGCAGGAGGCTGTTTCCATGAGTGGCTTGTACTGCTTGGACTTTAGCAATCTTGCAGCTGTAGCAGGAGGAGGAGCCACGGGTTCAGCGTGCAGAAATTGGGAAATCAAGCGTTGAAGCAAAGCTGTTCCCATTTCCTCTGTGCTTGGAGAGCCAGACAGGCTGAGGACACGGGAACACGAGATGGAAGGATGCAGGCCGAAGGACGAGGCTCTTCCTTTGCAGAGGCCACCAAGGAAACTATCTAGASGCTCAGCATCCACCTTGTGATGAGCTGGCCAAGGCAGAGGACAGAATAAAAATGCAGGAAAAAAAGGATCAATCTCCCAAGCACTGGCAGCATAAAGGTGATTGTAGGAATGGCAGATCATCAAGGAAAATATACTTTATACATAGTGTAAACAGCATTTTTTACCTATCGGTGAACTCAATCAGTCAACAAAGACATTGACCCAGTGGCCAGTAGCTTYCCCATACCTGGGGATGGCACCAAAGTGTCCACTTGTCATGCTTGCATAATGCTGACAGTGCCAGTGCCCACGTGAGCCAGCATGGGATGAGCTGGCATCCAGATGATCTCCTCTGGTGATGAACGGGTTGGAGCCATCGTGGCTCAACAGCCCATGAGGCTCAAAATGGTTTGGACTTGGCTACATGGAATCTGCACAGATTATGGCCACCATATCAGCAGTAGGTGGGTGTAGCTTTTACACCATGGCTGTTTGCAACAGAGGTGTCTTTTCCTGACTAGGATAATGGTGTGAGCATTTCTGAACAATTGTGGCAATGACGATATATTAAGAATTTGCATCATCACCTCCACATAGCAGCATTGTAATCACAAATGGCTTCACCTGCTTTTACTCAGTAACATAAAGCCAGTTCTTACTCGGTATAGAATAAAGCCCTTGCACCAATAGCAGCTGGCTTAGTGTCTCCTCAATCTTGAGCTTCTACTTTTTCTTTAGAGTGCTAAGGACACAATGACATGCATCTTATCGATGACTGTTTGAAGGGCAGACAACATGAGAGCTTTCCATTTCTGAGTAGACAACGCTTGTTCTTGCCTCCTATGCTGTGGTGGTACCTGTGGTGGTTCATGGGAGTGAGAGTGGCCACGTACAGAGCAGCAAAAGAGCATCCCTTCCTTGGTCAGGACTTATCAACAGCAGCCTGTCCAGGAGCTTTGGAAGATCTCTTTTGCCGTGGAAACTTCCAGTGAATTGAGGCTCCTCAGGAATGCCTCTGTATTTGGCCTTGGTCCTGCAGCAGGCCTTGGCATCTTTGGCCTTTGGAGCGCCCCACCATGGCAGCGAGCCCTGGGACACAAATGCTCTACGTGAAGTTATCTCCTTGCCAACGGCATATGATAAGAACCTTCCTATCCAATTGAGCTAGCTGCTATGACATGCAGGCATTTTGTGACCCTGAACCCCTGCAGACTCAAGCATGGGTTGCCCATGAGGGTCACTGGCTCCAGAGCCAAGCTCAGAGTGGGTATTCATTAACCACAAGGCAGAAGTTGGCAGTGGACACTGGCCAAAGACCTCTCTGGAGAAGTCAAGCCTTAAAAGGCAAATTCCCAATGGGAACATATCACTCAAGGAAAAATTATAGCTAATGCRATGCAAAGCTAAGGTGACAGGAGAAAACACAGTCCTGCTAGGAGGACCATTGCTGGCCACCTGCAGCACTTTCTGCCAGCCACTCACCCTTCCTTGGTGGCCTCTGCAACAAGAGGGCCAGATGCCCTCCCATGTTACTGACCATGGTAGCGGCCCACCACAGGTCCCTCTGCCCATACAGGATGCAGGACAGCCCACCAGCAATGGTGCCACCCTCCCACACAGCCCAGCCGTGGGCTCACATCCAGTCAGATCTCTCTAGGAGACAGTCCTTGAGCAAACTGAAGAGTGTAAAAAAAACCCTTGCAATCCCAGCAGAGCGTCTTGGGCATCACCATGAGCCCCTAGAGAGATAAGCCAACAGCCTGGGGCTGCCCTGGGCCTCAGCAGGAGGGCGGGCGCCCGGGAGCACCYGCTGCGTGCCCGAGGGCCTCTGCTCTGATCACCACCGGAGTGCAACACCCAGCAAAGCCGCTGCAGCCGCATCCCAGCTGCGCCCGCGCTCCGACTGCGCTGGCGACGCGGACGACGCTCCCCGGCGGCGCCGGGGCCTCTCCGGGGGAGCGGGGGCTCCGCAGCACAAAGGCGCTCCGGCGGGACGAGCCATTGTCCCGCCGGCTCCGGCAGCGCCTCGGCTGCGCGGCCGCATTGTTCCGCCGGCTTTGAAGCCTCAATAAGAAACATCCTGCGCGGSGGCTCAGCCGAGCCCTCCAGACGGGCCCTCGGCATCCGCTGACAGGGGTAAATCAGCGGCTGGCGTTGCGTAAACACAGCCAGTAAACAAGAGCAGGCACCTCACACTGGATCTCCGGGAATTACRTCCGACTCCTTCCCAGGGCAGCTCYCTGGTGTTCTCTTGAGCATGGCTAACAATAGATCTTGCATTTGCTTTTTCCACTCCCTCCCATCTTTGTTTGTAAGCAAAGTCCTTCTGGGAAAGGTGTAGAAGACAATTCCTATTAAACTCGGGGCTGATGGATAAAGCACTCCAGGGGGGCTAATGCTTTGCAATTACAAGAGCAATGGTAAGAGTATCTCTTTGCTCTCCTGAACCCTTTGGCACCAGCCTCGATTTGGGGCAGCTCTTCTCCAGAAGCCACTGTGACCTTTCATCTCTGCTGCAAGCATGGCCAAAAAGAGACAAAGCAAAACAAACAGCAAAGAAAAACACTCAAAATTCCCTGGGATCACTCTGCTCCTTGGCAGTCACCCGACACAAGCACATCTGAGTATTTACCTGGTTCCTGCTCTAGCTCTTGCATAACCTGGCAGGCCTTGAAGCGGTAAAGGGGAAGAGAGGCCCATAGGGACACGCACATCACACACCTTGGCTACACCACCAATGCACCTCTGCGTAGCTTGGAGGGGGCTACACACAAACAGAGCCACGCTTGGAGCCCGAGGCTTGGTGAGGTCCCGGGCTGGGACCTGGGAATGGCTTTTTTTYCCTCCTCCTTCCCTCGCTCCCCTCAAAGTTTCACGTTGCCAAGAGGCAGGCTGCAGCAGTGGGAACAAGCTGGGAGGTTGTTCAACGAACAGGACACCAGCAGCTCAAGTCCCAACACAAACGGGCCATCCGACACCCTGCGGCCGCACCTACCTGAACCGGGTGGTGTTGGTTTAACACACAATTCCTGTTAATTGAGCGTGTTTTCCCTTTTGTCCTTGGCAGCAGCGGGCAGCTGATGCAGCCGCCCCGGAGTGGAATGCTGGTGACAAAGCAGGCCAGCCTCCAGGAGAGACACGCACACCTCCCGTGCCTTCTACCCCGGGGAGCGCCGGCAGCGYGAACGAGGCCAAAGCTGCCGTCCAYGGCTTGAACCCGCGCRTTTCTCTCAGGTGCCTAGTGAAGAGAGGAGCAGCTCCTAGTTTCTTCATTTCCAAAAGAAGGAAGTCTATTGAAACCCAGGACCCCCARTACYACTTTTGTGCATGGGAGCTCCTCCCCTGCCCCTCTTTCACCTCCTCAAACAGACAAACAAATCACATACAGTAAGTCCCCAGCTGCCCCAACACCCCCGCAGGTTTGTGCAAGCAGGGGGCTTTGCAAGGCTCCCTCAAGGCCTGGCTGCCAGGACAAGGGGGTGCCCRGGGGCCAGACAAAGCAGGGCTCTTGCAAGCAGCCCTTTCTGTGCTGGAGCAGCTGCTTCAAAAGCAGAGGAGGAAGAAAATGCCCAGCCAGTCCCTCCTGCTTGTCCTTCCCAGGCCAGCTCAGCTCCAAGCCCGTTACAGCAGGCAGCCCGAGGATCCATTTCTCTTCACAAGGCCACAGCTACTCCCCAGCAGCAAGGCATCAGGTTGCATCATTAAGGTCTTAAGGCTGCTAATTAGCAGCTATGAGAAACCCATCTGAAGGCCATAATGGCCCTTCTCACCTGGGAAGGGCCGTTCCACCCGCCAAGGACGTGCTTGGAGGACGGTCTCCAGGTGCTGCTCGTAACAGTCTCTTGCAGCAGCAGCAGCCCTTTCCAGCAGAGGCCAGAGCTCCAGCTGAGGAGATCTACTTGATTTTCCACACACAGATTTGTCACCAGCACTGTCATTTACTGGGCACACAAAGGGAGAAACCGAGCAAAGCTGGGCAGACCCCAAGGGCATTCCCYGGAGCACTGGAGACCCTTGGGGATCGTCTCCATCCCCTACCCCAGGGCAGAAAACACTGCACAGCGCGGAGAGCTGCCTGGAGCCGGAGCCGTATCCCCGCAGGCCACCGAAAGCAAATTTTAAACACATTTTATTGTTGGAAAATGGGTACTTAGTGCATCRTTTGAGGATGATTTTGAAGCAAAAGGGAGGAGAGAACCTCAAACCATGGAAAACYTGTCTAGCTCTGGGGAGAGGCAGCACCCTCTTTAGCAGGGCTGCTCWAAGGACACTCAGGCCCCAGCTTCTGGCGTTAAAAGAGTCTTTAAAAGAGAACTATTAGCTTTCATTAAGAGGTAGATGTCTGGCCTTTATGCCTACTGTGGAGAAGGCTGGAGAGTTTGACTCACAGCCTAAGCAAAAGCCGGATAAAACCTGTTCACTTGTGTCCCCCGCCCCAGTGCAGGCTCCTATAAACTTGGTTTGGATGCARCTTTAAGGCAGTAGTGCCTTACTGTCAGTAGGAAAATATTTACAGCTCTTACACACCCATTTAACACACATACATATACAGCGAGATATATTTATATAAATACTCCTTCTACAAGCACCCTGTTTCTTCCAGGCCTGCACCTCTCTGCACCAAAAGCAAAAAAGCACACAGATAAAYGTGAATTCCTCAATTTTCCCCCCAAATTGCACCTACAGGGTAGGAATTTTGGAGGAGAGAGGGCTCTCTGTCACTCCTCCCATGTCCTCCAGCCTGCAGGTCTCCTCCATGCACCTCCAAGCTGCCACCCCCTGGGCAAGCTGGAAATAAAGAGAAGACTCCTTGGCTGTCAAATGCTCTGGCTGCTTCCTCACCTGACAGGCTCTCCTGGCTCTTCTGGCACAGCCCAGGCACCCAAAAGTGATTTCCACTCSTGCCAATGCCCTTTTCCACTGTCTTTATATAAATGTAGAACAAGCAGTCTTGGCAAGCGGGAAGGCGGAAATGTGGGGAAGTGCTTTCCTGGGCATGTGGCGATTATGCCAAGGAGAAGCCAACATCACCACCATGTCATCCTTATCCATCCCAAATGCYGGTGCCTCTGGCTGCTCTGGTCGCGCCAGGGCAATGCCTGGACCCCGCTCTAGCTGGAGGCTGCGGACGGATGCAGGAGCCCTGGGGAATGCGGTGCAGCATCTGCAGGCTTCCAGCTCCCTCTGGTGGGCTACGAGCCCTGGAAGGAACCCTCTGCATCCTCCTGCTTCCYTGAAGTACTCTCCATCCTCTGGCTTTCCTATCACTGCTTCTACTGGCAAGTTCTGATGCCTTGTCACCAAAAGGCTCCCTTCCCCAGGCACATTTCTCCTTCCTTTCTCCAGCCCAAGATCAGTCCCGTTTTTGCAGGCTGGAGAGGTGAAAGGCAGCTGTTTCCAGCTCCTAGACCCTACCAGTCACCAGGCTGCGAGCCTGGGGGTGATGGTGCCTTGTGCATGTGGTGTTCTACCCGCTCTGCTGCATGTTAACAGCTCCCCCAAACTTCCTACCAGGAAAGCTCTCTCACTTAAAGGTTGGCTGCCCATCTACAGCAGGTGATGGCTCTGCTGAATATCAGATTTTCCTAGGAAGGGCTTTGTTATTGCTTCCTCTTCATAATATAGCATGAATGAAAGTGTACAAAAAGTCTCTTTCCAAGCCCAGGCTCTGGTCCAGTAGCTCCATTCAATTCCAAGGCAAAACCACCTCACAACCCACCCAAACAGCCTATAAAGTCCTGGCCTTTTGTTTCAGAAGAGGGTCTCTTTTTCCCATGTGCCAGGCTGCGATTCTGCAGGCCTGATGAGGTGCTCTGACCACGCTGCCCTCCTGAAAATTACCTGGAGGACACTCACTTGGACAAGCAAGGCCTGAACCTGTGGCCATCTGTCCCCTGGAGAGGATGGAGCCCATTCCCACTAGGCTGCCTTGGATGCTCACCAGCCCAGACACGGGGGAATAAATCACAAAAAGATGTTCCTTGAATGATTAAACTTAATTAGCTCAAATGATGCCTCTGAAGGGAAATGTTTCTTATTTCAGTTCCATTCGACTTGGTCCCAAGCCTGGTTTTCATAAGATCGGTAACTGCAAACAGATAGGGCCCTTTCATTGGAAACAGCACAGGATATAATTAAAGAAGTATGCACTGGCATTTCAAAGAACCGTTTTCAATTACTGCTATTTCAAGAGTATTCAGGGGAAATATTTTAAACAAGACCACTGCAAAAATAGATTTTGTTTGTCATTAACTTTGAAATAATATTTGACTTAAGGGCTGAAATTTCCATGTGCCAGGTCTGCCTCTCCCGGCACTTTCTCCATTGGCTGAGATTGGGGTGATTCACCGCGGCATGGGAGCTTGGAGCAGATCTTCCTATATAAGGGCTTATTTTCATATGGGAAATACCCTCCTTTTCCCCTGGCCAGGTTTCTCTCCGTGAGAGCCTGGAATTGAATCACGGGGCTGCCTCAGCCACAAGGAACGCACGGCAGGGGACTTGTTTGCTTATGAAATTGCACCCTGCGTGCCTCAGGGGCACGTGTCGCCCYGGCCTTGCGGGGCAACGTTCTCCCATGGAGATGTGGCCACACTTTCCTTGCCCAAGGCAGCATCCCTTTGGTGGGCATTTTGTCCATTCCTTGGTGCCACCAGGTAATCAGAGAGATCAGTCCCCTCCATCKCTGCCTCCACCACCTCCAGCCGCTGTCCCTCCTGCTCAGACCTCACCTGCAGAGACAGGAGAGGCGGGGACATCCCTCATGCTGTGACTGAGGAGGCTTCTTGGTCYTGATCTCATGGATGCCATTAATCTGCAGTCCTCAAGGGGATCTGCATGTCCAGTGCAGGTCTGTGGCAGGGACACATTTCCCCTTTTGATTTAAAGGAATGGATTGCAGAAACATGCAGAGGATGAGGATTTTCTGCAGAATTTCCTGGGGCTTTCAGTGGGTGATTTAACATATGAACAGAAAAATCAGTAACCACACGATCTTTGAACTCCCTAAAGCAGATTGGCTTCGCACCTTAATCTAACAGAGAAGAGTTCACCATGTAATTATGAGGCAACTTAAGTTCGACAAGTGTCTCCAAAACTCATGTCACCATCTGCAACATGAACACATCCATCTTTCCTTTGCAGGGCTAGAGTTCCCAGGGGAAAGGGCCATTTCTCCCAGCACCTGGGCTGGTGGGGCTCTAGTCTCCCATGGGACCCCTAAAGGCCTGGGAAGGGATAGGAACATGCAGTAATCAGAAGCATTCYCCACCAAGATTTACCCAGCAAGCTTATGAGGCTCAAACAACAGAAACACTGGTTCTAGCAGAAGCATGAGAAACCCTTTTCTGCGCTATTTACAGCGAGCAAGGACATATTTTCCTTTTGGAAATACCACAAGGAGGATGTTTCTCAGGGCTGTTGAGAAAGAGGGGTCTGCCTGGGGGAATAGCCCTGGTTGGGGTGCATAAGCTCGGAGCAGCAAGACCACACATCAAAGAAAGCCAAGGATGCCAAAAGCAAATGTTGGCCACTTCCGTGTCAGAGTGCAGCGCTGCTGGCCTCAGCACAGGCCTTTGTATGTGAGATGACACGCAGCAGACTGCAGAGAGGTCTGACGAGGGGAGGCATTGAAAGACACATTACTGGGTGCTCTGGTAGAGTGGGAGCAACRTCTGAGCCCAAGGCAAACGCAACAGCTTCACCCTCCCTTGATGCAGCTGATGGGCACCACTTCCTTCCTATGAACTCTGCCCACCTCTGGAGATGCTTCCCAGAGGGAGGGCATCTCCTAMTAGCCTGTGGATGCCTGTCAGAAATTATCTCCCATTTACTAATTCTTAAGATCTCACCCATTTCAGGGCATGCCTAGGAAACAGAACTGATTTTGTAAGTGCTTTCAAGGCATCAGAGAGGATTGGCTGAGACACCTACCCTGGCACTGCCACATCACCACCACCCCTCAGTGCCCTGTCCTCCAGAACCATCACCTGCTGCCAGGCTGCTCACCCCAAGGTGACAATGAGAAGATCCTAAGGGAAGGACTTCTTATTGTGTTGATAGAGCTAAAACACCCATGTGGAAAAATGAGCCCGTCTCAGCTTCCAGGGCAGCGAGGTGCAAGCTGGGCGGGATACGGGACAATTCCAGGCTCCCAGAGAAGAACGGAGCAGCAGGCAGCGAGAGGAAGAGTTGGAGCCAACACAGCCAGTGGATATGCCCAGTCATTTGCCTGGCATGGGACCGAGTCACTCATGGCACTTTCCAACCTTTTACAATGCCAGGAAGCCTCTCTGTGATCCCTCCTGGTTGGGAGAGCCTCCTGCACTGCCTTCTGCCTTGCCTGCCCTCCGCTTCCTGCTGCAGCACCTCTCACCAGACTCCAGTAAGCCCTTCAGGAAATATCCCATGGAGAATGAAATTAGATGTCAAAGAGCAGAAGCATTTCAGCTTCGGTTCAACTCTGGCAGGTCCCCAAAGCTGGGATGGGAAAAAAAAAAAAAAGTGTTCTGAAAACACTCACCAGCAGGCAGTGAGAAATTAGACATAGGTCATTTGAACTCCAGCCCTGAGGAAAGGGGTCAAGCCCGTAGGGTAAAGCACAGCTGGATGGGAAGAAGCCAGCAGTGTTTCAGAGAAGAAATGCCTTGATTTGTTAATTTGTTGACATAGCCTAGGTTGGACTTTTCCTTCGCTTTGAGATGCGCTGCTGGACCCCTACGTGAACCCCATCCCTCCTGCTCACAGGGGACAGCAGCTCTTGTGCTAACACCACAAAAGAGCCAGGCCCCATTTRCCAAGCCCAGAGCCTGGTGTGAGCCAGGCAGCACTGCCAGGGGATGTTCTAGACAGAGCACAGCCCTGCCTGCAGGACCCAAAGAGGCTGCATGTGAGCAACACGGCTCAGCCCTGTGTCCAGGACCACAGGTTGCACGAGKCTGGTGTTAGCAAGTGGTAATATGACGTGCAAAATGCATGCTTAGGGGATTGGTTAATGGTTTCCAGAAGGGAGTTTAAAGATAATAAAACTGTCTAAGCCCTTTCCTTCACATCCTCCCAACCCATGTAACCACATGTCCATCTCAAATTCATAGGAGCACTGATATTAAAAAGGCAATCTGCAAATTAAGTTGATTCAGGTACACTGTGGACAGTGATTTTTTTCTTTCAACTTCCACACATTCATCAGTCTTTTTTTTTAAAGTACTAGCATTGCATCCATGCACCTACAGCACTGCCTTGTACCAGACAGACCTTTTGAARAAAACTCCCAATTTCAAAAGCAAAAGGCTCTTGAGAACATTGACCAAAGAGGATTGGTCTCCAATGACTAACTTACTACTGAAAGCACTATCCTAAATTGCTTAATGGGTCTGCAAGTTTTTTTTTTTTTTCTTTTTTTGCTTTTAAATCACCATTTTTAAAGTATGTCTACTTAGTCTAAAAATTTGGTGGAAACCTGGTGTTTAAGCAATCATCTCTTTCCTTTTGGTAAGGAGATCAACTATCCATTCCTATACAGCGATAATGAAATCGCTTGCCAGAGTTATCAGAGAGGTTCAGAATGAGCCTGAAGATTGAGCTGAGCCGTGCTGTGCAGGGAAAGGACTGGTGGAGGATGCTGCATTAGCCACGGGCTCAGAGGGAAACTGCAGTGAAACCTCCCTGCACTGTGGCTGCACCTTGCAGTCCAGTGCAGGGTTTCATTAGGGTGAGGCACAGGCTAGTCCTGTGCCACACACCGTGGAGGAGACCCCCAGCTCCAGCATTCAAGACTCAGCACGTGGAAAATGATTGCAGAAGAATTAGGAGGAGAATTGGTGAGGCTTCACAAGCACAGAGCACGACTGGTGACCAGTCTCCCACCAAGTACCAGGGGGAGTTGGGACCACGCTGGGGAGTCACTCCAAAGCCAGCACCAGGCTGRCTCCACCCGGACACGTGTGTGGCTCATAGGCAGCCGAGTGGATTCACGCCGTACTTCCCACTCGCTCTGGAAAGAGCAGCATCCTCACGAGCACGAGCTCTCGGGAGATTTGCAGCCCGGCTYCGCAGTCATACGCAGTTCATAGTTTACATAAGCGCTGGGCACCGTCCAAGCCCGGCTGCTGACTCAGGCTCCCAGCCCTCGAAGAGCCTGCGTCACCCATCCGARGGGGCTTCACAGAGCGGCTACAAGGACATATCATGCTGCAAGACACCCTACTCCTTGCCCCAGAGGGAAGGGGTACCTGACCTGAGTCAGAGGGACATCACAAGTGAGAAGGGGAAGCAAGGGAGATTGCCAAGATGAGAGAAAAGGCAAGTGCTGCTGCTCAAGTTTGACAAAGCCGGAGCACATACAAGGTCACTGGGATTCTTCTCTGCCACGGAGACRCCCAAGGCAGCTCGACAGGCTGGTTCATAACTTCTAGCCCAAGCTAGAATGGAGTTGTTTGCAATTTGGGATGCTAAAATTCAACACAGAAAGGGTTTTCTCTTCAGTTTTCCCTCTCCAAGCAGTCAAATCCTGCTCCTCCAAACAACCAGGTACAGGTCCCAAAAAGCCCTCCAGTATCTGCTCTTACCAGCTGTATTCCCATTCCTGGAAATTCAAGGCAGAGCCAAGAGCTGTAGACTTGTTTATGGCTCATTGTGCAAATGTGATAAATGGCTGCTCAGAAAGTCTCTCCTGTGTGCTGCTCCTCATGTACTCGTCTGCTTTTTAATAAACTAATGCTTGGGAAGAGCTGAGTAGCTGTCCTGGCTTGTTTAACTCAATAGCCACAGATATTTCACTGAACTGACGTGGGATTTATGCCTCTATAAAGCAATAGTGCTTGGTAAGCATCATTGTTTCAGAGATTTATGTCCAATCAGCAACCTGAGAGTGTAAACCTTACACTGCCCAGCAGAGGTAGCATTGCAAGGAAGCAGCATCCAAGAGACACTAAGCACTTGCTCTCRTTGCTCCAGGGCTATTCTGCAGACACCAAGTCCTGGAGCAGTCTGCGGACATACTGCCCTAATGMTGCCTTTTAATTACTAAAAGTGCTAGGTTTAAGGGAGCTGCCTGAGGCTAGAAAATACTTTGTCTTTCCACTCCTGCAACTCCTGCTGGTCTTGTCTGATGCACCGGGAGGGGGTCTGTGGAAGCCAGTGCAACCCAAACCCACCAGAAGGCAGCTCACCTAGCCTAGGTTGGCTCACGGAAGCAACCAGCAGTGACCACTCTACCGCCACACTGTCCTTGCAAACCACATTTCTGTGATTTAGGGACAAGCCACATCACAAACAGCCATGAGTTCAGTTCTGCAGGTAGCTTTCTAAAACAGTCCCAGGGCAGTGGAGATCCTGTACTGGGTCTTTCCCCAGGGGACACCAGCCACAAAGCAAACTCTCCTCTCCAATGAGTTCAGGAGATTCTTCTGTCTCCTGGGACAGTTTCCTTTGCTGTTTCTTAGCTGTAAGAGCTTTTACTGGTGTCTTTGCAATTTCCCCAGCAGAGATTTCCTGCCAGAAATCAAGCCAAAGAAATTTAAAAAAAAAAAAAAAAAAAGTTTTTCCTTTGTTTGGCAGGTAGGCAAAAGCCTGTATAGGCTTAATACAAAAAAGCTTAATACAAAAGCTTAATACACTCACAAAAGTCTCAGTTGCAGCCCAGAACATTTGCTCTGGAGCTTCTGCTGTTCGAGGATGCCCAAACAGCCTTTCTGCTTCCTAAGACAAATCTCCTTTGGGTAAAAGCGTTCCCTGCAAGGTCTTGACCTAGGGATAAATCAGCAGCAGTACTCATGCAATTAACATAACAGGTCTAAAGCCGTGAATTGAGAGATGCTGGCAGGAGGAAGCAGGCACCAGTTTTGCTGCACTCAAGGACACTGAGGCTGAGATCTACATCACATTTGCTTTCTGATCAACAATTCAGATTAGAGAGAATTGTTGCAGCTTTAGATGGGGTCACACTCATAGTAGTTGATAGGACAAGCTCAGCCCTCACTTCTACAGAAAACAGCACTGATCTCCCTGTAACAAAAATGTTTTTGACAAAAAATTGATTTATCAGCCCAGCAAGAGGTGTCCTAGGACATGCTTTGGCTGCTCCATCCAGCAGCCCTTTAACTGGAGGGCAGCATTACCGAGTGCAGAATTATCCAAATATCAAATATCCTTCAACCAGATCCTACACGGAGCAGCCAGACTTGGGTGAGGAGAATAGAAAAAAATAAAAATAAAAAAATACTTTAAGATGCTGAAAGGCAAAGAAAAGCAATCTGCATTGACTAGGAATAAAATAATAAAAAGAAACAAGGAATAGAATAAGATAAAATCTTACTCACAGGCCACAGAGCCAAGAGAATTTGGTTGCCTGCTCCGAGAAGGCTCTGGCGTTAAAACAAGCACATTCTACCCAGGCACCGAGTCCCCACTCCGTCTTTGGAAAACCAGGCTCTTTCCGGATCATTGCTTTCGCTGCTAATGTGGGAATTGCTGTTAATCACAAAGCACGCATTTCCCTGCTCCTCGCTCCTAATGAGCCCCGGATGGCCGCGCTGACATCCCAGCCAGCGTGCCAGCATCTTGAGGCAGTGTTTGCTTAATGACACCCACCTTGAGACATCCCAGAAAAAACAGGCACAGGCAGAGCCACACCGTGTCCAATGAACCGTGGCAGAATTCGTTAGAAAGGAATACATAAAATAGTATTTTTAATTACAAAAGAAAAATAAATAAAACTGGGAAGAAGGGAGCTTCAGATTTCATTTTTCTATTTTTTTTTTCTCCAGGAGGACTTTTTTTTTTTTTTTTTAAAAAAAACCCCTTTCCAGACAGCAGAGTCAAGGTCAATGAAAGACTCAGTGAAAGGATAGTATCTTTTCAAGCATGCTATTACAAACTCCTATCTCCTCCCTTGCAGGACATGAAAGCTTGGGGCAAAAGCATTCCTTGTATCCCTGAGACATCCCATTGACCAACGGGCTTGTCCCAGGCCTTTCCAAGACAAGACTGTATTTCAGTCCTGTGACCCTGACTCACATCTACAGCAGAAAGACCTCTGGATCCGACTCGAGCAAACCCTCTGGATCCGTGCGCTAGCCCAGGCAGCACATGCAACGCAGGCTTCTCCAAGACGTGTGTTTGGACACGGGTGCCTTCCTGCTACCGTGCAGCACATGCTTCTCCCCGTTGGTTTCAATCAGCTTGCGACCAAACCAGCTTGAGGCTACACAAGTGCAGCAACACTGTCTCTCCTTAAAGCAACAACAGCTGACTTGGGACGCAGCTTCGGATGCACACGTGGTGCTGGGTGGGTGCTGCTGTGCTCACAGCCCTCTTGCTGTGCTGGAGAAGRCACCAACACATGGGACCAAGGGTGGTACAATGGGACAGCCAGGGCTTTGCTCCTCTGGAAGGAGGTGACCGGCGTGGCACCATGAGTGCCACGAGCACCGTGACATTATTATTATTATTTAGTTAGGAAAATCAACATCTTTGCCAACTTCTCCATTCTAAGCCTGTTCCATCCTTGGTAACAGCTCTTATAACAAACAGCACCACAGCTTGGGTTCAAATGCTAATGACTGTTGATGGGAAATATTTTGTTTCATAACAGTGGCCTCAGCCAGCGGAGCACATGAGAACATTTTTTCAGAACAAGGAAGATACTATTTTTAACCGTTCCCCCCCATATTCACGATGGTTGGAAGAGAGATGCGCCAGCTCGAACACGTTGCAGCAATACGCGCTGCTTAACTCCATCGGCGCTGGGAGAGCCGGGGTGCAGCCGCCCTGAGTTGTTGATGGGGCAGTGGGACGGTTGGGCTTGTAGGTACAGAGAGGCAGGAGTGCTGGTTTCCTCGCTGTACACCTACCTACTTTATAGACACCAATACAGCAGCTGCCACCATGGGCGTGCCACACAACCTCATGCACTGCTGCTTGCTCTGCTGCTTGCTCTGCTGCCCTCCTTCCCTAGCTTTAGGGCAGCCCTGCAGTGAGTCTCCCCAAAATCAGATCCCTTGAGGCTGGAGTGGGTCCTACATGAGGCTCCAGGTAGGTCTGAGGGACCCTGGGCCACCTGCAGCCACATCACAAACCCAAGAGCACAAGCATGGACAAGAGCAGCACTCAAGCAAGCAGACATTTGAAAACACAGCCCTCCACGTCCAACAAAAATACTTCCTTAATAAGCATGGAGCTAAGTGGAGTCACCCAGAGCCATGCTTCCCTTTCAGCAGATATTTCATCTCCAAGCTGTCACTGTCACTGAGGCCATGATTAAAACAATAAACCCCGGGGAAGCCACCCCACTSCCCGTCAGCAGCTGCTTCTCCTCCTCTCGCCACCATGGCAGCGACGCGATGCCGAGAAGAGGGAGGCAAAATTGAAGACAGCTTATTATTACTATTACRTATTATTATTTGAAGTCACTCAGTTTGCAGAGGGAGCTATCCTGGGCAAGGCAGCAGCAATGGATCCAGTTGCCCAGTTGGAAAAGTCATCTGAGGAAGGAGARGCCAATAGAAGGGTGCGTGCGGGACAACAGCTACACGCTAGAGAAGCAGTTTATGTCCCTCTAAGACCAGGTTACCAAGTGTCCTGCTCAAGCAAACTACGGTGCCTGTCTGTGGCTCTTGTAAAAGCGCAAGAGTTTCCTTGGGATTTTGTTTTTTCACTGCTTTCCGTAAGGCTGGAACATCTCCTGTGTCAGCACTCCTGCCATGCCTTTGCATATTTGCATTTTCATTCCAGTATTTTAAGAGATTTCCACTCCTCAGGCTTATTTGGGATGAAGTCAAAAATGTGAATCTTGGAAACTGTAACAGGAAAAGATACTCCATTTTTTAACGGGCTTTAGATACAACCTTTGGCCACAGCATGCAGGCTCCTGCCAGCCCAAAGAGCTGCATCCTCGCCTTGCAGATAAGGTCCTGACATGGCCCAAAACATCTTCCTCCTCCACTTGGGGAGMCACTGGAGCCTCATCTCTCCAAGGAGGGGCCAAAACTCCTTGGTTYCTCCCCACAACTCGTTTTGCTGCTGCATAGACCTATGCTGTCCCTTCCAGACTCTGCTCCATGTCATTGCCACAGCTCAGCACCAACCTAAGATTCCCACTGTTACATATTGCCATCATAAATCCCAGGCTGCTGCTGGAGACTCAGGCTTGCAACCAGCTGACAAAGGTGACATTTAGCTCACATAAAATCAGCAGTGTGAACTCAGCAGTGTGCTYCGTGTTGGAATAGCTGGGGAGGAGGGATTAGCAGACAACAAATCTGTATTTGTGTACATGGCTTCAACATGTGGTCAAACCCACATAAGTGACCACGCACTTTCTGATCTGCACTTCACCATGACCATAGTCTACACATGTGCCAGGGCACTGCTCTGGAGCTGCTTCTCAGATGGTAAGGCCAGCATGGCAGGTTGGGGGAATTGGTACCTTCTCTTTGGACAGTTTGATCCCGGTTTCAGAAGGAACGGGCTCAACAAGGACACAGTTTGCAGCCTGCACRCTCAGCCCCTGCAACCACAACCCCATCAGAGAGGCACGGGTGGCCTTGAGCAARGAGATATTGGTCCCAGTTGGACCCACTTGTGACCATTTCTGCCCTGGACTTTACTGGGAGCACCCACCTTCCCAGACCCACCGCAATCCCAGGGAGACAAAGCCATGGGAAACTCGGGCTTCCCATGCTCATCTCCAGGAAAGCTCGTCATCTCTGCCACTAATCAGGGCTGGCCAGGGATGAAAGCCGCTCTCCTCGGCGTGCGCCGGCCCCGGGCTGGCCGCCCGCCCACGGTGCGTTGCAGGCGCGCGGCGCTCCGCGGTGTCCCGGTGTGCGTTTATAGCCCGCCTCGTTTAGCACCTCCCCTTCACGTGGCCGGCTCCACGCCGCCCCAAAACCACCTCTGGGCTGGAAAACAGCAGCTGTGAGACAACATCTGGCATCRCTCTGACAGCCGAGGCAGGAAGCGGAGGAAAACAGCGTCTGCACAAAGCTGCTGAGGGACTCGAGCGAGACGGAGAGCAGGGTTTGGCCAAGACACTGGAAAGAGTAACTCTAATCTTTAAAAAAAATTAAAATTAAAGAAGAAGGMTGAGACGTAAAATGCTGGTTGCCATTTGTCATCCCCGAGCCTGCTGTTAATTCCCTCTGCATCTTTCCCTGCCCTATGGACAACTGCAGGAAAAGAGGGGGGTTAAGTCCCTCCTGCTGCTTGGAAAGCCATTGTCCAGCAGGAAAAGAGCTGCAGAGTCCACAAAATAAGGAAGTACATTGGGGATTATTAAGTATATTATAGTCCCCTTTTTGTGAAAAATGCTGCCAGCAGGCCAAAGGAAACAAAAAAAGAAAAAAACACAAGGCAGCAGAAACTTGCTGCCTCCACGGCCACAGTGCCCCAGGTGCAGGGATCTGGCTAGCACGGCCTCAGGCTCCTAATTGCTCCTCTTCCTCTCCAGCGTTGTGCTCACGCAACCACGGGAGGGCTGAGCTGCCTGTTGGGCTGCACACTGGCCCAACACGCTCCACAGGCCCCTTCTCACATCAGGAGAGCTCTACAGCAACGGGGCTTTCCTTGTCCTCCCACACCTCAAGCAGCATGGGGCAGAGGGAAGGCTTCAGGCCAACCTTAGCACCTGCTCTAGCCCTCTGCTGGGGTTGCAGAGGCTGCAGTCCCACCTCTGGTAGCTTTTTTTGCCACAGCAAACACCTGATTTCTGAAGCAYAACTCACCATCTCCAGCCCAGCCTGCTCCATCTTAGCTCATACCTCCAAGGAAACCCTTTCAGGTTGTCCTCGTTTGTGCCTTTATAGGCTGCTGCACTAATTAGCCATYGTTAGGCACTTGGCTCCTTCTGGTGATCTCCCTTGCTTCGCAGTGGAGCCTCTTCCCTCCTAAGCCCATTCTTTTTGCTCCCACCTAGGCAGTGGGACTCCCTTTCCTGTTCCTAATTTTTGTTTACCTGTTGTGCATCTCTCTCCCATGCTTCCCTACGGCCCACGTCAGGATSTTCCTCTCTGCAGGAAAAGTCCCTACATGCTCTACCTGTGTTGTCTGGACAGTCCCAGGCAATGGAGGGAACTACAGGAAAAGGCATGGGAAAAGCCACTTGTCCCTTCCTGAAAAACACTTCTTTTAGCAGAAATCTTTGTTGATGCTTCCTGCTTTACATTCCTTTTAAACCTGCATCCAGCAGCCCTCAATGCATCCGCGCCAGCCCCAGGTCCAACRTGTGACCCAGGGCTCTGGGATCCTCCCAGCCCCAGCTAGTGGTGTGGGGGCAACATCAGGGCAGCAACACATGACACGTATGTGGCAGCTTATAGAAAGGATTAGGGAGACTTTTCCCTCTTTTATTGAAAATGATCATCTCTATTCTAGTGCAAACACTGTACATTTTACATCACAAAGCAAGAGATAATTTACAGGATACACTTCCATCTGGGAATCCTCCTGTGGCTTCACACACCGAGCTCCACCAGCCTCACCAATCATCCATCTTCATAATGCTCAAWAAAACCCCACTTACAGTGACTCAGCTGCCTTCTTTCTGCATCAGGAAAGAGGAGCTGACAAATCAGTGTTTGTACAGAGCAGGCGAGGGAAATACCCCTCAAGGGCATTTCCCCCCTGAGCAGTACCCAAACTTTGTGATAACTAGGGTTACCATGGCAACTTCCTAGGAGCTGCAATCAAAAGACTGTTAAAACCCCAGAGAACTCCATGCTTTCGGTATAAGGCCCTTGATTCCCACATATATTTACAYGGTTCAATAAAGTACAGATTAAACATACATGATCGTAATATTTTGCTTTGGCTTGATAGACAACTAGGCATTGCCTGTTGGTTGAGGTCATCAGCAATTAAGAAACAAACAACAAAACCCATCCATTGATTGATCTGGACCCCATTCAGCAAATACATGTAAACGAGGACAGACTGACTTGGATGCCCTGGTTTACAGCTGAGTGTGGCTGGGTGAGCCACCTCAAACGTGATGGAAAAGTCGCATCTGGACTGATGCAAGCCCGATCAGGCAGCAGGATGGCACCCCCAAAACCAGGCAGCCCAACCCAGGGACCATACAAGACCTAAACTGGAAGGGCAAAAGCTTGGGCAGCCTTCCTGYGGGAGCTGCTCCATGCAGGTCAGTGCAGCTCCTCACACGTGTAAGCTGAGGCAGGCAAGTGTTTTGCACTGGCATTTGTGCCAGCCCCTCCATGTAAACCTCGCAGCATAGGGCTAGATATRGATATGCCCATCCACAGATGGATAACGGGGTACCAACTATTTCTAATTTCATGCTACCTGAACAGTCTCCTTGCTTCCTTARAAGTGGGGGCCCTTACACAGACATTCAAACAGGCTGCTCAGGCTGATTTTTCTGCAGGTGGAAAAGGTGAGCAAAGACTAGGGAAATGCTGCAAGCCACCAAAAGGCCAGAAGAGTCAGCTGAAACTTTGGAGATGGACATTCATGCAACACCAGAAATCATGGAGTTGATTAAACATTGCGTTTCACTTGACTCTTTTTCTTTCTGATCCTGCAGAACGTGTTCGCCAGCAGTGTCTCTGTTGGTTTGGCACCGAAACCAAGGATGAATTTCTAAGCAAAGACTGAGATTTCCAATGTCATCACGTAGCTCCCTGAGCTGGAGACACACTGATCAAGATAGCAACATTTTTGTTTAGAAATGCTAATGC
This sequence comes from Eudromia elegans, assembly GCA_003342815.1. NCBI lineage: Eukaryota > Metazoa > Chordata > Aves > Tinamiformes > Tinamidae > Eudromia > Eudromia elegans. The sequence continues at coordinate 1,813,809 of PTEX01000147.1, read as the reverse complement.
TTTTGTAACACAGAAGGAAAAAAAAAAAAAAAAAAAAAAAAARGCAGGGTAGGGCAAAGGGTGTCAAAACAGAATATCACAGATTTCTCAAAATGCAATTCCTGCTCAATCCCAGCATTTGTTGTTGTTGTTGTTTTGTTTGGAAACATAATTTGCAATTTTCATCTTTTGTCCTGATCACAATCTTTTTTGTTTTGCCTCAAAAATATCCAGGGCACAGAAGCAAAAGAATCCACCAGCAACATGTATAATTGCTAGCACAACTTACACCAGTTTGAGATTTGGGGCTTTTTTTTTTTTTGTTCAAACGGTAGCAAGAATTCTTTGGCTGGATTTCCAGTCATATTTTTGCAAGTTTAATTCACTTTCAGTTTAAAGAGATTTATTTCTCATTTCCTGCAACATGCTGTTTTAGACTACCAAAGCCCACAGGCTTCTACGGATGTCAAATGTGTCTGTGACAAACACCAAGACAGAGACCCATCAGACTCTGTGGAAACATTCCTAATGAGGGAGCTTCATTCCCCATGTCACCCAGCCTGGAGCACTGAGTAGCAGGGAGGCGACTGGAACACCACCTTCAGTGGGACTGTTCTAGGGGAGATCTCTTGYGCAAGCAAGAGCTTGAAAGAGGAAGGCACCACCAGCAACATGAAATCCTCAGCCTCAGGACCCTCAGGACATCCTCTGGCACGGAAACCCTTCTGAGTTGCTTCTTCCCTGGTCTTCATAAGAGAAGGAAACTGGGTTCATGGGATCCAGTTCTTCAAAGCCCAGAGGGAGAATGGGAAGGAATGAGGAAGAGCAATGGAGGGAAGTTAAGGCAACAAGACAAGTCTCTGTAGACAGTATAATGGGAGACAGGCAGGAGAGACAGTGTTTGCGTGGGATGTGTTATATATGAAGAGAATACCCCTCCTCACAGCGGGGAAGCAGAGACTTTCCATGGGGACCTCCTTGTGTGCTCCCAAAAGGCAAATGGATCCATCTACCTGGCTGGCAGGTGAGGCCCTTCCCTTATTCCATGAAGATGCAAATGCCCACGGGGAAAATCTGCAAAGAAACACGGCTCCCTCCTCCTCCACTTCTGAATTTTCCCATTAGAAGACAAGAACTGGCCATTTCAAGTACTGTCCAAGGCAACCAGGAGCAGGGATGATAAGAGCAGGTATCATTTCAATGCATGGCTCCAGAAACCTGGATGCAGCACAAACATCCCAAACATTTTCAATGGATTTTATTTTGTTTAATAAAAAACACCAACCAAGCTTGCATGTATATCTTATATATATAAATATATACAGTATATATAAAACAAATGCATCTGGACAACGCCTTTCCTTGTGGCACAAACTGTAAGGCATAGAGTGTCCTAACAGTCCTATTCTTGGCACTACAGAGCAACCCCCCACTACATCCCCCACGCACACTCACACACACGTTGGCTTTTCTCTTTTCTTTGGCTTTTTACAGTGGCAAGGCTGGGACTCTTCAAGGAAGCGCTGCGAAGGCCTTGGAGGTCTTCCTCACGTATCAGACTGGTCCAGGCAACCTGAGAAGGACGATCCCGTCACGTTGCCTTGACAGGCTTATCGCAGTCTGACCGTAAACAACTCTCTCTCCATGGCACAAGGGACTCGGGTCATGTGGATACATCAGGAAGCGGCGACGGCAGAATTTCTTCTTYGAAGGTGAGCTGGGGCATGGGGGGAAGGAGCAAGCGTTGCGTCTCAGCATGATGTGTGGAGGTGACCGCGGGCTGGAGTCGGCGGCCCTTTCTTTTCGCAGTCCCATATGAAAACGGAAAGCAACACGGGTGAGACTGTCTTTAACTGAAGAAGCTCGTAGTATAATGAGCAGAAGCAATAAAACCTGACATTTAGAAGAAAATAAAACAAATGGTGGCATTATCCCAAAAGGAAGGAGGAACCTTGAACCTTGTCACTTGTGAGCGGTTTGGTTTGCTCCCACTTTGGTCCCAGTGTTCATTTCTGGGTTGAGGGCTGGCTTTTTTTTGCTTTTTTTTATTTTTTTCTTTTCTTTTTCTTTCAGCACAAACAAGTTGCAAAGCAGGACGGGTGCTGTTGTGTTTTCTCCTTCTGCGAGGCCGCTGCCTCCGGTCATTAATTGACTGTGGGCACTTGGTTCCTCTGTAAACTATATTCCTTTGCCTTCAGTCTCAGGTTGGCAATACTGTTGGCCATGTTCATGCCCTGCGCAGGGCTGGCGTTGGTACATGTGGCAGAGTAGGTGGCCATGGCACTACAGGGTGGACAAAAAAAAAAGAGAGAAACATCACATCAGAGGTCACATCCCCAAAATCTCTCTGCTTCATCTCACTTACCTGGGTATCACCTATCTCTAAAGTGGTTTAAAAACAACAGGAAAATTTCCATTTCCCATTTTTTGATCTAAAGAGATTACAATGAGGTCACAGTGGCCAGTCTGCCAACTACAGCATTGTCCTTAAAAGTATTTCCATTGCAAGAAATGTCTTTTTGATGAGGCCAGCTCTTATTTTTATTGTTTGTGAAATCATGTCTCYTCTGAAACACATGTTACTTCAAAGAAACGCTCTGGGAAAAACCCGTTTTAATAATTCTGAGGCTCCGTTGTTTCAGCATTTTGGAATGAAAAGTCCCACATTCTTCCCTCAAAACCTCAGCTGATCATGTAGAACATGCCTTAAAGGCTGAGGAAAAAAAATTGCTCTCTTCAAAACATGTCTTTATTTGTGAAAAACATTGTTTTTGGCAGTGGAAGATGAGCAAAGATGTCCGAACCTTTTCTTATTCTAACAAAAACTTGCAAATTTACTTTTCAGACAGCCAGAACACTTAGTTAAACTGGGTGTCCCAGACTTTGGTGACAAGTACCTCCTTGCCCACCAAAAAAGCTAAATCTCTGCTCTGTTGCCTTCTTCATATGTGTGTCCACAGAGCAAAATGCTTCAGAAACACTGAGAGAATTAGAGACATCACCCAGTGTCTGCTGGAGGAAACCACAAAGGACACAGACAACAGCTCAGGTGTGSTGCAAATCTTCTCAACTGCCTTTCTGGATGGTTCATGTATGGGAAAGGCCCTAGAGAGCCCTCCTCCACCCACAGCACAAGAAATGAGATAGTCTGTTTGCCTTTTTTTTCCCCCCTGCCAATGCTGACCTCTATGACTAGAAGAGCCTTTGCAACAGCCAGCCCTCCTGGAGGGACGTGGGTGTTTGCTGCACGCAAAGCTCCAGGCGGTGGGTGTGTTTGCTCCTTCCAAAGCGCTCACGATAGCACTGACTTCATAGGGCYGAGCTGCCCTGCCAGAACTTCAAACGCAATCCGGCACTGTCTGAGTCCTCAGTCTTTGAGGAGATCCTAGTCTCTCGGGAGACCAGTGATATTASTAGGCCCTGTGCTAGGCCACTGAAYGATTATTTCTCATTTTAAAATCAGGGATAAGACTGTCTTGAGGCAGAAACTGTCATGTCTCCATGGGCACTGGTGGAAATACAGCAGCCATTGGTAGACATGATGGCTTGCAYACTTGCACCAGGAGAGCAGACATTCAGGACACTTAGAAACAAGAGTCTTGGGCAGGTATTGGAGTGCCATAGAGTAGAGACACTAAAATCCACGTGTTAAGATACAGACATATTCTTTAAAACACACATTCATCCTCTTTTTTTTTTCCTTTTTATTTTTATTTCTCCCCAAACTCATTCAATTATCACTACTGAAGTCTGGTATAAAATTCCAGGGAGCCTGCTGCTCTCATCCCAGAAAAGTTGTGGGGAAAATTATTGTTGGATAATGAAAACTCTACTAAGCCCAAACTACAGGAATCCTGTGTTTTGGCAAGTTATTCACCAAGGAGCAGCACCCATGCAGGTTGTCCTCAAACCATTGTTATGACTTGAGGAGTTGGSCCAGAAACTCTTTGGTGTCCAACATGGGTTGAGATCATCCTGCAGCACCTCTCCATTCAGTTCAGATACACAGAAAAAGAGGCTTGCTCTTCTTCTCATCTGCTTGCTTCCATGAAACACAAAGGAACATCATGTTTTTGAGATCTAAAATCCTTCTTACAATTATGGTTTTCAATGGTCTCTGGAGTCAGAGGTTGTTAGAGGGGGAAGTGCAGGCTGAGAGCACAACTGTGAGCTTTATCTTCTTAGGAATCTTTACTAAAAAATGCCTAAACAGGACATTTCAACTTCAAAGAAATAATAGTATGTGCTTGGCTATCTATGTGGCATAGATGCGCAAATAACTTTGGTTGACCTGTGGCCGACTGTATTTGCAGAATAAACACACTGATTGAAAACTTTCTCCCCGCCCCGATCTAACAATAACAGCAATGGCCACGCAGATATCAGACATGCTGCCAGCCCTATCAYGGACCAATGTGTAACCAAACTGTTGTGAGGGGAGCCTGAGGAGATGGGGAGGAAGCAGGGGCTCCGCAAATACTCTACAGAGTTATTTATCACCAAGAGTCCAACCACCCTACTCAATTCAAAGCCTAAATGAGTCAGTGAGAACCTGGGCTCAGCATCTGCTAACATGAATGTGATTGCTAGATGCCTGAGGGATTAGAAATAAAGACATTATTTTTATTTCTGACCTTGCTACTGAGCTTATCTGCAGCCACAATGAAGTCACTCAATCATCTGCATCAGTTTACCTATGTTTTTAACCTCTTGGCTAGTGCAGTAATACAAGACTAGGTCATCGTTCCTGAAGCTTGGGCTGAAGCCTGGAGAGGTGTAACCTGCCCAAGGCTCCTAACCTCCTCATGTTGCTGAATCCAGCTGCTCTGCTCCTCTGCTAACACTTCACCCCATTGCAGGGATGGTGGGAAGAAGACAGTCCACACTGGCACATCAAGCAGTGGGAATGGCTTTAAGTTGTGCTCACGGCTTTAGACTGCAAATGTCTTTGCTGAAAGGTCTTGGCTGAAACCCATTTCCACAAAAGGGTACTTGTGCATGTGTGCTGGGCCTTCAGGCCCCCCCCCTAAAGAGGAAAAACTAATCGCTTAGGCTTTCCCTTCTCCTTTTCTCTGCTTCTTCACATGTCCCAGCTGCYTTGGGCTTCTTGTTGCCCAGAGCAGCCCCAGAGAGCCCTTCCCAGCATGTCCCTGGAAGTTACTTTGTAGAGTCTTCTCCTAGAAGCCATTATGAAGCCCCTCGTGTAAACAACATCTTGGGAGAGATGATCTATTTTTAGAAGTGTGAAAGGTAGAAATAAGCCACAGTGTTCAGTAGGGATCTGGTACTGTGACCAGAGAAGTCTTAGCAGGGTGAGGAAGGAGTTGGTAGCCATACTTGTCTCCTCTGAATTCTTTACCAGCCCAGCTCCTGCCTAGGACACAACACCAAGGAGCACTTCAAAGGGAGAAAGCCTTAGCCCTAAAAGGGGGGGTTCTGCTAGAAAACAGTTCTCAGATAAAATCCAAAGGATGAGGGCCATCTCCAGGACCAAGAYGGTGGCCAGCAAAAGCATCCTTTGCAGCATGGTGGATGACCTTAACACTGTAGGAGTTTCTTTCTTCTGGAGCTATATATGGAAGAGGATGATAGGGCTAAAGCAACCAACAATGGGGAAGRCCACATCTTTGCAGACTCACTGCATGGATGAAATTTGGAGCAGGAGAAGATCTCCAAAATGACTGAGGGAGAGAGGCCCCTAGCCTGGTGYAGCTCCCAGTAGACAATGAGAAACTGGTTATGGCTGAGACAGCTGAACAGGAAGAAACACAGCCAGAGTCTTTGAGGTGCTGAYCAAATATGAAGCCACTGTGCTAAAAATTACCCACCAACCTCACTTGTAACTGCCCACGGGTCAGCTGGCTGCCCACAAACCAGCACATCCTGTGAATCTGCATCCACACCCAGTGCCTGCTGGGTTGTGGATGGGGCAGAGATGGGCAGAGAGGCTTCTGAACTTGAGGGATATCCCAGCTCCTTTGAGCAGACTGAGGGTTATCAAGCCCCACTTTACCACGACCATTCAAACAATGGTGGCCACAGAAGATGAATGTTGAGCCGCAGTCTGCCACTCAGACACACCTGGTCCTCACCGTGGGCAAACCACAGCACAGCTTGGTCACACACATCCCTRTTTATAGCAAATAGCAMCAAGTTCYCACTTCAGGCCCACTTTTTGATAACTACAAGTAATCTAGCTTGTCGGATGCAGTCCCACAGAGGAGACTGCCAGGTCATCCTGAAAGCAGCAGTCAGACAAGGCCTGGGGAACCTGGCCAGTCCAAGAGGGCTCGCTCACTCACCTGTAAGGCGAGGCAGTGCCCCAGGAGAGATAGTCGGTGGGTCTCGGAGCTGGGCGAGGTACTATGGGCTGCTCCACAGCAGTCACGTCCCCTGAGTAGGATTTGAGCAGAGAGGCGTTCTTGCTGGCCAGCATGGCCCGCTCATTCCGGCGGAACTTTGCTCTCCGGTTCTGGAACCACACCTGCAATGAGGAGCACACAGGCACACCGGCCGTCACAACAGCTTTGCCATGACACTTGCCTCTTCACCACATCCCTTCAGCCTCATTTGGCAAGATAGGATTTTGCAGAAGCAGCTTGTGATGACACGGCTGTGACCAAAAACCGTAACGACAAGACAACACATATCTCTGTCCTGTCAGAGCAYTGGCACAAGATACAGGCTCAAAGACGTCCCTGAAGGGCTAAGTTAGAGCTCAGGATAGGTAGCAAGGTCTGTGAGTGCTGTACAAYTCAGCATGTTCCCCAATCTGCTTTTATGCCGTGCCACACCAGGAAGTACACGCTTGCAAGTCAAGAGCTGTGAAACTCAAAACAACGTACACGGTCTCAGCACAGGACACCCAGGCCACAGACAGCATCTCGGCCTCCAGAGGACCATGAACATGTCTGAAAGGGCAGATCKGATGCATGGTGGTAGGCCAGGCCAGGGAGCCCTCCTCTTCAAGGTGCAGCATTCTCAGGACTGCAGTACAAGTGGCCCAGAAGCTTGGTCACCCAAATGTGCCAGGCAGTCCATCATAACCTCTCTTGCTGTACTAGAATGGCCTGATGACAGCACCAAGGTGAGGTGTACCTGGATATAAGCTATGGGGAATTACCTGGACCCTTGCTTCAGTTAGGTTGACTCTGCGTGCCAGGTCTTCCCGTACAAAGGCATCGGGGTAATGTGTCCGCTCAAAAACTCTCTCTAATGCCTGGAGTTGGCTGCTGTTGAAGGTAGTCCTGTTCCTTCTCTGCTTTCTCTTCTTCTTCTCTTCAGAGTTCAGCTGATCATCTAGAAAAGACAAGTGGAGAGGTGAAAGGCTGGAAAACTAAAAAGCCTGTGGCAAGAGAGTGAATGACCTCAGTGGTTTTAGGATGGAACTCATTGAGTATAGGAAAGGGATTGCACAACGTCATCACCGCACCTTAGCCACCACTAGCATGCTCATCTCTGTAGGACTTTGCCCTACGAATGAGATGCAACATCAAAATCACAGATCAAGACTGTAGATCAATCTTTCCATTAGTGGATAGGTGTAAAAATGCAACAGCTGTGCAGAGTTCATGGTCAAATGGACCTGCAGAAAAAAGAACGGTCTGAACACCAACATCAATGGGCCACTTTGGAGGAAGAGATTTCTCCTGTTTCTTTGTCCCCATTCCTCATTCTACATATACACATCCTTTTATGAATGCAGTAAATGTACAGGATCTGCATGCTGGGTCTTCAGCCTAGGTTCACAGCACTATTTCAAGGGACATTTGACATAAACAAAGTATCACGCTCACTACATATGCCTGCAAATCCAATCAACTTTCCCATGAAGACCCTTCAGCCAGAGAYCTGCTGCGTTCTTCACTACGCTGCTGTCCACCTTCTCCAGTTTCGTCAGCAAGTATGAACTATTTTGCCTTTTAATAGCATTGGGTTAGGAACAAGGAGGTAGGAAGTGTGTTGATCCAAGCACTCCCTTCACAGTTGAACTGAGCAAGGCTTGGGCCAACTCTCTCAAGCTACCTCATGCCTCAGCCTCTTTATCTCTAAAAAAACAAATGAAAAGTCCAAAGCATATCTCCTGTTTCCTACAATGCTAGCAATTTTTCCTGACTACAAAAAAAAGAGTCATGAACTCCTTTTCTTTRGCCTTTACATTTCCAAGGATTTACAGAGACACAATACAGCTTTCAGGGGCGATCACAACTCCAGCACTAGCTCTTCCCGACTGCATCAGTGTACACTTGCCTGTCAATACTGCATAGAGAGTTATTACACCAGGCTTGATTACAGCTAAGGTAATGACATTCGCTGTAGTGAACAAGTTGCATGTCTTATTTTGTGCCTGGCTTGTCTTTAGTCTGTCACTAAATCAGGATATCCATAGATTCGTAGTCGTSTTTACTGCCTAAAGCCACTGGAGCGACATCAGTGTGGAGATAACCGTGAAAAGGCTTTCCTGGCCATGGCGAGTATCCGCTCAGCACCATCTCTCCTTTTTCCTTGCTGTTGCACATTCCAGTCTAGCAGTGGGGTGGAGCGGTTAGTGCACGGGCATCAGCAGATGCTGGCAAGTACTGAGTGATGGCTCCAGGGGTTTGATCGTCTGCACGGATAGCACAACAAACACTTCAGTTCAGTATGGAGCCATGTCCAAAGAAAGCAGAGAGCAAGGCACCAAGTCATAAGAGTCATTGCAATGCCATAACTGCCTTAGATTCACAGYCTGTTCAGATTGCAGGACTGGTATGTCGCTGGCTTGAATTCACCCCTTTTTATGTGCTCCAGTCCCGAGATTTTAGGAAAAATGACCCATCTTTACCCATGGGAAGGAGTGGGAAATTTTCCAACACAACAYTGAAGTGGAAAAAAAAATGGTTCCATCATCTGTCCCTTCAGGGCATTTTCTGCATGAATAGACTAAACATAAACCAACATTTTAAARCTATGAGAAGGAAGGCCCCTTGAAYGGAATTAGTTGGGAACGGAAAGAGATGCCCGTGTGCCTGTGAGTCAGCCTGGATGGGACACTGTCCCTCCCAGAAGCTCAGGAACCTCCTGATATTTCCCCAGTAACAGGAACGGGCTTGAGCAAAGCAAGTCCCAACATCAGGACCATCCACAGGTGGTCACACACCTACAACAGCCTGCTCGACCTCAGCACAGAGGAAGGGGGGAGCCAGTAGCCTAAGTCATAACCTTTCACTTAAGTGAAAGTCAGTACGGGGTCTTACTAAACCCAGCAAGACTTCCACTGCTCTTTTCATGCCTTCAAAGCTCCCATGGTYAGCAGAAACTCCAGCGGTTATACCTGAGAGCCCGACCCAATATGCAGATATATCCAAATATATCTATTTATATTATTTATATCTATAAAGTGGACATGCTAGTGTATTATATTTGATACATGCTAGCTAAAATATATTTTAGAGTAGATGACAGTCTCACCAGTGAGACTCTAACAGCTTCACCCGCTATACACAGTTACAGAGTGACCTCTTGACAGTCATTGCTTTTGTCATATAGAAATATGACAGTTCCMTGTATCCTCATGCTCTCGAGGGGCCACATAAGCCACAGAGAAGCTGACAAGGAAATTAAAGTCTGCAGTTGTTGTCCTGGCCACCTGTTTGTGTTGCTTTTCACAGCCCATCTGGTCATGGTTACTGCACCTGAATRCCTTTGGATCTGGGCCCACTCGCTGGGGAACAAAAGGACATTCCTCTTAAATTAAAGTAGGGTTTTCAAATTCCTGCACTTTACAATTCCTCCACCTCCTCTCCTTCTCAAGCAGCCTGACAGTCCTTGACGGATTTCTTTCCAGCCTGAGAATTCCTGGATTTATATGTATATATATGTATACACACACACACATATATATATATGTGCGCCCTCAATTTTCTTGTACATGAAAGGAAACATTTGGAGATTAGTTTTAAACACGCACATTGAATTGTAAAGCTGGGAAGGGACTTGCAGAGGCAGGATGGACCAGAGAGGCAAACAAGAAGAAAATGTGCTCAGGAGTTCTGAAGCATTGAAACGAGGGACAGCAGGTGAATCTATTGAGTTAGCTTGCTCTTGTGGGACAAGAAGAGGCAGTAAAACAGAGGGGTGGGATGTGGTTTGTGCAGAACATCAAGTTTGGGGTCATAACAGGGTCCACTGCACACAAGGAAGCTCAAAACTCCTCCCTATGTCTCTCTTGATTCATCATGAAGACTCCTCAAAAAGGACCAGCTCCACTAGGTCTACTGGAGAGTTTTGATGTAGATGTGCTGCTCTGCATCATGTAACAGAGCAAACARTAAGGAATAAACATCAAGGCACAATCATTCCCTTGAATAGTAGAAATGTTGCAAGACAAGCTCCTGTAAACATCTACATACTCAACATCCTCAGCATCGACATGGCTCTTTGACCTCCTCCGAGTTACCCATTTGATGCTATTTTCTGATCCACCCTGCCCCGCAGACCACGCTCTTCTCAAGGATAAATAAAAGCCTTTGGGACATTTTGGGATTCCCCTCCAGGCCTTTGAAGCATCAGTTCCTGTCCCCGACGAGACAYAGGCACGAAAGGAGCACCAGCCCGAGGCCACCTGGCCCTTGCTCAGTTCCTGTGCGATGGTTCCACAYGAGGAACTGCAAACACAGAGCTCGGGGGAACAAGAAGAAAGGCCAAGACCTGTAAAACGCTAGAGAACAAGAGTCCTTCTTGCCAAGCACGTTAACACAATTTGCCTGGTTTCCTCCCGGAGTAAATCGAGACACCAGTGATTCACAGCTCACCTCGTAATTGCCGGACCCAAAAATAGAAGGGCCAAGAAACGGAAAGTTGCAGGCAGTTGCTGCYGCCTTCCAGTGACTCATGTTCAGGTCACCATTGGCTAATTCACCTCCRCCACTGGCTGGCACAGAGCAAGGACATGAGTCACCCCCTTCACAGGACATATCTGGCCAGAGCAAGCTCAGCACAGCCCAAGAAAGGGGAGTTTGAGATCTCCTTTTCTGGCACATCTGGGAGAGCACAACACAGTCCAGATGTCTACAGGAGTTACTTGGGTAGTAGAAGCAAAACATCCCTACTAACTAGCCCAGAGCTCCACTGGGTAGATCGACCCTACTCAAAGTCTCACACTTTGCCATGAAAGTGTGCCATGAGCCGATTAAAAAAATAGCTGCTACCGAGGGAATGTAGCCACCCAAATCCCACGTGTCTGCAAATGTCACCTTGGCCACAGCAGTCCCGGGCAGCCTCCAGGATGTCAGCGTGGTGTTTTTTTTGCTGTTATTTCTTCATCAGGAAACAGCCCTGAGCACTGAAGAATGGCATTTCTAAATAATGTTGACAGCACTAGCGACCAGAGTCAGCAGAAATCGAGAGAAAAGGAAAATAACTCTGAGACTTTTTAGACGGTTCAGGAGTCTTTCACTGGCATTGCTTTTGATCAGAAATATTTTATTATAAACAATATTCTTATAAAAGCTGTGCTGCTTGCAAACACTTTACCCCAAGAGAGAACTTAAYGCACGTTCTCCTTCCAGGAATCCTATGCCGGAAAATCTGCTAATTTCATTTTAAAAATCTCAACATTGCATGCCTGGTCTGGGGGATTTTGATTCCTGTTTCCACATTTGGGTGTTTCCTGCATTATTTAGACATTTGCTCATGACATGCAAGCCCTGTTGTCATACCCAAAGGCACTTTCAGGATGCACCAGARCACTTTCAATCGTTCTGGGATGAAACGCCTTGACGTGTCCTGCCCTTTTTACCTCTTTTCTTACCCATCATGTCTCTTCTGGATCAGCATGGGTGGACAAGCTGATCCAGGCTCCTTATTACATGACCGTGGCCCTAGTGTCTGTGTCTATTACTGAGATATCATCAGATGGCTCTTGTCGGGATGCCACATTGCAAACACAACCATGTTATAAAACAAATCGGAATTAGGAGGAGCTTAAAAGGTTTAGGTGCCTGTGTATAAGTTACAAAATCAATATTTTTTTGCACAGAAATCTGCAACCRCAACATATTTTGGATTTCCAGTTTGCAGGAATGTTTGTAGATGCTTGGCTTTCATTCCAAACATGAACAAAAACAAATTTCCAGATGGAACTGTCATTGTGTGGGCAGTTTAGAAAAGTTTTGACCAGTTCCATTAAACACGAGGSCAAAACCAGCTATTGTAGCATATTAATCAGACCTGAACTGAAATTAAGCAATGGCATTTAATTAAGCGAGGGAAAGAAACATTCAACCACCATATCACATACGGTTAAGGCAGGAAAGATTTGTCATGTCAGTTATATAAGCTGTTAACCAAAAAAAAAACCCAAAAAAAAACCATGAAGAAAAGAAGGAATCACATTATAACCATAGCCTGCAAAATAAGTTCTGCTAAAATGTGAATCTCAGGGCAAGAAGAAAAACAGATTTGTTTTACAGGAGGAAAAAATAAAAACAAAGCCAGCAGCTAAAAACTTCTAAATTAAAAAATTTTGCAAACAGAAAAGRAAGGGTTGCACCCGGTAAGAAACAACATCCAAGGGCACCCAGACCAGCCTGCGCAGAGACTGCTGATATAACCCCAGCCGAGATCACCTCAACCTGAAAACCCACGTTCCCACCTCAAAACACTTCTCTGAACAAGGCTCCTAAACGCCCCCAGCACAGCACTACTCTACACATACTTGCATCTGCAAAAGTAGTTTCAAATGGAAATAAGGTTTAGCTTCAGGGTGCAAAAACGCTCCTCAGCRATGCTATAATTACCCTAAGCCAAGCATTGCAAGCGTACAGCTGCAATAGGAGCAGCTTTGGGCTTAGGATTGCAGGACAGGTTAAATGGATTTTGGAACCTTCACACTTATTCCACCGAATAACAGCAGCTGAGCTCTYTTCTAACCTCTGGGTGTTTGGCTTTTCTGCACCATCTGGGCGCACATTGGCTTCAGTTATATGGGAAATTCAGGTATCTGAAGTTCCAGTTTTGTTCAGATCACTAGGAATGCAGGGGAAAGAGGCTTAAAGGCTTTTTTTTTTTTAATACCTTCATTTTCCGTTATCTCAAACTAACCAAGTTTGCCTAAATTCTTTCCCCATATGCACAAAAATAAAATCATTTTACACATGGAGCGTGGGACTTTTGAAAGGAGATAGCGATTTCTTTTTCATACAAAAAAACTCACRAGTTGTTATATTGAGCAGCATGAGCCTCTTCAGATTTACCCCTGGGATCATGCAGTTCCTCTCCGAAGCGCCCGCAATGTGGAACCTATCAGGACAATTTTCAGCTGACCGCATACAAACAATTACATATCATTAGGGTGTCACAAATAGCTTTTGCATCCTATTGAACACCGCTGCGCCTGCCAGACTGGAGGAATTTACTCAAGCCCGTTATAACCTTGGCTTCCCCAGCACCAACTGGGAAACCTCGACGTCTTTTGGTGGGAACCATCAGTGCACATGGGCTCTTATCACGGCCAAGACAAGGGCCTTCCTTAAGCACGTTGCTTCTCCTGCACGAGGGAGCTGTTGGGATGCAGGATGTGAGAACAAAAAGAGTCATCTTGATCCAATGAAAAGCCAGCGATTTTTCCCTGGAAGGACACGAAGTGTTAATTACTGGGAAAACACTGTTTGCGGGGGCAAAATGATACATCCTTCTCCAGAAGTTGGTAGAAAGCCATAGAAAGACTCCCCAGCTCCCAAAGGCAAATCCGAGTCCTGCTACAACAACAGAGCTTTTCTATTCACTAGGGTTTTCCTTCTGGGCATCCTATGGCTCATAAGGCACATGGCTTAGTCCTGCTTTCCTAAGAAGCCTTTCTCCCGGGTCCTGGGGTCAGAGCGTTCCCATCATACAGTAAAGTGCTGTATGGATCTCATAAGCTCCAAGGCACAGTGTGTTATGCGTTTGGAATTCCTTGTATGCTTTCATACTTTGTTTTACGTATTGTAATTTTTATATGCATTACCACATTGATCCTTGGAAAACTAATTTAAAAAAAAAAAATAAAAAAACGAGAAAAACATAATCAAAAGCAAACACATATTTTAAAAGCCTGCCAGCGGCAAATCATGTTCTGTGAGACTGCACTCTGTTCCTGACAGAGAGACCAAACCACCACGCCATGGCTGCGATCCAGTAGATGGATTCACCCAGCTCAGGAGCAGGCAGGAGCTGAGGGTGCTGCAGCCTCCCCGGTTCCTGCCTTTGGGTACCCTGACACCACCAGGGCTCCAGACACGTGACGGAGGGTCAGCRACCATAGGACAGAGCTCCTCCAACTAACCCCTCAAGAGCTCCTCCCCCAGGACCCCAAGAGGGTCCGACAAAGCCCAGACCTTCCACCAGGGAGTGGGAGAACCTCAGGCTTCAGGACCCCTTCCTTGTGCTTCAGCAGGAGCTGGGATCGGGGCGTTAGGCACAGCTGGACGTCTATAAAGTCACACCTCTGCCAGATCCACAGCATGAGAGCTAACGCCCACATCTTCTTCCCGTCTGTTCCCCTTCCCATGCCATGTTTCCTGATGTTTCTTCTTAGGAACAGTGCTTATGGAGCTGAGATCAAACTTGCTAATCTCCACCCTGTTCAATCACAYTTCCCTGTTTCTGAAGTTGCCTCTCTACGCTCTTGGCCCTTCCCTGCTCTAGTTCTTTCCAGTAATTTCTTTCCTCTCTCATCTCAGCCACCCTTTCTTGGCCTTTCCTCAGCTCAAAAAGCCAAAAACGTGTATCACTGCTCCTTGTAACCCTTCCGTGCACACGCGGTACATCCAGACTTGCAGAAGAGTATTTTCACTTCTTGAGAGGGTCAAAACTGCTCCTTGCTTGACGAGGCATCAAGGACTTCCCATACAGGAGCAGCCYGATGTACCAGCTAAGCCCATATCCCTTCTCCATTTGCATACTACTGCTACCTCAAAAAAGCAGCAATGAATCATAATGGCAATTAGGTTATGACAGATATATGCACTTCCCTACACTCATATATTACTTAAAAGACATCTAGGATTATTCCCACATTSTTCCCCACTGGATTTACCTAATGTCCCCTTTCTGTTTCCACATAAAGGTGATGTGCAGACCCACAACTGGACACAAATTAAACAAAAAATATTTGACACCTACGTGGCAGGTTTCAGGGGACAATATGCCCTTGATGCCAAGCTGATGCAAAACACATTAGTGACCAAATCCGGAACGTATAGAGACACTAATTCCAGGGGCAAAGCACAGGAAGGATCTGGATCCCCTCCGTGGGAGGAAGTCTTTGGTAAAGAGCTAAAACAAGCTGGTTTTGGGTGCTTAGGCCATGAGTTAAGTGGATTAGTGGCCCCAGCTCAGAGGGGAGGTACATCTCCCCTYTTCCAAGGTCTCTCCAGCCCTCGAGGAGGTCCCTGATGCCAAAGCAGATGGAAACACTTCACACTCCATCCTCCTGGAGGCCACGCATCTGCACTGCTGAGTCCTCCTGCCAACAGCGGCCTAAGAGGACACGTTGGCTGGCTGGCACGAAGCCGGGACATCACAGTCCCCACTTCCAACCACCGACCGCGCACCCAAACTCAGTGCAACGCTCCCTTTAAAAAGGAGTTCCTCTTGAAGTTAAAAAAGAAAAGATCCGCCCAAACGTCACTGAGGAATAACGGAGATTAGAGACGTTTTTGTACAAAACAGCAACGTGTAAAAGAAACGGCCTTGCCAAGGCAGGAAAGGGACTGCTTCGGGGGGGATTTTTTTCTTTTTCAATCCATGTATATGTTGCAAAGGAACCACTCGGCACTTTGGGCTTTTCAAACGGTTCATTCCCAAATGCTGTCGCGGCCACAAGACCCGGCGAGCATCACCCAGAAACCTCCCGCCCGTGCCGGGAAAGACTGACTCAGGCGGCCTGACTCACGGGCGCCGTTGCTCGCGAGGTCCCTGCAGAGCCCCGCTGTGCTGCCGAGGAGCCCCGAGGCCCGGCCGCGTCTGGAAATTCACTTGGGTGAGTTTGGTTTTATGTACGCGGGACCTGTGCGAACATACAGACCGCGGCCGATGCGATCCACGCGCCAGCCGGCACCACTGGCAAGAGAAACACGACTCTCGATAGGTGTTTCATCTGGTTATCGGTGGAAGAGGGAGGCGTCGAAGAGCCACGGCCCAGCAGACTCCAGGTTACCTCCCACAACAGCTCTTGTGACGGTCACTGCTGAGATCTAGATTGACTCGTCTGGAAGAGTAGGGTATCAACTGCTTGCTGGGGRAGACGGGAAGACACAAACTCAAGTGAGAACGTTGAAATCTGATTGCCAAAAGCCGTCTTTCCCTTTCATTAGCATCCAAGAACAAATGTATTTTGACCAAACTGAGCCATGGCTGCCACTGCCCCTACCAAATAACACACAAATCACACTGGAGGCGCTTGCAGAACTTCCCTTGGAAATCCAGATCTTAACCACTAATGCACTTTATGGGTCCCTCTTGATCAGCACTGGAAAAAYGATGGCATTCGAGATCCAGAAATAACAGAACTTGAGCCTGGCTGTGAGCATCCAGGCCACCTGTCTTTTCCAAGCATCCAGACAGGGAACACATTCCAGGGGTGTGGGATAAAGGGCCTTTATATCCCGCACAGCTACGAGAGCCGAAGGGATTAGAGCACAACTCTGCTTCTCCTTCCCTGGTGCAGGGCAAGAGCCTGCGGTTCTCAGGTCAGCACCCAAAGTTCAAGGGATGGGGAGGCGGCAGGAGAAGGCRACTGCTGCCTTCTGCAGGGAGTCTTCCATGCAAAACCAGGCAACAAAGGAGAGAACTTGAGGGTTTGCATGCACAGACCCGGAGAGCAGGGAGCTCTGCAGGCTCAATGGCGACTCTCCCACCTTCTA
Source organism: Eudromia elegans (assembly GCA_003342815.1). Classification (NCBI taxonomy): domain Eukaryota; kingdom Metazoa; phylum Chordata; class Aves; order Tinamiformes; family Tinamidae; genus Eudromia; species Eudromia elegans. Next base: position 1,796,944 of record PTEX01000147.1, on the reverse strand, counting down.
GTGATGCAAAGGGAGAGCGGACTCTGACCCACCTCCATCCTCAGCCCCTTCTGCACCACGAATGCATTTCACATTAGCTAATAAATTGCTACATCTTATGTTTCTTAGCTTTCTGGAATGATGAATATTTTGGAATGTGTTTTGAATGGTTCCCTGCCAAAGGCGAACAATCATCTGGAGATTTTAAATCAAAAGGATGAAAAATGGAAACCTCTGTGTTTCCACAAAGCACGTTGTAGTTTGCAAAGAACAACTCCCCGGAGAGGAGGCAGAATAATTATTGTCAGAGCCCCTGCGAATTGGGACAAACGAGTGATATGTTGGAATTGACACTCCCTAACGCTGAGTAATAATAGTTGCCTCCAGGTGATGAATATATTACTAGATATTCGCCTATTGCTGCCCTYAATCAGGCTGAAATGTCAGATGCTCTACCTGGAAGACCGCATGATTTAGGGGCCCTGAAAGGAGACACAGGATATCTCGGCCATAACGCACCGCTTCCAGGCTGGGGCAGGGCGAGCAGATGAATGTTGCCTTTCTAGCACTGTTTCCCAGAACTTAAGCCGTCCTGAAGGTTCAAAAAATGATTCACGTCCAGCGCCTCCACATAGCCTGGGGCTGGCCACATCCTCACCCGGCACAGAGGTGCGTTGAAGCGGTGAATGATTTAGCGGCGCACGGCGACGCCTGGGCRAGCTCGGCACCAACCCGGAGCCGGGACGCGAAGTCTCCGTCGCTACAGGAGAGCGCGACGCGGCCTTCTCTCGTCGGAGCAGCCACGGGTGGAGCGGCTCCAAGAAACGAGCCTCGCTCCCCCTCGGAGGTGGCTGTCTAGACACGTTGGCAAAGCGGCGTGCCGGGCTTGCAGCGCTGCATCCTTCTTGTGTATCGCCTGTTGAAGTAAACTCCTGTCCCCCAGCCTGGAGGATGGGTAATTTTTCAATCCTTCTTGTGTCAGTTGCATCCAGAAACGCCAGTTGCTTGTAATGAAAAGTTTTTAAGATTTTTTTTTTTTTGTTCTCCCAAGAAAACATCTTACAACTGTTGAGCGACCCTCTGGCGAAAATTAACATTTCCTCATTATTGCATTCTGTCTATTTTTACTAACAATTAAAATGAATGAAATAAGTCTAGTAAGAAGTATTTCCAAGCCCAAATCCACTGAAATTTGAATATCAATTACAGTGGAATCTTGGAAAAATGTTATCCAAATAATAAAAAAAACAATTGAACAAAACCACTAGCATCCAGGTCACGTTTCTCATTGTTAAAACAGTATTTCTAGATAAGGAGAAAGAGGTTATACTAATAATGCCCAGCCTTAGGGCCCCACTTAGCACAAGATTTGAGTGCAGGCTTCAAACCATCCCAACTCCAAATGATTCCTGAGGAATGGCAGACCGAAGGCTTTTGCTCCTTTTGACATTTGATGGTAGCRATGCAGAAGATTCCCCCAACACGAGAGGTCCTTCAAAGGAGGTGGAAGAACATCTGCTCTAGGTTGAACGGCATGAGCACATCTGATTTTTCCCCAGGGGAAAGCTGGGTTGTTGACTGGATGAGCTCACGAGGACTCCACCAGAGTCTCCCTGGAGCCTCCACTGTATACCCAGCTCTCCGGGAAGCTCTGTCAGTTGGAAAAACTTTGGGAGACAGCAACAAAAGCAGCATGAACACAAAGCCAGGGACAGAGGAGCCAGGAAGTCTCCGGCTCCGAATTTCTAAGTGACYCTGGATCCGTTTCTTTCCCTTCTTTGCCTGTCCTGGCCATGCACCAGACCCGCTCTTGGAGGAAGAGTTGTGCCAAACTCTTTGTTCCTGCACCATCTCGCAGCCCCACACTTAGTAGGGCTCTAAGAAAAAGCGAGTTGCCTTGGAACAAATCCGAATGGGGACACATTTGCATTGTGGTCGTGCCAGTCACACCGCTGAGATTTGTGACTTGGAGAATAAACTAAGGAACAACAAGGAACAACAACACAGAATTAGAGCACTCAAAGTACGCCGTACCAAGGTGCACAGCAAACACTATATACTTACTCTTGCAATCACCAGTGGTCTATTTGTGGGCATCACAGAGCATCATGCTGGAAAAACAGAAAAGCATTTTCCACGGGGAAGACGACATCCAAGAAAAAGCCCTTCTGGACCCACGTTGGCCGGAGCGGCGCCAGCATTTATCTTCGGCACAGAATGTGCTCTGTCAGGAGGGCTGGAGCTAACAATACTCCCAAAAACACGCCGCAGACTTCCACTGTGTTTTGCTTGGCACCRGGGGGTTATTCCTCAGCACAAAGTATTTGTGACTGGCATCGCTTGCGCGAGAAATTACAACCTTCTAAAGCTCTATTTATCAGCGGCCGCAGGGAGGACGGAACCCGCCTTGGGTGCCGCGCCGAGGCGGCGCGCGGGGCGGGGGCCGGGGAGCCGCCGCTCTCCTGCCCCTTSGCGGGAGAGCGCTGCCGGGCCCGGGGACGCCGCACAGCCCCGTCCTGTACCRGCCTGGCGGGGATCCGCCGCCGGCTCCAGCCAGGCTGCCGAGGAGCCGGGAGCACCACGGCGGCATCCGCGCGGCTCCCTTGGGGGCCAAACGCCCCCAGCTCCGTCTGGCTAACGGGGAATGAAGCTCTGCGGGGCCGGATACTCAGCAGGGGCAAGCTGAACCCAAAGCACAGCCCAGCCATCCCAGCAGGGCCCAAAGAACATGGGGCAGAGACGGGGTTGCACCCCGCTATGGCCCCTATCCCCATGCAGCAGAGACCTTCACCTGCACCAAGAGGGGAGGAGCACAAGGCCCCTGTCCTACCATGTCACCTCGCAGGGAGGGGTAAAGCCCCACAGCAAGCTCAGCCCCTCAGCTAAGCGCTGAGGAAGCGACCCSGAACGAAGCCACCCCGCTGCAAAGGCAGCGCCCGTTTGCTGCACTGTGAAACGCGACGTTAAACACCCTCCTCTGCTCCTGCTGCAGGAGCTTGGCTGTTTCCTTCCCCTGGGACGAGCTGGAGCTGGGCAGCTACAGCCAACCTGCAAGGATGGGGTTTCACGGGTCAAACCCCTCTCGTTTACGTTGCCACCGCAGGGTATGTGGCTGTGCACAGGACTTGGGCAGCACCAACAAAGGCCAAGGGTGGGAAACGAGACTTTCTATGCATAGATGCAGTCCGGTGCAGGGAGCTTGGCTCCCTCTGCATTAGCACACATGGCTCTGGTGCTTGAAAAATCTAGATGCTTACAGGAATCTGCATTTTTGCATGGTATCTGCAGCCTCTGCATTAACCTTCACTCCTGCAGACTTTCCTTGCAGGCTTAACTGCAAGCCCAGGAGTCATCACTTGACTTCTAATTAAGTACGTGCCTCTGCCTTAGGTGGCGACGAGAGCAGGACCATCTCTCCCGGAGGGTCCGGATGTGCCTTTGAGCAGCCGCAGCCCCAGTGCAGCCATCCTAAACGTTCCTGAGCCACAAGTCACGCCAAGGCAGCACCTTTACCACGAGCAGAGACCCATTACTGCGACGGGCTCGAAACGGTACGAGCTGCCCCTCCTCGACTGCTCTGCTCTTCTAGCCCTGGAGCTGGCTGAGTCTCATCCTTCTGACTTTTACAGGCAGACAGAAATGCACTTTTTCTCCTCCTTGCATTCACGTGAGCTCAGGATAAGRGGTTTAAAGAACAGAATTTAAGGCTCACAATAATTCCGTGTGCCGCCGTGATGCTGAGAGTGTAACAACCCTAACAAAATCACATTTTACTTCCCAGACCCAACGAGGAGGGCCCCAAAGCGCACGTCACCTACCACTGCAGAGCAACCGCCCACCGGCTCCGCAGCGGTGCCCAGGAGGGCTCCCAGCTCGGACACCGCGCCCTCCTCACAGAGCGTTCACATGCCCCGTAGAATGGGGACGCTCCCGGGGTGCTCCGGCCGCTCATCCTCCACACAGGCAGCCAGGGAGCTTCCCAGATCTGAAATATGGATGTTCCCTATTAGCCCGCAGGGAAGGACGGGGCCRGCCCTGGGCACACCTGGCGCTCCGCGGGGCTTTTGCTCCCTTTCCCAGCTGCCACTGGATATTTCTGTAGCCTGAAACCAGTAGATGGCACCCGAATAACAGGAATGTCCCGGCGGTTCTGCCCTCTGGATTTCCCCAAATACTTCTGCAGCCTCACCCCTGCCAAGCCCCCTCTCCCGGCCCTATTTTCCTGCCAGGGAGTGAAAGGAGATTTCTCAACTCGGTTCCAGGCAAGGTGTGTTCACAGCCCCCTCCGCAGGGTCAGATCTACTTTCCCTCCCCCCCTCTTAAAAAAGCAGATCAAAAATCATCTTTTCATGTTTCTGGCTACTCTTTGGGGCGTGAAGGTGCCCTCCTGTTGGCAGCTGCCACRGGTGCTTGCAGGAAACCCCCTTTTCGAACAGCTTTTGCTGCTGGTGAACCACAACACCCCCCCATAGCTGCTGCTTTAGAAGTGCTAAGTGCTAAATGTAATAAGCCCTGAAACGCTCAGTGGGGTATCCAGGTGCCCACCCCTCGTCACACGCACTGGGGGCTTTAAGGGCAGCCAAGCACCCGTCCCGCTCTACTCAAACAAGCCCAGAAGCAGCTGGCATGGGGGGAGTATTTTCTCCCCAGAGGTACCTGGCTTTTTCTGGCATCTGGAAGCACCGTCCCCATTCCCACTACAGCTACCAACTGTGGTGGTGCCTTTTAAAAGAAAAAAAAAAACCAAACAAACTTTTTAAAGGCTTTTCTAGGAGCCTCCCCTCAGCCTTGGCCTGTGGTGCCTGCGAGCACACGGCCACGAGCTCTGGGCTTTGGGGAGCAAAGAGGATGCCGCCAGGCACTTCTTCCTCTCCCCACCCCTGATGAGAATTGCAGCCCTCGCTGGTTTCTTCATTTCACCCCGAGCTGACAGCAGCAGTGCAGTTATGGGGCCCACAGGCCGTCCAAGCAGGACAGAAACTGCGGCAGTCTCGTGCACGCAGCCCCTTTCCTTCACAGCCTCAGTATGCCCAAACGGCCTCCCCAAATCCCAAATTCAAGCCGGGCTGTTTCTGTGCCTCATGTTTGCCCTTCCTAGTTCCAAGAGGTTTTCCCATCTTCCTGGCAGCGGGATTTTGGAAAGGAGTGCATCCTATAGATGACCAGGCAGCCGGTTCACGTAAGGGCCTGACTTACCAGCAGAGCTGAGGATGCTCCTTAGCTTTTGTTTCTTGCTGTTTGGGTTAAAACCTGTACGCGGCTTCGCACTGAGCAGACCTGCCTCCTACGGCTGCCCTGGTGTTGCGCTTTCCCGGCGGGAATCGTCCCCGACTCCAAGGGCACAGGAAAGCTGCTGCCCAGGCACGCGTCCCGCAGGCAGGTCCCAGCTCCTYGCCGTGCGAGCAGCCCGAGCGCTGCACCCGCTGAGCTCCCCCCGGGACCGACAGCTCACGCTTGACAGGAGCGGCTCTTCCCACGGAGCTTCCAGACGCTCGCGGCTCGAGAAGCCCCAGCTTTCCTCCGGAGTCGCTTCTAGTGACTGCATCTCACGGCTAAAAAATGCGTGTTTTCTACCTCTGCTGAATGAACCCTTGGCTCTTGCCTCCAGCCACTGGCTCTTGTTCTACCTTCTCTGATGGATTAAAGAGAGAAACAAGCAAACAAAATAAAGCCTTCCTAGGGGGTCACGGAAAGCGAGATTCAAATTCGTCATCGCAAGCRCCTGGAAGGATCCTCTGCAGGGAGCAGAGAGCAAAACCTTCCCAAGGYGGCCTCCAAAGAGGCCGGGGGAACCCGGCACCGCCGCTGGGGTGGGGGGAAGGATGCCTAAGGAGCCCCTTCAATACCTGGGCCAAGGCAGCACCAGCTCTACGCCGTTATTCCCGCAGATGCCTCCATCAGACCTGTGCTGGGGGGTCTCTGCAGCATCTTCCCACCATCTCTTCTGGTCTTCCTCATCCTCCCTACAACTGTGGGTATTTCCCTAGATTTTTACCAAAATCTTCCTTGCTGCAATAGAAGCACAGAGGCCCCAGAGACCGGTTTTTAGCAGCCTTCTGTGCATTTCAACATGGCTCTCCCATCATCTTTTCCCTTTTCTCCCGAAGCGCCCCTTRCTGCTACTCTTCTCCTCTAGTCTCCCTTCCACTTGGGCTCCCGTCTTTCCTGACAGGCAGCGCAGGTAAACGGAGCCCACCTGAATTCCCCCTCCGTGTCCGAGCACGGTGCAAGGACACTTCTCAAGCGGAGCAGCGGGAGATGCAAGAGGAGGAAGAACATCTGCCTCCACTCAGAAAGATGCGGCGTYTTGCACGGAGCAGCAATTGGTTCAAGGCCAGGCGAGCAGATTTGCAAAAGGGCACCGAGCCACTGAGCTCTGGAGCAGGCTCCGSATGCCAAAATCATCCCCCTTTCTACAGGTTGACGGCAGCAGTTCCCGCAGTCCTCTCCCTCGCGGGGCTTGGGCTGCGTGATCCGCGAGACGGACCCGTCCCGTCAGGCGCCTGCCGAGCCTGGGACCCCCTCGGAGCACGGGGGCGCTTGGCCGACGGCCGGTCACAGCAGCAGGATGCACCACCGAGAGGGAGGGTTGCCACCAAAACAGGGCGCGAGCAAGCAACGTGGGGCTCTTCTCCAGGCCCCTCATTTTCCTAAGAGTTATGGGGCAGCAAACACAATACTGGGGAGGAGGGAAAGAAAATGACGGCTCTCTTCCCAAAAACACAGCCTTTGTTTGTTTGATCTTTCTTTTTTCTTCTTAAAATGATCGAGTAACTTGTGAATACATTTTCCAATGATTCCCACATCCTCCCAGCTGGAGGACGGCTCATGAACAGGCTCCAAATTCTGTAAATGAGCTTGTTAGTCATAAGCCTTCAAACGGGCTTGATAAACAACTTTCAGTCTGCAGGATATTCATCACCCATTCGGTCTGTCCGGTCTCACGACACTAATTTATTATTTACAATGAGAGATCCCTCTCCTAAATCACAGGTGATTGTTTCTTTTCACTGATTAACTGATATTTTTAATATTATTTTTAGTGAGAAGCAATGAAAACCAGTTCTCAAACAAGCACTGCAGAGCAAGCGCTTATTCCTGTGCAATTCTCCTGGTTTCCTCGAGACATGCCAGCAGTCATGAACTACAAGCAGAAATCTTTGGGGCCAAACCTGCAGGATTAGGACACAGCCAAGAAAAGGAAGAAAAAAGTCATATCAAGCAGCTATTGGGCATCAGTGCCTGCCACTCAACACCCCCCGGACACTTTCAGCTGATCAGAACTAGATCCTTTTTGCCTCCTTTGGGTTTGTGGATAGCGCAAACATCTCGAGATGTTCAGGAGACCCAAGCCTGCRTTCAAGAAGATGCCACTGAAAATTGCAGGGGAACCAGGCACAGGGTGGAACAAACGTAGCTCTCCCACAGGGCATGGGACAAGCAGAGATATAGCYGAGCAGAAGGCAAGTATCCTACAGGAACTGACTTGCTGCAAATTGCTCCATTCTCTCCTGCTCTTTCTTAATGGAAGGGGATCTCCTTCATGCTAATCAGTTAATTAACGCTGAAGGTGGGCGATTCCAGAGATGRAGGCAGATGAAATAACAGAAATAATTAGCTACGGGAATCAAAGAGGGTTGAGAATCTTTTAAAATTGTCATCAGCGCCAAGCTCTTACACCCCACATAGCTGGTAGAGTCCAAAGTCTCTTACTAAGCCAGAAGTATTACCCAAATTCCACGGGTAGGGAAACTGAGGCATAGAGGAGTGATGTGGCTTGGCCAAGGAATTGCTGCAAGAAGGTGATGTAGCCAAAGAAAAAAGATCCCAGGAGTTTTGTGGCCAAGGCTTTTTCTCGCTCACTGCAAAGTCAGCAACATATCTGCCCAGAGCGCTTGAGAGAGCCTCCGTGCTGGACACAGCTCGTGTCTGCAGACAGCCCTCCCAGGGCCAGACCAGAGCGAAGAACCTCAGGGCAGACAAACATTTCCCCAACTTTCCCCAACATCCTCAGCATGGGAATTGCTTGTCCCAAGCAGGAACTTGGCACTGGATTTATTAACCCCTAGTCTACACTCTCTTTCTCCTGTTACGGCTTAAGCAACTTTCCTACTTAAATCCAGTCCATCCCTATGTAGCTCCAAATCCACCAAGCAGATGCTGAGAATGTCTCTGAGTGCAAGAACCATGATTTTCTGAACACGGATCATATTAGCCATGCTTCCAAAAAGAAGAGCACGCAGACAACCCCTGGGAGCATGGAACAGGTCTTCATGGCTTGGTTGGCCAACTGCATTGATTCAGCAGCTCCAAATGCAATGAGAGAGAGTGGACTAGTGCCCACAGGTACTCAATCTAGACAACCTCAGTGTTCACACCCACTACAAGACAGGATTAGAAGCAATTTGGCCACTTCTTCCCAGGAACCAGAACAAGTTTCATCTCCCCAAGCCGTTCCCCCCAAGATCTGCAGGCCAGTTTTCTCTCCAATTCTCCATTTTCAGCAGATTTTTTGCTGGCAGTTTGGTCTGTCCCCAGATGCACAGGGCAGCTTGGTGCTCCTTTGGTGGTGCTTTTGGTCAAGGAGAAGTGCATGTGCTGGAGGGCTCCAGGCTCCTAGGGAATTCCAGCTCCTGGTGCAAAGGCAGACATCAAGACATGAGGAGGGTCCTTGCCAGATACTGAGCGACTCTTTGTATTTTTGCCCTGCCCAGCAGTCTCACTGACTGGCTGGAATTTCTCCTGTAGGAAAATTTCTCAAGCCAGACGTGGGGAAAACGGGAATTGGATGTTGCAGYAGGATGCGGTGACTTGTTCACAGCACAGCTGGCTCCCCTCACCTCTCTTCCAGCCTTGCCGCACCGGCTTCCAGGAACACGAGGCACCGGGCGGTCCCCGGCTGCCACTCCAAGGTAAATGTTCACTTAATAWGGGCACGACACACCCAGGCTGCCTGGAAGAGGACTCTGACCACTGCTGTAGCCTTATTTCTCAGCCTCTAGAGGTGAAAGAGGAGCCCAGAAAGCCATCTGGGATGAAATGGATGCTCCCTGGCATGCCCGTCGGGCCGCCCTCACCAGYGCTGGCCTTCCCTCCCACACAGATGCCAGGCTCCTCATCGCTGCCCTTCAGCCCTCAACGTCAGCACTGCTGCTCATCTCTCCCCATAGCTAGAACCCTCCATACACCCTCTTCTAGAGAAGCTGCTCCTTGAAATGACACCGCCAGTGACACGGGGCACRTCTCCGCCAAGCTCCTCTCCCAGCACCTCCCAGCCAGGACCTTGTGGCAGAGGGTGGCTGGGCCCGGCACGGAGCAGCAGACAAGGTGCACGGCTTGATTTTTCGGAGGCACGAACGACCAACGYGGGCCGGGCTGGCAAACAGAGCTCTAAACCCAGGAGAGTCTCCATTGCCTAGTAAGAGGCTGGACTGATGCTGCACCTTCCACTCGGCGGCGACACTGGTAGCATCCTTCTCTGCATCCCACAGTCCTGCCACGGAACCTGCTGGGATTTCACCTCACAGATTTCACATCCCATCAGAGCAGGCTGGACCCAGCCAAGGGTTCACGAAGCTCTTCCCGAGGGTGGCCACCATGCAACAGGCTTCTCCGGCRCTCTGTCCCCCACCAGACAAGCACAACAAGGGACAGTCCTCGCTTGGTGGCTCTGTATCCCACCCTGGGACTCCAGCCTCCTTTCACAAGGGTAGGGTGGGTGAGGAGGCAGCACGCAGGGATTCGTCCTCCTTGGGAGCGGGAGCCCATGTCTGGAAGCCTGTGGCTCTTGGGAGAGACTTGCCATGTACTTCACCACGCAAGAGAGGCCCAGCAGGAGCACAGCTCCCTTGGCGCTTCTTAATATGGGTTTCAAAAAYGATTAACTATATCATAAACAACTTGCAACCAGGAATAAACACCTCTAATCCCATCGAGCTGTTCTGGCGAGGCTAAAAACTACGGGAGCAAACGCAAAGGTACCGTCAGGAAAGGGGGAAAAAAATCCATCCTCGGAGGAATTACAACTCCAGTTCTGCGCCTGCCTTGTCAGTGTGCTCAGATTTAAAGCTCACCTTGACCTTTTAGACCCTCCTGGTTATATTCCACCCCTGCTCTTGTCCTTGCTTTCCAGGCATCCCACACGYGGATGCAGGTTGCACCTCTGCTGAACGGCAAAATCATCACGTCCCCGAATGGAGGCAGCAAACCCGATTCGGGCCCGTAACAGAAACGTCCCCCTGCCTGGAAAAAATAAAGTATTTGCACGGCTCGAGGCTGACGGTCGAGCCTTTCAACACTAATACTCATCAATTGGCGCATACATAAGCGGCCCATTGAATTGCACGCAATGACTCCTGGAAGGATTGCACAAATGGGCCCTGAGATAATATTTTCCCATGCGATCACTGCTTCATACCTCCTCAAAAAGACGGAAAATCCACTGCCGAGGGCTGGAAACTCGGTGCAGCTGTCGGAGAGCCCGTGCTCCTCAAAAGCCTTCTAGCGGTTCAGACCCAACCTTTCCGCTTTATGAGAGATTTCAAAATCTAAATTTTCACGGAAATGTTTTCATTCTATTAAGGGAGAGGGGGGCAAAAAAAAAAAAAAAATTAAATCCTTCAGCAAAATCTTTTTCAAATTAAGAAGTTGGAAGCTTTACGCGGGTAGGCTGAAAACACAAACACCACCAGCAAACTACGAGAGCATGAGAACCAGGAAGCAAAAGCGGTGCTGATCAAGAGAAAAGCGAGTCTCACACACACATCGACACCTAGTTCTACCAGCAAAAGGAGGGCAGCCTGGCCAACGCTCAGAAACTGAGTCAGCTCCTTCTTCAAGCTCACAGCACTTTTCTTTTTTAATAGTAGAAAGTTGCCTTTTTTGCCTTTTCTTTTTCTCTCCTTTTTGCTGCCCTGAGACTCCGGGTTTGAGCCCGAGTCACATTCCCATCTTCTGTCTGCATCCAAAAGACCCAGAAAATTATGTGAAAAACACAAATGTTTTTCAAGTCAAAGTGTAGGACTCAGGGACGGAAAGGCAAAAAAAGAAAAAAATGACAAGGAGAGTATAAGATACTCGATGGAATAATCCTGTAACTATAGAATAATCCTGTAACTGTGAGCCTAAAGAGGGAAATTAAAGTTATAACTAAGCAATGTAAACAGGAGAGAAAGAAAAAAAAGGACTTTCAGCTTCTTTTCCTTGTTAGTTATCTGGTTCCTTTTGCTCATCATTGGTTCTCATGAATAAAAGAGCGTTGCTGCAAGTAGGAATATGCTGCAGTGCAGGGATGAGTAAAGATTACTCATGCAACAAGAAAGCAGTTGTTTTTATCAAGCAGACAGCTCAAAATAGTGCCCTAAAAATATATTGTCCCACAGCATACTGCAGGATGCTCGGGGCTGCCATGGGGTGCAGAGGCAGCGGGTACAAGGAGCGYGGACTCCCCATCAGCTGCATGGGTGAGGAAGGAACCAGCACGGGATGCAGCTAGACTTCATTAAGGYGCATCCCAAATCCTGCTATTCCCCGCCACGCTGGGTCTCGAGTGCTGGTGGCTGCTGGGGACAGCCAGGAGAGCCACTTTTTGCTCCTTTGCTACCCGCAGAGCCACTTGCTACTTCAAGCTAAGGCAAAGGGAACACGGGCCGTCCCGAGCAYGGAGGAACCTCTCAACACGGGACACGGGAGCGCCCCGAACTGCTCTCGCCATCTGCGAGCGGCCCCACAGGCTTCCCCTATTCTTTCCGGGGGGAAAAGCCAGGTCTTTTCAAGGCTCGTACACGTCTTTGTGAGCGTGTACAAACCGGGGCAGGAGCGGAGCAGTCTGCCCYGTGCACCCTTGCAGGCTCCAGCGAGACTCGTGGATCCCCACGCTGCGGGTTGCCATCTCCGGGCCATGGTCCTGCACAAAGTAGCCCTGTCCCTTCGGAAACTGCTTCTGTTTCCCCACAGGGTCCTGCGGCAGGGGCTCCCTTGCCAAATACTGCAGGTTGGAGCCACAGCGGATGCTCTGCCCCAACCAGCCCGACCGGGGCAGTTCTCCCTTTCCCTGCTGCTCCAAAGCCCCACTTCCCCAGGAATAAGCAGCAAGGACACGGCGTGTCCGCTGCAGCGGAACAAGCCACAGGGAGATCCAGAGCACCCRGATCTGCTGCCCTTCGATCTCCAGAAGGCATTAAGGAAGGATCAAGTCCCGTGTGCGGGACCGGGACTAGCACCCATGTTATATCCAAGGGGGTTTATTCATTCCTCAGGAGTCCAACTGCAGTTATTTTTTCCTTGTCTGCTTATGCTTGCTCTGGGGCATTTTAGGAGTCACTGGAGTAACCCTGAACCAAACAAGAAAAAAAA
>PTEX01000147.1:1752033-1781333 GCA_003342815.1 Eudromia elegans | reverse complement strand
GGCACCCGGGTGAGGGCGGCCCGCGGGGCCCCGCCGGGACGTGGCACCGCCGCGGCGCCCCCCGGCGCGTCCCGCGTCCCCCCCGCGCCGAGCAGCCGCCCCGGCTCCGCCGCGCTCCCCGGGGGTGCGCTGGGCCCCCGGCCCCATCCCTGTCTCGGGCAGGGGGGAAGCTGGCTTCGTGCGGCACCCCCCACCCCCCCGAGGGRCAGGAAGAGGGAAATAGGGAAAATGAGAAATACCGAGAGAAAAGGTAACAAAGAGAAGCAGGAGAGAACGGGGAGAGAAGGGAAAGGGGTGTGTGTGTGTGAGGGGGGAAATGAAAGGAGAGAGAAAAAAGAAAAAGTGCMATAGTGAACTAGGACAGGACAGACAGGACTCACAGAAGCAAGAGCGACAGCAGAAGAGACAGCAAAGAAACCTAAAGAGAGAAACAACAGAGAGCGTGGGGATGACGAGGCAGAGGATACAGGGAGCTCCCCAGTCCAGCAGGCAAAGAGGTCCCAGACCCCTGCACCGGGGCTAGACCGGTCCCACAGCCAAGGGGGCACCCCACAGCCAAGGGGGCACCCCGCGGCCTTGCTAGCTGCGCAGGGCACCCAACGCAGCGGGGCCACCGGGCAGCGCGTGGTCCCGGTGGAGCCGGAAAGGGCCCTGCATCCCCGTGGCTGGAGCCTGGCCTCGGAGCTGCCACAGCCAGCCCAGAATTTCCATCCCCCCTGAGCCGGGGAAAGAACATTTGATGCCATCAAAGGGCTCCAGATTGAAAACAGATGTGCTTCCCCGAGCCTCTCCATGCATTTAATTAAGGCACAGGCATGGAGGAGACATTTTCATCATTAGTTTGCTTGCAGACCCCCACCTTTGCCTCCCCTCCCAGTCCTGGCTTACTCTTTGCAGGCTCAAGGACCCAAAGGAGCCCTCGAGGGCCACAGGGCTGCCCTGGGCCGGGCAGAGCTGGCCGAAGCCCAGAGGGCAGCAGCAGCAGCGCAGGCTCCAGGGATGCTGGATACGCACACACAGCAGCACGGGGGTGTCTGTGCACACCTCTCTGTGCAGTGCCGAATGCACACGCCTGCTCGCTCAGGACGGGTATCCACACTCGCTCCCAGGAGCTGCTCATCACATGAAATGCCTTTTTTTTTTCCCCCCTCCTTTCCCTGGGATTTGGCTGCCTTCCTTCTGGATGAGCCTCCTTTTCCACGTTCTCCCTCTCTCCCCAACTTGCCTTCAATGGATGTCAAAATTGACCTGGCTTTTTATAGCAGGGCGCTAGTCCCCCGTCAAGGTGTTCACCCCTACCCTGTCCCACCAAATCGGGGGAAGGCCTCAGAGGTCTCAGAGGAAGGGCAATGAACCCTTCCCGAGCAACCAGCAGCAGGCAGCCCTCACCCAAAGGCTGAGCGACTGCAAGCGAGGTCACCAGAAAGGGAAAGAGCAGCCTCCTCCATTCCCCCCATAGTGTCAAAGCCTCCTCTTCTCCTCCTTCCAGCCTGGATAGGCCCTGCAAGCATCTTCCCAAAGGTGTGAAGGGTTTGCCCAGGGACTTGTGACAGCAGCATGCAAAGGACTATGTGTCTTCCTCCTCCGGCCCAACGTCCTTCACAGCAGAGCTCTTTGCTGCCTTCGCTCCCCCGCTTCCTCGTCCATCTCCCCTGAAATCTCCAGCTGTCCCCACATCTAAGGGCATCCTTTAGATTACGCTCCCTCCCAGCCTCAGGACATGCAAACTTAGCCCGCTGCGGGGATACTGCCCTATCCGGCACCAGTGGTTCAGGCTGATGTCAGTGCTGTGTCCATGACACCGGCTCCACAGAGCATGTCTGAGGGAGACGGGGACTGCGGGCGGGCTGGGGATGGAGGCACAGAAGAAACAGCACCTAGAGAAGTGAGCAGCAGAACATGCCTTTTTTTGAACAGGGTGTTCTGTGGCACTGGGCATCAGCCAAAGGAGGAGACTACTGGTAGGAGGAGGGAAAGAGACCTTGTCACATGCAGGAAATAGTCCCATACAGCTCAAGATGGCTTCCAGCAGTCCTCTTCGCTAAGGGATGGCGAGCAGAAGGTGGAGGRTTTGGGAGGTTCTCTGTGGATGCCCAAGAATTGGCATAGCCTCTAACCTGGACAAGACCAGACAGGCAGGAATTGGCTCTCCAGCAACCTCATCCTGCAAGGAACCAAAGCAGACCTAAAAGATCAAGAGCACAAGACCAATAACGGAGGTGAAAAAGATACAGAAAGATGAGGAAAGCARAGGAGCAAAGGACAGGCTGTGAACTTATGTCTGAGCTAAAGTGCCCAAAGACTCTCTATAACTTGAGGCTTCACACTGCAGTTAGAAACTCTTTATAGGACAAACAAGAAATATCCATTCCTTAGCCACTTCTTTCAGCCTGATTCAAAATCTTAGGAAAAAAATAATTACCAAGTTCCCTGATCACTCAAGGACGTTACCTTCTTATGACTCCYTTGCCCTTCTGTCAGTCACTATCAACGAAGGCAGAGCAGGAGTGAATATTCCTCACCAGTTCCAGGGGCTTCTGCTTCCACCACCTCCCCAGGCTGCCTGGAGAGCAGCCRCCTGCTGCTCGTGCCCCCTGCCAGGCAGGAACCCTTCACGGCRGGTGAGCCAAGAGGGGCCGGGCACAAGAAGGACCCAAGCACCGAGTAAGGCAGGTCTTAYCCCTACCCTCCCACACACACCTTCCGCTCAGCTCTCCAACACAGACCTCTACCTCACACGCCCTGTCCTCCCAGGCACCTCTTCAAGCTCTCTCCTTGTTACAGCTTTTCAGGTGCCCTAAATAACCTCTACCTGACTAACAAACCAGTGAGAAGACCCTGTGCCACACAGGTGTGCATTTTCAGCTCTCAGCTGTCATTGAGCTCAGGTGAAGTCTTTGCTTAGTAACAGAAGCAAGYTTGGAGCTCTTTGCCCTACCTTATTTTCAGGAAACTTGTCAGCATTGAACATTGTAGAAACCTATTTCAAGCTGCCAAATTTGGTTCAATCTAGTTGTTCAAAAACAGCACCGCCCAAGCCTGCCTCCCTAAGGCACTCCAATATACCACATCTCTGCACTCCTTGGCCTTAGCCAGGCAAAGTGCTCCGTGCTGATAAGAGACATGCTGGGAGTATCCTGGTGCTGCTGTCCTGAGGACACGGGGTTGAGAGGGGTGAATCCAAGAAGCCCCATAGTCAGAGGGTAGGAGGGCATGAAGGGTGCTTGCTCCTCCTCCAGGCCCGTAGAGGCAGCTGCACTGGAGAGCAGCTCCCTGAGAGTCTCTCTGAGAAGCCTTCATCCCTCTCTTCCTCAAAGCACCAGCAACTGTTCCCCAGGAACAGGCTGTTGAGGCTTCAGATTGGAGCATCTCTCCGTCATGGACAACTTCCCAGGCTGCTTCCATCCCACTCCATCCCTCAGAAGTTTTCCTTCCATCCCATCAAAATGACTCATCTCAGGCCTCTTGCTACTCATTTCACCCAGGGCTGGATTAGAGCTACGTGGAGCTGCAGGCAGAGAGCACCTGCAGGACCACGTGTGTGCATATAGGGATATACTTTCTCTCTCTACATACCATGGAAGTAGATCACCTTTCACACGTGTGCAAGCCTTTGGGCATGCACACACGTGTCTCCAGCCAGCCCTCTGTGCCACAGACTCCTGCTACCCCCTTGGGCCAGATCCCCCCCTTTTTCCTCCTTCCCCGCATCCAAGTGTTATTAGATCTGTGGGGATCAGGTAGTCTCCAGTCATTTTAAGCTGTAAACTCAACATCAGGGTTTCTTTTAATCCCAAACATCTTGATATCATCTGGAAATGCCACAAGCGGTTTATAATTAGGGTTAGCACACAGATTAATACCAGCAGCTCCGGGGTGAACAGACCATCAGAGTCTAATCAAAGCTTAAATGGGGCAGCAATTTAAAGCTGAGATTTATTATTCCTCTGCATAATATTTTGAACCGAGGGCTGAGTTCACGTTGCACACGGTCATTCCTGGAAGTGCTATCGCATCTCCAGGCGGGGTGAGGTAGCTTGTTACGGGTTCGTGGGGGTGAGAAATGCCCTGCTTCGAGAATGGTGAGGTAGGAATTGCAGCACCGACGCTGCACAAGAYCTGGGACCGGAGCCGAAGAGCCCTCGAACACGCGCGTTACACACGGGGCTGCAGCCCCACGCGGCCCCGGGACAAGGCCACGCGCTTGGGTTTCTGCTATGATGAGGAAGGTGGCCCCAGGACACCCGTCCTGCTGCCCCCTTCCTCGGAGCGGGTGAGGATGAGGAGGGTGAGCGGTGCCCCAGGGAGGAGGGCAGCCCCCAGGGCAGCTCCCCCGTGCAGCGGGGATGCGGCGYGCTCGGCTCGGGGCTCGGAGCTGCCTCTGGAGCCGCCGGTTTGGATAAGCCGGCCGTTTACCCGGGGTTTTATTACCAGGCAGGGTAACCCAAGCACTCAGAGGTCATCCGGGAACTTTAATCAGCACCAAGGGTCACTGGATAGCGGGACGAGGCGGAGAGGAGGGCAGGGCCCGGGGCACACAAATAAACAAATAGATGCATTGAAGGCACCTCCGCTTCTCTGAGGAGCCTCGCTCTCCAGGCCCGCTACGGAGAGCCGGGTCACACAGCCCCAACTGCCCTGGCAGAAACTTCCAGATCTGCAAATTCGGCCACGACGTTTAGCCGCAAACTTTCTTTTTCTTTTTCTTTTTCTTTTTTAAATTTCTCACTGCTGGAGATGAAAGTTCACCCGGCTGGGCTGCTCTCGGGCTGGGTATCGGATATCCCCAGCCACGGAGAAAGCAAGCGTCCCAGCAACCCCTCTCCTTTACCGGGGAAAAAAAAAAAAGAAAAAAGTCTCCCATAATCAGAGCCCGGGCAGACAAATTGGCACCACCGTTTTTGTGTTTTCTCCCTCCTCCCCCCTTTCTGAATGAGCACTGGCCCTTTGGAGCACAGTCACAACTCACAAATATTTGCGGGTATTATATTGCAAGAGGGGAAAAAAAAATCCAAAGGAAGGTAACTGTTAAAAGCTTAGCCCCTCTCCCATGGAAAGCAGCTTTATGCCTGTCCATAAATCTCTTGTGTAAGTGGTCATTAAAACTGCGTCTTGTTTAATTTTTTTTTTTTTTTAATCTCGTTTAAACACTTTTTCTCGTCTTGCAAACCAATGATGTCATTGGCAGGCTCGGTAATGAGCTGAAAAAAAGTCAACTTTCTAACGTTTTGGGAGGTTGGCTTTTTGATACTAGTCTGCTAAGCCGGGCAAGTATATTTAAATGCTTGCTTGTCCTTATGGGCCTTGCACCCGTGGGCCCGTCCATCCACACTCGTCCTTGTGCACAAAGGCTGCTCTTGAAATTGCGTGTTTAAATTGACACTCCAGGCCCAGCTCCTGAGCTCCGGGACTATTTACGGTCTCCAGTGTCACTGCCTTCACTATAACGCAGCCAGGCCCACGTTTTTTGCCCATTGCTCAAGGGACAAGACTTCTCCCGATGCTAAAAAATAAGACTGTCCCTAACCTGTCCTATATCCTGGCTTCCCAGACATGCCCTCGACACCAGTTGTCCCCAGATTTGGTTGACCCCTTGCTGGATACTCGTTGTGTTGTTTGGTTTAGGTGCCTCGTGGCTGGGGGGGGTGGTTAAACTGGGCTTTTTTCTTCTTTTCCTTTGGAAGCCGTTTTAATGAAGTGGAAGCAAAACCAAATAACAGCCTGTACAAACAGGGGAAAGAAATGCAAAGCTAGAAAGCGAATAATTGGCATGGTTTTAATTAAAAAGAAATTAACCGTTTCGGGGTGAAAAGCCTGGCTTGGGGTTGACACCGCCCGAACCCTGGAAAGAGCCCGCCAAGCTGTTCGCCATGCGGCGGGTTGACAAAATGGGAAATAAATACATCCCAGCCCCTTGGAAACCTAAACCATSTTTAGGGCTCAGCTGTAAACTTTCTTCAGCAATTTATTAAGAGTCCCAGAAAACACTTGTTGAGTAGCCCTGGCCTATAATAAATATCAGTCCTTGTTTGTTTGTTTTTGTAATGGGAGCAAAACCACATCTTTTTCTTTCTAAAGTGGATAATTTAATGACATGGCAAGAAACATATTAATTGCCCGAGAATATCCAGAGACGATTGCCATGAAACCTCCAGCCCAGCAGAGAGGGGCAGAGCCCTCTTASAGCCCGGGTTGTTTTGGGGGAGATGTCACTGCGGGCACGCGTGCTTCCTCTGGAGATGATGGCAGCCCTGGGGGTACGCACGGCGCACGGGGCGGCACATCTGCGCAAGACGGGTCTTTCCTCAAGGAGTTCAGAGCCTTGGAGGGACAAGGGGGGTGCAAGCACGAAGGAGAGAGGCGTGAGGAATGGAAGAGACTTGCGTGTGTCCCACCACAGGTCGGAGGTGGGGAAGAGAAGCGAGTTTAGGGCCTCCACCCGCAGTCTGGGGTGCATACTCAGGATTTGCCATTATTTCCTCCAAAAACCTATCCTGGTAGGGGCCTCTTTCAGACCAATTCCGGTCAGATGGATGTTGTTTGAAGGCAGAAAGACCCTTCATGTCCTGCGTCTCATGTCTCATCTCTGGCACCCCCTCAAACCGAGGTGCAGCCTGAGAGCACGCATACTTCGCTCTAGGGGTGGAATTGCCCCAACATCTCTTGCTCTGCAGGCAGCTRCCTCTCCCCTCGGGTCTGTCCTGGCCTCAGCAGGAGGAGGCAGACAGTGGTGAGGACCAAAAGCACATCTGGAGGTGAACGTCCTGTGAGACTGACGGCTGGTGG
Source organism: Eudromia elegans (assembly GCA_003342815.1). Classification (NCBI taxonomy): domain Eukaryota; kingdom Metazoa; phylum Chordata; class Aves; order Tinamiformes; family Tinamidae; genus Eudromia; species Eudromia elegans. The sequence continues at coordinate 1,774,547 of PTEX01000147.1, read as the reverse complement.
CCCCTATCAGCCCCCTTCCATGCCCCTTATGGGGTGCCCGTTACCTGATTTGTGTCCCGTCAAGGAGAAATCGGCCGCTCCTGTCCACAGAGCCACATCCTGCCCTGGAGCAGCCAAACCCAACTCTCCTGCATGTCTCGGAGGGAGATGAATTCCATATGGCTGTCCTGRGTCCAGGCTGGGATGGAAGGAAGGAAGGACAGCAACGGCATTTCTTCAGGACAGAAGACAATGGAAACGTTTCCACTGATTCCAAGAGGTTCTGAATCCGCGGCTGCAACCAATTTTCCTCCTAAATGGACTTCCATATGTCTCAACAAGTCTCGCAAGCGCTGGAATTTGTTACAGAACAAACCTGTACTTTATTATTCTGCTCCCCACCTCCTATCGTTTCTCCCTTTAAATTCCTTGGGCAGCCTTTTCTGGGTCTGGGGGTTCACATCCCAGAAATGTAGTCGCCTCTGAAGAGAATATTTTCACTGAAATAGAGAAAAGTCTTTCCCTTCTCCCCTCAGGCTTCATTAAACTCTGATGAGAACTCGTGTCTTTAACTCCACAGGCAGAAATAAGTGGCTCTATGTGCAGAGAGAGAGGAGAGGAAATCAAATTCACCAGACCTGAAACCTTCTCTGCTTTACAGATAGTCTTTGAAATGCAGATATGTGAGGGGAAAAGCTACAAAGTTGTTTTTTACCAGAAAATTTCCATTTTTCACTTCTCCAAAGGAAAAGAAATAAAGATTTTATTTTCTTGTCTTTCTGACTGGCATCTCCAAACTACCTATTTTTCTATTATTCCCTTTGCTTATAAAATCTAAATGAAGACTGGCAGAAGTGGAGTTTCTTCGTATTTCCCTTACAAACCAGGTTTTGGTGAAGATGGACGTTTATCCGCCCACTCCATCTGCATGAGGTCTCCCTTTTCAAGGGATTTGGGAACCTACGTGCCATTTTCAAAGGCACTTCAGGCACTACACAGGACATTTGCAGAGCCCGCTCGATAGTGCCAGTACTGTCAGTAGGAGTCCAGCAGGGGAACCCCTTTCATCTTGTCCTCAGGTGTCAATGAAAGCCAGGCTTTCTCCAAGGTCTTTGAAAATACGGCTTAAATTAGACGAAACCCCGAGAGCCGAACAGGATTTTAGAACTCACCTCTAATGCTAAAGTGAATTGCCCTTAAGCATCGCGGTGCTTAAGCTCGTCTCTCTGAGCAGAAATACTTCTGATTTACGTGCAAGAATGAAAACTCATAAAGAAAGTTTCAAAGCAAAAAACTAAAAATGAAGCAGATCCGAGAAACACCACCAAGGTCTCCTTTTAGGCACAATTGTGGACGTTTCTGAGCTCGCCGAGTATTTTTTAAGTTGATGTTCACTTTAGCTTGAGTGTTGTTTCCAAACGAAATCTCAAAATGTTTTACTGCAAAACAAAGCCAAAGCCCTTGGATTTCTTTTTTTCTTCCCTTGCCAAAGCAGTTTGTCAAGCTCATGTGAAATCACAGGCATTTTAGCTGACCTAAAGCCAGTCATTGGCAAATAAATAATTTGCCTAGAAAAAAAAAAAGAAATAATTGCCCCATTCTAGGAATGAGGATAAAATCCATCCATGATTTTTAAGTGCTCAGCCTGAGTAATGATGGAGTATTTGCCCTGATGATAGAAAGAGAGAAATAAATTCTCCTTGTTACTTTACACATATATTTATACAGATTCTGAAATTTATATACACGCGCGTATACACGCATGGCTCTTTCCTTCCAACATGAATGTTTTCAACACAGAAAAAAAGTAAAGAGAAGAGATTTAGTGCTGATTAGAACAAAAGTCGCACTGTACCTTACAGATTTCAACATGTCTCATTAAAACCGGCCTTGCAATATACATATCCTTTAATAAATAAAGCTTAAGGTACATAAACACTGCAGCGGATATAAATTATTTTAACCGAAGTATGTAGGAAAAAAAAAATTACTGGAACACCATGATCCAGGGCATTTTACAGTAAATTGGACTTCATCAGTGGTTTTGCATTTTTATTTGATTTTGGAGTTCCTCCACTAAAGCTGTAAGTTTCGTAGAGTTTATTTCACACCTTGTAATTTAAAACGTTACACTCCATCGAAATTCCTCTCTCTTAAAAAAAAAAAAAGAAAAAAAAAAAAGGAACGCAAGTAATTAATGTCTTTGGGCTCAACGTTCGTTATACGCCACTAGTGTGAAAATTCATAAAAATAAGACATGGGATTAGGAGCTTAACAGCCTCACACATTTGCAGAGCTGCTGCATTGGCAAGAATTTCTCTGCCATTTYGGAGTGCAGAGCTCTCCTGGCTGCTCTCATTTGTTTCCTTGAATGATCCTGAGCCATTAGAAAGTGCCTGAAAGGAAACTCCTATTTTAGGAGATAAATAAAAGCGGTTCATGGCATTTTTCCCCTCGCTGCTCTCTTTCTTTCATTCAGGGCTAGGAGACGCTTCCCCATCCATCCGTGATTCCACCAAGGAGGTGGAACGGCTCCGGCTTGAGTCACTGATGCCATTTTGCCCTGGGCTGATTCGGAGAGACAGCGGGCAGATTTGTGCAGGGAAGAGCAACTTGGAGCAGGGTGTAATTTGGGAGGGACGTAAACCATCCACAAAGTTGGGCCGAGTTTGACCGGCACATTTTGCCAAAAAAACAAACAAAACCAACAACCCTAAGAAGGAGGCTCTTTTKCAAACTTCAAAACATTTCATTCCAAAGTGTTTTCAAAGCAAAGAGGTTCACTTCATGTAGGTGTTTCTGAAATGAGCCTTTTGGAGGCTGCATTGAAAAACCTGACTTTAGGGGGAGGAAAAAAAGTCTGTAAAATGGGACATTGTGTCTCAGATCAAACACTGTGTCCTAGGTTGATTCAAGACTTCTAGCCTACTTTATCCTTGTTAAAAATAAATAATAAATTTTCTTGGTTTAAAACAAATTGTTTAATTTCCTGGTCCCTACTGACAGATTTCTGAATTTGACCAAAACATCTTTTCTTTTCCGCCCCCAAGTGGAAATCACTGACCCCAAGGCACAACTGGTTGGAAAACCCAAGGAATAGACCCACACAACATATCCTGCTGCTCTGGCGCTTCAATTCCCTTCCAAATTGGGGAATTCCTGTYATGCTCCAGACCCTAGTTCATTATCAAGTCTCCCCCTGCAGCCGGATCYGAGAAATTCCAGCGCAGGATCTTCTAGGCCAACCCATATGAACATGACGCTTGCTCAAGTGTCAAGTACTCAAAGGTACTCTAAGATTGAGGGTGTGAACTCCAGCACATCAACCTCCTGGGCAGAAGGAGCCACTGCAAACTGCACTTCTCATTATTGTACAAGACTGAGGAMAGGAAAACCTTTACCCATGAGAGATCACCCGTCACATCTGCCCTGGACTTTAACTTGCCAGCAGTAGCTGGGAAAAGTGCATCAACATTCATGTCATTTGCTGCATTTTCATGCCCAAGGTCACATTCACATTACCTTATTATTCTTTGCTGCACATTTTTAAGCATCAGAATTAATACAATACTTTAGTGTTGCAGCCTTCCTTTGSCCCCAGCCCCTAGAGGGGTTTTGCACCCAGAGCGGGCACCTTTGCGATGAAAGGGCAAGTGGATTCTAAGCAAACATCAGGGCTTCTTAGGTGGGTGAAAACCTGGAGATCTCTCAGCAAAGTTACTCAGCTTGATCAAGAAATCTGTCATCACGTCCTCTGGCTGGTGAAGAGGTGATAAAAATCACTCAGCTCTGGGACATGCATTGGTTCTCTCCAATTTAAATGAGATGGAAAGAGAGACAGCTTGTTTTTCAGTAGTAGCTGGGCTCTCAGCAAGCACAAGGAATCTTTTCATTTTCGTGCAGTTGCAAATTGCACATGTTAGTGAGTTCAAACGAAGCACTAAAACCCACCACAATTTYTGTTATCAATTCATCTTGCATCACAGCTCTGTGTCCTCGTGAGGACAGCTATGAGAAGGTCTGGTGCTGTTGCCCAAGTGAGCACAGAGCTACCCGGGGCTCCATTACAGCTCTGTCTACAAGAGCTGATGCACAGACATGAAGATGAGCCACAGAGGGTCTGATCAGCATTGGAAGCTTAGTGCAAATCTGAGCAAGCTTGGGATGTGTCCCACCACATGCCTGCACTTTCCACCTCACTCCAGAGACTGCTGTGCATAAGTTTCAAAGGATAACACAGAGAAAGGGCTGTGCCAAAGGGAAGAGCAAGAGCTGCTCTCCAGGAGCAGGCAAAATCCACACCCAGAAGTTACCAAAGTGATCTGAAAAATAACCTTACCATTAACGTAGCCTTTCAGCAGGRGGAGAGTTCACATTTCTTGGGGGTCACATCCCCATAAACGCCACACATACCTGCACAGTCAAGCAGAGACAGAAAGTCTAGTTTGTGGGTACCCTGTACTGGGTCAAAACTTTGATGAGGCCACACAGCAAAACTGTGATCCAGCATATATCACTCTGACTAGTCAAAATTAGCCTCTGAATTGCCACGGGGTAACTCCAGCCCAGAAGAATTCATGCCAGATGGGGTATCAAATGTCCTCCTGCAGCCAGCATAAAACACGAATCCAACATAAACTCGATAYAGCATGTTCTAGCTAATTCAACACAAAGCAACAGTGTGCACACACCTGATCTGGATCAYATTCGTCCTGCCAGGTGATTTTGCAATACACAGCATGCTAATGATGTAGAATCCCAGCCCCATCTATYGCCCTTWAGATGCTTGGCTGACAAGTCCTCATCTAGTGTTTCCTGCCTTAGAAACTCCTCATGCCAGTTCAGGCTCACACGCACCTCAGGTCTAATGTAGTCCTGATGAGTTCTGTTCACGTAAGTTTCAAGCAATAAGTCCACATSTTCAAACCAAATGGAGTCTTGACAGAAAGCGGGTTCTGTAGCTTAGCAGAGGTGCAAGAAACACCACGGATGCTTAGCAGCAGTTACATAGAAAGCCCAGCACAAGAGCCCCAGACATGAGCTCTGAGCAGTGCACGAGACAAGAACAGCTTGCTCTGGTTTTAGCAATATCCCTTTCTCAGTCTGGGCTAGGGGAGAAGATATTGGCCCTAGGTATCTTCTCCTACCTTTTGCTGTCACTGTCACATGGGGCCTCCCTGTCCTTTCAGCTCCATTGACCACCTTGCAGTGGCCCCTCAGATAGAGCTCAACAGCATGCAAGGCTCACCAAGGCATCCAACCACTTCCCAACCTTAATCACTCTCTGATATACGTTCTGAAAGCACCTTTCTTTCCCTCTGTAAACGACATTCAGATGGAGTGACTGCCCTCTCCTTGTGGACCATTTGTAATCCAGGTGGGATAACGTCATTGCTATCACCTGGGCTTTGGAAGGGCTGCAATACCTCACCTCAAGGAGCCCCACAAGCCTGGTGTGTAGATGAGGCCAGGCTCAATTCTCCTCCCTCTCCAGGCCCTGTCTCCAAGGATGACATTTGACACCTTCCTGCAACTCCAGAGCCTGATTCTTCAGAGACCAGCCCTAAGGCTTCACACTAGATGCTGTCCATCAACACCTCTTGGGAATGCTGGAATTTCTAGGACTTTTAACTGAGACTGCAGACCTTGATACTAGTAGATGAACTATCAGTCTGAAGATAGATTAATAGGAAGAGATTCTGGTGCATGGAGAGACGAAATCACATTGCAATCAAAAGATGCAACCTCCATTAGCTAACTCCAGTTTGACTGACCTTGCCCTAATCGTATGGTCAAGTGTGACAGGGATTCAGGACAGGGGCAGCTTCTTGACAAGCTCCCAGCATCCAGTATAGGCCTGAGCAGCCCAATCTGAAGTCCTTGAACTCTACTGCTATCTTTATTGAGGATGAGACCCAGGTGAAGTATGGAGATGCTACAAGCCCATCTCCTGATGGCAATGCAGGAATCGATTGAGGACTTGACTAAGACTGTGCAGCAGGCAAATGACAAGAGCATGTGAGCCCCAGCTTACACGCAAATGCATCCCAAACACATAGTCTTAAATGACTATGGCATGAGAGAAACAAGAGCAACCTCTCATTTCAAAACTAGCTGGTTGTTTCTGCCACAAAAACTCTCACCAGCACCTGCAAGTCTTTAAAATTCTCAAGGTTTCTTGTATTTGTCATATTGCCTTCTGGCTTTTTGATCCTTCATGTTACATTTGTACTGGCTTTTTTCCAAGCTTTTCTCCAGAGAGACGAGGCTCCCGCAGTGTGGACGGGCACTCACGACTCTCTAGAGATGGGACGCAAAGAGATGGGGTGGAGGGAGAAAGCCCTACAGAGAAAAGGGAAGAACTGGGGGTGTGACAGGGCCAAGACGGCCTCGAAGAAAACCTCTAAACCAAGGGCGCAGTATTACTGCAAGGTAATTGGGGTGGCCTTTAAAGAGGAGGAGGAAATTGGGGTGGCCTTTAAAGAGGAGGAGGACTACTCAATCTTGACTTATTTTGGAAAGCAGGGGTATTCCTAGGCAGACAATCCGCTTCCTCTGTGCTTGGAGAAACCACAGAGGTGCCAGACAGACATGCCTGAGAAACGAATGGCAGGTTTCCATCTGAACATCCTCAGGCCTGAGGTAAAGAAACAACCTCCTTATCCCAAAAACGAGGGATCACAAATTTAGGCAAGGAGTTATCGTCCATGCATCTCTTTTAAGGAAGTAGCCTAGGCAAGAATTGCAGATGCAACCAATATTTTTTTTCCTGATAACTGCTATAGCTGGGAAAAGAAAACATCCCTTAGGGATAATCAGATGTTCTTCAGCTCTGAAGTAGAAGCAAGAATCTTTGAGACCAAGCAGGCGCTTGGGAAACAAAAGCTCTGAGTCAAATTAGGCTCGTACCATTTGGTCCTGTAAGAGAGGCCAAGTTTCCACCTTGCGTGGCTACCCTGGGCTCTGGCGTGCAGCTGAGCCCCTCCAATCCACAGGGTGGATGTTTTAGTGCCTGGCTCTTTTTAACTGGCACATGTTAAGAGCTTTGAATTAACAGGTGCATAAAAACTGTCAAAAAACACTTAGCTCTCAAGACAGTCTGTCAGTTGTATTAAAAATATGGTTTTAGGTAACCACATTCTCTCAACACTTTCTGGGTATTACAGCATGGGAAAGTCACTCGGTCTTTCCAAATGAAAGCAGYGATGTTTCAACTCTCCCTCAGAAAGAAAAGAAAAATGAAAATGAAAAAGGTTCCAGTTCCCTCGATCTGGTCTGAGCAACTATTCCTGCTTTCTGTACCAAAGGTAGATTTCTACCACAAAATAGGATTGGTTTAAAGGTCCAAAGACAATAAAAACACACTGAAGGTGAAAAAGATGGCATCTTGCAGTCCTATTAAGCTGGAACAGAAGGATTTTTGACAACTGAATGAGAAGACGCCTCTTTTTGACTGAGGAGGTRGCATTTGCTGTAATTTTGCACTGTGAAGAAAAAACATGAACAGAATTTAACAGAGAGTTAGAGCTCGAAAACGCATTTTTTYCTTTTGCGCCCACTTTTTTCCTCCAAGATGTTTTGAGGTAGTGCTCCTACTGTTCTCTTTCTCTCCTCAGTTGTGAGTTCTGAACATCTGGGATCCTAGAAACAAAAGAATCAGATTTCCAAAGTGGAGAGAGTTGTAAGACACAGGTCCAGGAGAATTTTTAAAACTCTCAAAAGCATTTCTGAAATCAGTTCCCTTTTAAATATGAGGCAAATACATTGAAGTGGGCTTTGGATTAAAGTTTATTGCCTCTTGATAAAAGCCATTCGCACCTTTGATGTGTTTGGGGATGGCAGCCATCCCAAATGCCTTCCCCAGGCCTCGCCCCATGAGGAAGTCTCCCTCTGGCTCTCCCCAGGAACGCCCAGATGGGTTATCATCTGTCATCTCTCCTCGCTGGAGGTGACCAGCTCTACACAACTGGCTCTGGGTAGGGGCCGTGGCAGCAGCAGGGACTTCTGAACACCAGCATTCAGAGGGTAATGACCTGTCACGCTGAACACCGATAGTCCCAAAGCCTGTGAGAGCTGGGGAGAGCAGCAGGGACCTGGGCTTCCAAAACAAACAAACAAAAATCACAGTGTGTGATTTTACTTCGATTAAGTTTTAATTCTAGAAACCAAAGCTCTTCCAGCACCACCACATGCTCACCAACCTACAGCGCAGCCTGAGAGCTCAGACAAGCCCTGGTTAGACATCTAGCCTGGAGGRCAGATGGGTCCAGGAAGTCCCTGGACAGCTGCTGGAAGCAGGAACAGAAACTGGTCGAAGGACAGAAGGAGAAATGGGTTCTAGTGGCTTGGGAGGGTTTGAGTAACAGGACTCCTRTTGTGGGAGTAGAGGTAGATGAGAGAGACTAGGTCTTGAATAAGGGTCTAGAGAGAGACTTTCTTGATTTGAARAACAAATTAGTTTCTGTTAGGAACAGATTTAACCTTGTGGATTTCAAGGACTGAAGGCAGCACATGAGTTTCCAGCGTTAACACCCTGCAAGTACCAGTCCAAGGGAACTATCCTGGTTAGTGTCCCAGGTTCTGCCAGCTACAGCATCAGCCCCCTCRGAAAGACCATCACCAACAAGACCAGATACGCCGAGCAACTTGAGGAGCAGGAACCTGCCTACTTGGCAGTGCTGCCTTCCTTTAGGACTGGTTAGTATCAGTGGTGGGCACTCCGCAGTAGTAAAGGGAGGCAGTAAGATGTCACAGAGAAATATCAGAAAGCAACTGGTATTTTAGGAGAAATAGAAAAATCTGTAGGCAAGAAGAAAATCCTGCAGAGAACCAGGCCTGACTTTTTAAACAGCTGCAAGATGTTCTTTCTGGAGGATCAGAGAAGCATGTTAAAAAAACGCTGGAATGGACCTACTTCTTTATGAGCACATCCCAATGCCAAATAGCATCATCATCTCTGCCATGAAGATAATCACCAAAACATGGGCCCAGCTGCAGCTCACTCRGGGAAGAAGCCAGAAACACAACCTCTAGGACACCACCAGCACTACAGACAGCAGAATATGCAATATCAGCARCAACAGTCACCAACTGAAAAGCAAGAAAACTCCCTAAAGCATCATGCAGGGCTTTGGGTGATATTCAGAAACCTAGCCCAGATGCAGATGGGAAATCTCTCTGAAGAGGATGAGGTCTGAATTGGATTAACCCATCTTTAGGATGACGGTCTACGCTTGAGTGGGAGATGTGACTGAGGCCTGGCAGGACGCAGCTGTTTCACTCTAGCTATCTCACACTGCGAAGACAGTGAGCCTACCCAGCACAGACTTCAGCACGGCCTCACCGCATGGCTCCTCGGTGAGGTTATGGAGCCTGTTAGCCAAACCAGCACTCTGAGGGACGGCCAATTCATGACTCTCCAGCCATACTGTGTGCAGCCAAAAAATACTTCCAATGTGTTATTGAGCTGATGGTTTAGGATCTTGTAGGGCTGTGTTAGTGCAAAGGCCTGCCCTTCCTCACAATGAAGAAGGCAGGCAACAAAACACCAGGGTTTGCTGTAGTGGCATCTGTAGGATACCCAGCTCCATTCCATCACACCAACAGTTGTTCTTTGTGAGCTAGGAACGAGTCTGAGGGCCTCATCCCTTCAGCTCTCCTGGGGACATGATGGTCCACAGCCACGTGGAGACAATAGTGGAGTTCTGGAAAACGGCACAGCTACCCCAGTGCAGGTCTGGAAAGGTAATCAGAGCCTGGCTATCCCGGCTAGGACACAAATTGAGCACTTGGACCACATACACATGTTCTAGCCCCAGATGCCACACTGAATGAATGGCATCCCTGCTACCAGTAGGTCCTTTCTGCACGTATGCCACCAACCATCATCTTCAATCATTCACCATGCACATCTTCTGAAGAGTGTGACCRGAGTGCTGAGACTACCAGCTCTGTCACACGAGAGCCACCTTCCTTACTGCTTAAGAGCAGTTTCTTCTAGTTCTCACCTCTCCCACACACATACCAGGTGTGAGAAGCAGTTCTAACACTGAAACCCACTGCTCAGTTCCAGCAGGGTGGAAAAATCCAATCACGGGCAGATCTGCCAAAAAGAGGTGGGAGTGGTAAAGATAGAGGCAGGAGAGGCGGGGTACTAAACCTGCCCAATGCTCCAGAGTGCCTCGTTATACTGATTTATATTTAGTTAATTGAGAAAATGACTCTACCTACACAATCCAAGCCCTAATTCAGAAAGGCCTGAGCTTTTTAGTGTCTCTACCTGCATCTTAAAAGGCATGATTTAAACCCTGTAGCTAACAGGCTGCCAAAGGCAAAGATTTGAAGGACCTGATGTCCTACCATGCCAAGGGGGTGAGGCTTGGCTGACTTCTCTCATTACTTGGTCTTTCCCACTGACGTACAAGTTTGCTGCTGCAACATAAATCAAGGGAAATGATGAAGGAAACCAGTCTCGTGCCCCATCAAAGGGGCCAACAYTCGTTTTAATAGGACCATGCGACAAGCCTAAATAGGGCACTTAACCAGCATATGTTTTCTGTTATACCAGCCCATATCTCTACACGATATGTGCATTGCCACTGGCAAAACCCTTTGACCCTCACTCGCCAGACCTGCACACATGACAGAGTAAGAAAAGGGACCACARTACAATGTACCAGTGACAAGCATATGATCTCTTGACAAGATCAGACATTCAGAAGAAAATTATCTCAGTCTTAGCAATGGTATGAACCCTCATATCAGGTCTCTCCCCAGACAACTACCCTAARCTGAAAGCTCTTGAGCGGCAAACTTCAGCTGGGCTGGATCAGGCTGGGGAYTGCCCAAGTGCTCTACGCCATGCACTAGACAACCATGGGACCACGGGAGTTACGCTCTCTTCTGAGTCCTGACCACCTGTGCTCATTCAAACACTTTTTTTTTTCTTTTTTTTTTTTTTTTCTCTCCCCTCAGAGGAGGGAATGCTAATCCCAACATCCTGGCCAAGCTGCAACACAGGCAATTACACTGTGCTTTGTAATATTCTCACAGTGGTTTAGACTGTTATTTTCCAATTCTCCCCACAAAGGTAAAGCTGGTGGTCCAACAAGCTTTGGTGGTCCATTACATTGTCCCAGGAGAACATGTTTCCTCTGGATATTACTATCCAACACCACACGTTGCTCCACCCTGCCTGTAATGGACATTCAATCCCAGCATCACTCCAAGTTAGGCTCTTACCTGTACCTATAAGAAACCCTCTCTGAAAAATCAGCTTGTCTGTTGCTGACTTAGGAACTTTTTGGTCTTCAGTGTTTCTGAAGAGATACCAACTGAGCAGACAGCACACCTACCTTCAGTGCAACCCCGGGACAGCAGAGCCAAATGCTATAAAATACTTTAAATTCTACAAAGGCTGAAATGGCATTTGCCTGAAAAGCCCTCAATTCTATCTTCCTTCATAGAAATCAACAAACAAACAAAAACTCCTCCAACACTTCTGCTGCACCAAAATCATCTCCTGGCATTTCTGAGCAGCAGACATGCTGTTACAATTAGGCCTGGACTGCTCGGCTCCAGCATAGGGAGAATGTTAAACCGGCACGCTGGCACCCATCAAAACATTTGAGAACTTCCAAAGTGGAACTGACACCATGGTAGTGGTTTATATCACACGTCAGAGGAAGGCTTCGTACCTCAGATCAAACAATTTAACTCTTGAGCTTCCTGTTGAGGGAGAGCAACCAAATGCTTGCCTGCCGATTGTTATTTCATTTGCCTGTTTCATATGGCTTCCAGCCAGATCACTTCATTTTGCAAATTCATATGTTAAATATGGCTAGACCCAGCCAGAACTTCAGTGAAGGACCAGTAAGAGAACAGAGACTGCTGCTTCTAACAATAGCATCTCTTCTGGGAGCCAGGAACAGCAACAGCCACGTCAGGATGGCAAGCAAGGACTTATTTTTAAGCCATCTGGGCTTTTTTTAAAGCCTTTTTTTTTTTTTTAAGCCATTTTGTTGGTTATACACTTACTTCTTTCCAGGTAACTCATATTCCTATAGAGTTGTCAAAAAAGGTCTTTGGACTTGTCAATTCTCATCTTTTTGGTTTGAGAAGTTCAGGCAACAGTCTTACCCGTACCAGAGAAGTGTGATCACGAAGGCTATTCCAGCAATATTTTAGCCAACCAGAGGCCCACAAATTGTATGCATTTGCTCCTTGCAAATAGGATTACAATTCAACTCTTCTGTCAGCTGCTTTTATGTCTCCTGATGAGCTGAATAAAACTGTAACAAGGACCAGATCTATTTCCTAGAACTTTGATTTGAGAAGCAACTGGGCACAGTTTCAGAAGATGGGACCATTCAGGGACATGAATGGTACAATTAAATTTGTACTGCACTCACTGGTATCCAGTTCTGAAAACCATAATCGGGTTGTTACAACCGTCTCTAACTGCATGCAGAGCAATGGAAATCAGGCCCATTTTTTTCAGAATACAAAGCAAGCTTCAGTTTTTAGGCAAAGTCTTCCATCAAAGAGGGAATGCAGAATGTATCAGCAACAACACAGCAGTAACCCAAAGGTTGCTTCTGAGTTTTCCAACTTTTACCAGCTCTAACCACAAGTGGCTTCTCTAGAAACAGATTTATCTTTCTCTTGTGCTTGGCAGACATTAGCAGAGATTTTCCAGTGCTGTTTTAAGCCAGTTAGCTGAAAAGATCCCTGCCAAGCTGTATCTTCCCATGTCTTTGTCTCATTCATTTTCATATTACCTGCAGAGCGAAGTTGCCAAGGGAAGTATCCGATGTGATCTTTTATCACCTCCTGCTGGAAAAATAAGTCTTGGATACATGTATTAGTATCAGGTATCACAACTGAAAGCAAACACACTGCACAAGAGATGCACTGATTTATTAATAAAATAAAATGTAGTGATACAGTTTTTCATTATTAAAGCCACTGAGACACTTAGTGCCCATTTATATGCATGATAGTGTGATTCAGTGACCCACTCACAAACCGTGATTGACACGTTGAAGGTCAGGTGTTACAGAAACCACTTCCTTGGTGAAAGAAGTCTTCCTCCTTTGCAAGACAGATAGAGATGAAGACCATCCCCAAGGTTTGCAGCTGTGTCAGTCTATGGGAGAACTTCTTATGTCCTCTAGCTTAACTCCCCAGACTTYCTCCACCCGGAATGGCTTTTTAAAGCTTTTCAGCAGCAGAGCAAAACAGTTCAAGTTCTTCTGGGATATGAACCCATACTTGCTCTTCAGGCAAGAAAATGCACTGAACCTACTCATTTCCAGTATACTGTGAGGATGATTTATTACAAGATCCTCAGCTGATTGCTGGAGATTTAAGGCAACTATGACAGTTAGAGAAAAAAATATATAATGGAACAACTGTAACACTCTATTGTGTGTTTCTACTTCTACATCATATAATCTGGTATGTCTTAAACTTCATTCCCAACTATTTCTGTTTAATCACAGTTGCTATGATTTCACAGATAATAATGTTACCAATATATAGCTTTGCTGACTCTAGCATTTTCTTGAAAAAAAAAAGGCAAAATAATAAGAAATACTTCAATTGACTGTTATAAATCGGGTACAGAAAAAACATCATTAYGAATATAATTAAAGTTCTTACTTGGATTTCATGGAATTAAAAAACATTGAAAGCTAATCCCTTATAGACACAAAGCATGATAAATATCATATCGCAGTTGGCAAGGGACAGAATATGCCTAAAATCAGAATTAGCTGCCCTTTTCCCCCTACAGATAGGTACCACCCCCTCTTGCATACTGCTTGGAACAGATATCTATGCTATCTGTATTCATAAAGCCTTCAGAAAATAAAAAAGTACTGCTTGCCTCCGGGTATCCCCTTTCAGCAAGGTACAAAGCACCGTGAAGAGTTTGCCATTAGAATGTGAACCTAAAACTAAAAGAGTAAAGACAAATGATGAACCCTAAATGACAGACCTGTTAAAAAAAAAGTTAAAAAAAAAGAAAGCAAAATTTAAAAGAGAAATAAAGTGCACATTACTGGCACCACAGAAGCCCAGAGATAACATACGGAGTGCAAGCCCATAGCAAGTATATCTTCCGTAACAGGCTGGCTTATCTAAACATGATAGTCATGTATCAGAGCAAGCTGGGTGGTTGCCTGGAGTCGCCGTCACTGCTTGAGTTTGGCTGTCCATAYTGGAGAGGGACTTGCTCTGGGAGCTTTCAGACTGCAGTGACTGTTCAGAATTAGCAGGAGAAGCAGCAGCATGTTCAGCACTCTCGTTCCCTCTTGCCGTAGGGGTTTCTTTAGCCATGCTGGCATGATTTTGTGACTGGCTAGCTTGTCTCCCYGCTTCTGCCTCCTGCTGCTGCAGCATCCGTTCCACCTCTATCTCAAGTTCCAGACTTTCCTCATCTGCCTCCACTTCCAGCTGCTGCATTAACTCCTCCAGCTTCCTGGCCTTGCGGAGCTCATTCTGCTGTATGATTGTGCACAGGTGCTCTGTGAGGTGCTCCTTAATCTCCGTCTTGTGTTGGAGGTCCAGCTTGGCTGCCACGTATTCCGACTCTGCCTTATCATACCGTTTCCTGCAAAACCACCATCATTTCTAGTGGATTAGTTCTCAAAGCACTTCGATCTTACACACAGACAGATACTTGAAACATTCCTGAAATGCAATCTYCTCTGCAATGCATTATGCCAAGCTATTTCATGACATCCTGCTACATTATTCAAAGGGAAGAAAACGAGTGCAAGTAGATCAAACTTCCCCTTGGCACATCAGACTCCACTGCTGCTGCATTCCAAGAGTTAGACCTCTTGTCTGAGGTCTACAAACTGAATCATAAACAAGCAGTTTTACTGCCCGATTTAAGGGATGCAGGTCTAGTATCTGAAAGAAATCACCAAAAACYATAACAGCTTCACATATTCCAACAAACACCTATCTAGGGAAAACTAAAATATCACAAATCAGTTTTGAATTTCTCTTATCCAACATCTATTCAATGGATAGAGATGCCACAACACATATTTACTCCTAAATGTGCTCTAGAAGCGTACTTTTCTTGCCACACAAAAATATATAGTCATGAGAAGCACAGATGACACCAGTGATCACAAATTGTGCTGCAACAGATGTAGAATATTATTGTATTCCAATCCCCCCTAGCACACACCTCCTGCCAATTTGCATTTCCTGTCATGACAAATATAGCAAAAAGGAAATATTCCAAATATTTGAGGTCCACATATCCASGCTAACTAGCTCTTTAGTGGTTGCTATCCACATCACTGATGCTGTGAATCTTTGTATTAATTCTGATTTAACTAATAGGAAGGTAGATACRATTTTGCTGACCAGGAAAAAGAACATGCATGTGATGTATGTTATGGAGCATTCATAAATCTAATGTTAGTAAAATAAACAAAACAGCCATTCTACAAAATCACTATTTAAATATCTGTTTAAACAAAGCAACAGAAAGACGACAGGCCTTTTGTTTAGGGAAACAGTAGGTAATAACACATAGAAAAGCACTCCCAAATATGTTTCACTACATAGYGACCACAGAACTTTTAGCTTGCTGTCAAGGCTGTGTCTACAGCGGGCAGAAAAYGCCCACTTACATTTCCCTAATAAGAATATCAACATTTCTCTGGGCAGTGTACGTGAAAGGGAAGAGTTAACACTGCATCAGAAACTTCTGCATAATTAAACAATTCAGGTTGAACCTGTACATCTTATTTAGGAAAACTCCATTCCACGACAATTCTCTAACATCCCAGTGTGTTCACGGCTATTAATACTGCATATCTTGACCCACTGAAATAATTTGGCTTTAGCACCAAAACATATGTTGAGGGCTCAACAAGTGCTTAAAAAGACATTTTATGGAAGCACATCAGCTTTTGATCATAATGCATGAAACCCACAACACTGAAYGTAACTTATTTCCAAAACCTCCCCCCTCAGAAAAAAAAAAAGACTTTTTAAGTTCATTAAAGTCATTAAGCATATTGGAAAGTTTAATTTATTCTCCCTCCCAGCATCTCTTTTTGTCATCATCATTTAAAACTGCTTCTCAAAAGCCAAAGCTACTTGTTATATGTTTTTCTACTATGAAAAATTACAAATAGGCACATTGTTATAAGATTTAGATAAAGAAATTTCTGAGAGTATTTAATGGTTTTAGAAAACAAAGTTAAACCTACAAATACACCAAAATGCTTTTCTTCTTCAGAATATGAAGCTCAGTATGTAAAAGTACTAAGCTATGGAAACTACAGCTAATCTTAGATATTTCAAATGATAATTAGGAAAAAAAAATCTTATTTTTTAGCTGCCACCAGTGTTTCTTTAAAGACTAATTACCCTGTTTATTGGCCTGTGGTCAACGTACAGCAGACGTCATGAGGAGAAATACACGTTTAACACATTGAATCGTGAAACAAAAACCGCAGCTGAACATTTCCATTTTATTAAACGGCTACATAAACATACTGATGTTGATCCACTGATGTTGCGGTTTACCCACAACTAATAGGGTGTTCCGATTAATTTCTTGCATTTAAAAAATTCATCAGAAGCAGARTGATTAAAGGCACATTGTGAAGAGTAGAAGCTCACTTCTTCCTTCAGTTTTTGGTCCCAGTTCCAACAGCCCTTCAGCACTATTATAAATGTTTCAAGCGTAATTGGTCCCATTGATTCCAAAAGGACCAGAGCTGTCATCAACAGGGAAGTTCCCCCAAAACGGACGTTCATTTTAGGACTTAAAAAAAGCAAAACTCCTTCCCCCGAGAAGAAATAAACAACCTTGAAACAATAAAGGAGGGTTTATGAACAACTGCACCATTAAAGCAGCAAATACACCTACTGACAGCACAGGCTGGAAAGCACAACCTGCAGTCAGGAAACCTACTTCAGCTCCCAAATACCAAGGGGGAAAAAAAATGAGGAAATAAAAAGAACACTTCAAGAGTTGAAAGTTCCCCAGACTATCCATTTTACCTCCATGATTGCAACATAATGTCAGTACTGCTTCAGCAACAGGAAACTGCATTTTATCCCTCCACTGCCTGCCTGTCACTTACCGGGCATAGGAGTACTCTAAGCTCGCCTGATCAATTCGGTTCCGCAGGATCCCAATGTCAGCAGATACCAGGTCATCCAGAGCTTGCAATTCCTTCTGAATCCTCTTTAGTTTCACTGTTTCAGCTTGAGTTCTTCTGGATCTGCAAAGGTAATATGTTTTTTATAATTTGGCTTTGCAAATGTCTTTTCTTAGCATAATGCATCTCACTTGATTCGCAGAGCAATAGTCTCCTTTAAGAACTACTCCAAAGGTTTCTCCTTCGTGGCTTAAGACTTTTGATCTTTTTTAATATCCACAGGGATCTAAAATGCCTGCTATTAAAGGACTAAGGCAAAATTACGTAATGACTATAATCAAAGTGCCTCAAATGGATTGTGTTTCTTCACTGTGGAAACACACAAGAAACTGCTGTATCTAAGTAGTTCTCAGTGTAAGGAAACAGGAAATGGTTGGGGGGGAGTGTGTGGGGGCATTTAGTCCTGCAAATATCCCCTTTCAGAGAAGCCCAGTTAGTAAGGGCCAAAGAGTCACCTAACCTAAACTTGATTTCCATTTCGCAAAATTATTCCCAACAGGCCTAACTAAATCCCAATGAAGTCAATGGAAAATTGTACATCAAACACAAAGAACTTCAATCAAACCCTGTATAACCTTTTTCAACTCAGGCCATTCATTCCTAAGTTTTGAAAATGAAATGTTGCTAAGGGCAGCAACATTTGATGGATTTCACTCCAAAGCAAGCTAAGGAACTTTCAACAAGCTTTTTATACCATGTCACTTGGCTATCATTCATTACCACTAGCAAAGCCATAGTTTTCAGCCAATATATTATACCCCAAAAAAACATACATGAAAAGCAAGATTTAGATGCATAGGAAGTGATATCACTTCTTGCTAAACCGAGTGATGCAGATGGAGAGAAAGAAGACATTCTGTAGCATTGCTCTGAGCTTCAAGGTCCTTGAAGCTCAGACATTACCCATCACCTATCGAGACTTCCTCTATGTTCTTATGCCCTGCTTCCTC
The DNA here is from genome assembly GCA_003342815.1 of Eudromia elegans. Classification (NCBI taxonomy): domain Eukaryota; kingdom Metazoa; phylum Chordata; class Aves; order Tinamiformes; family Tinamidae; genus Eudromia; species Eudromia elegans. Next base: position 1,756,417 of record PTEX01000147.1, on the reverse strand, counting down.
AAGAGGAGGAAGACAGGCTGGGGGGGTCACTCCACATTTACTTTCTTACTGTGACCTGRGCCAAAGACAGGTGTTTTATCTCTACCTGGCAGAGAAATGAAAGTCTTAAGAACCTCAGAGAGAACCTTCTGCACAGCACTGGCTGGTTGCATTCACCTTCACTTTGCCAAGAGCACCAATGGGCAGAACACTGTACACATCTGGGAGAAACTGTGAGTCTGAATGCTTAACACCTCAGTCCTCARTCCAGTGTTATCAGCAGCTCTGATCTCTCCCTCTGCAAATCCTGCCTTATCTTAAGGCCTGGTCTCCTGAAGRGCCAAAGCTAGGAAGTATGAGAATGGACACAATTATATATTTACTTCAATCAGCCAGTTGTAACTGGCTTAAAGTTGACTGTCTCATCCTTCAACACCTTTCATGTACCAGTAAGACTCAAAAGTCCAGAGACAAATTCTCTATTATTTATCGTCAAAGCTAGGAATCACACCAAGTTGCCTAAAATCCATGGAATGCAATGGACATCAGTTGATTCTCTAATTCTGTAACATCTTTGCCATCTCTGCATGAAGCTGCAGCTTTGTAGGTGTGAAGTGCCTAACTAAAATTCTTGGCAACATGTGTGATCAAAGAGGAACACTGATCACCTTCACTACGGAGCAGTATATATAGCACAGACACAAGAGGAAAAAGTAAAATTTAACAAAAAAAATATACAGCTGATTGCAGATGAAAAGCAGCTCCTTCCTCAGCCTCAGCCCACGCTGCAGCACGGCCCCTCACCTCTCAGCAATAGCCTTGGCCAGAAGTGCTTTCTTGCGTTTATTTTTCTCTTCTATCAGCCGCTGTTCCTGCTGGAGGATTTCCCATCGAGGTTTCTCCTGCCTGTTCATTGACAAGAAGATCATCAAAATTAATAAGTTCATTTCTCTCCTTGTTTTCTGAACTCTAGATAACACAAATACATTCATCATCACAATTTCTTAATTACTACTCCCCACAACCACCACCCAATCTCACCCCCAAAAGGAAGTCAAAGTACCAACAAACAAGTCAGTGCTTCAGTAATAAGGTAAAACAAATCATCTTAAAGAAAAGTCATTTAGGCTATTAAAGCATTTCTAGAATAAATCTGCTGATCATAGTGAAGATTTTCCTAGGTAGAAAAACTGGTGGTTAATTCAGCGTCTTGAGAAAAGGGAACATATGGGACTTTTCATTAAAGGAATGTGTTTCCCCATTAGGTAGGAGCAGTTTCAGGTTTCTTGCTATCTGCTCTAAGTTATCTACTCAGTCCGTCAGTGCAGTCTTTTACCTCCGCCTTCCTTTAGAAAGGATTTTTCTATAAAACAGTATTTTATGTGTGTGCAACCTCCAAATAATTATACTGACAAAGCTGAAGGTAAGATACAATGAAAAACGAGCAACAAGGAAGAACAGGAATTCATTTATGCCACAAGAGAAAGAGTTGCACAGATTATATTTCCTAAGCTACATCTACCAAGAGATGTAACCAATCTCACGACAACTTGTGTGGTAAGTAAACAGAAATGTACAGAATTAAAGAAAAACAAAAATTGCTTTGCTACTTTTCCACCCTGTAGTGTTTAGTAATTTCTGTTCCAAGGTCTTGCTCAACTTAGGAATACCAAAATCTCACCTACATTTATTTTCACAATCACTCCAGCGTAAGATTCCTCTTTAGACTTCTCCTCACTACCCTAACTCGTAAAATCTCACAGAGATATATTTTTAATAAGATTTAAATTCAAGTGCGTAGGCTGAGAAATCTGGCAGTTTCAGGTGACAGCTGTGGCAACTGTCACTTGCTTCTCAAATGGAGACCTTATCCCTGTAACACTTCAGATATCTTCTCCCCTCAATGCCTGCATGTTTCACCAYGTGGAAGGAGCTGAAGAACAGTACTCCTGGTGAGCTGACCTCCCCTGAGGAACTGGGCACTGCCCTTTGAGGTGCTGCCACCTGGAGAAGGCGCAGCTGTGGGCGCATGGGTGATCCCACCCAGCACCCGGGCAGGAGAGCAGCAGGCAGCACCACCAGCAGCTGCTCTGTGTGAAACAGGAGCAACCMAAGTCCTTTGAATCTTGAATCTGAGAGGAACCACGTGCTGCTTCACCTGCTGGGTCCTGCCKTCTGCCACAGGTCTGCCTCACTGGTGGGCAGCCCCTTTGGAGAGAGAACTGCACAGCCCAGTGCACCAGCTTGGAAACTGCTGAGTCCTGTTTTGGGGAAACATCAGTGCTGTAGCCCACTAGCCAACCAGCTGCTTGTGACAGCAGATTGTAAGGGGTAGGAAAGTTTGGAGCTGCAAAGGGTATTGAGGCGGGAGTAGCATTGTTGGAAACCTTAAAAATCAACTATATGCCCTAGAATGAAAATTCATTCATCCTTTGGCCCATTCTTACTTGGCTTTGTAGACAGGAGAATAAAGGGAATTCTATATAAAATCAGCACGTGGATACAGACAGAAAAATTGCAAGAGGTAACAACAAACCATTTCACACGGGATATACATCCCTCCATAGCCCTGAGACAGCAGTTTCCTTTTGCATGCTACTATCTGCATGCTGGAACAAAGTAATTGCCACATCTGAGCAGTCAATTCCCAGCCTGATGTGCTCTGTATTCTTCCTCTCAAAAAGACCATTTTGATGCTTGTGACAGAGAAAGACAAGCTACTGGGGGGCTGCTGCATGGGGCTGTGRGCCTCGAGATATTCTCATCTTGAATCAAGGAAAACTGAGGACTGCCTAAACCCGAAGTTTTAACTCCTTATCAACACTTTTAGCATWAACAAATTTTCTGCTGTATTTTGAAGGGAAACAAAATCAGAGATCTACTTCCCAAAGTGCTTTTCATTTCAGAATGTGGTTCATTTACTCAGCATGACATCAGTAAGACTGAGTCTTTATAAACCATTAAGACAGTCCTATATTTTGGATGCTTTCTGATTTACAACCCCRCTACCACAGGAAGCTTCTTGAAGATAGCACGGTGTACATCTGCATGGATTRGACTACCTCAGATCAGACTTAATCCCAAGAGAGATGAAACAAAGGTTCAACAGGGAGGAAACAACCTTCCTAAGAGATATAGCAAAACTCAATATCCAGTTTCATATTACTGCACAGCAAAAGAACAAATCAACTYGGACTAAAATAATTCCCTTGATTTTACCAACTTACTAACAATTCCACTTTCTTTTTCTCCGCTTTCAAGTTTGGCTTTGCAGGGAGGTTCTGGGCATTTCCATTGCTATTACAAGGGTCCCCGAGCCTCAGTTCCTTTTGCTGCTCTTGGCTGTCACGTTGCCTTTGGTCTCCCTTTGGAGAGGCATGAGGTGGTGCCACAGGCTGCTGAGGATGGCAAGACTTGTGTTCTGGTATGGAAAGCAGCTGCTCTGGGAGAGCAGAGGCAGCTCCATCCTGCGCTCCCAGCTTCTCACGCTGCTCCTGGAGGGCCTTTTCTCGTTGCAGCTGCTTACGGCTCTTGTTCGTGGTATGGGGGCGACGTGGCAGCTCCGAGGACTCAGACAACTCTGCTGGGGGRAGAAGAAGAAAGGGAATTAAACTAAAGTCATAAGGCAAAAACTAGACTCTGAAGTAGCTTTTCCAGGAAAAGCAAACAAATCATGGCAAAACTAGCCTAAGAAAAGGCAAGCCAGGTGCTGTGGGAAGGCAGAGCAGAGAACCCAGGTACCTTGAAGTGTTTTGTTAAGTCTAATAAGGAGACTGAGATGACCTGAGCATCTAGAAGCAGGGGAGGGAGGGACAAAGGGTTTCAAGCAGGGGACTAATGGAGATACACACTGATAAGCCCTTTATTAACTGAGGGTTTACAAAGTGAGCTGGAGGTAAACAAGTGTAGGGTAAGGACAGGGAGCTGGAGGGGATGGAAGGGTGACAGAGAGAGGTTGGCAGAGGGGCTGGAGGGAAGGTTGGTGTGGGGAGCAGAGAGAGATGAGGAAGCCAACACTGGGGGCCAAGAGGCTACATGGAGGGGCCAAGGCAGAGATACAGGGAAGCAGGAAGAGGAAAAGGGGAAAGGCCGACAGGACGGACAGCAGGGAAAAACTGCTAGAATGGATGGAAGGGGCAAGGAGAGCAGAAAACTACGGGGAGAGGTGAAGCCCGGGTGAATGGATATGGGGGGGAACGGGAAGCCGGGACATGGGGAGCTGGGGGGATGGATGGATGCAGGGCAGACGGCGGGGGGACAGGCCCGGCCGCGTGCGTACCTGGGCGCGGGCCCCGYAGCCGCCGCAGCTCCTCCTCCGAGAAGCCGGCCCAGGCGCCGGGCCCCGCGCCCGCCATGGCGCTTCCTCCTTCCGCCCGCGGCGCCGCGCAGGCCCCGCGGCTGCCCC
>PTEX01000147.1:1568198-1751903 GCA_003342815.1 Eudromia elegans | reverse complement strand
GGGGCTTGTTTGTGTTCTCGGTGCCCTCCGTGTGCCCGCATCGGAATTGGCTGCCCGAAGCGACCCCGCAGACACCCGCAGTGCCTCATGACGTGCGAACGCCTCCTCTCCCTCTTGAGCTTTAGTTCTTTCCTCTTTTCCCAGTTTCAATGCTACAAACAAACAACAACAAAACGAGGCRCCATATTCTCTTTATTCCAGATGTAAAACTCCCATGTGTTTTATAGAAAAGAAAAAAAACAGTGTAAATAAAGACTTTGAAGCTGTTGCCTACATCACCATCAGCAAAGCAGCTCCGTTTTTAACGCTTTGGGTTAATGTGGTTTGATCCCGAGCCGTGTGGGCCCGTTTCTCCGGGAGCAGCTCCGAGCAGCCCTCACGTGCTCGGCCTCAGCCAGACACTCGCGCCCTCGTCTTTAACGGCCACGACGCCTGTGGGTGCCGTGCAGCTCCCACMCAGGTGCTTGGGGCTTGAACTGCATCGGGAGCCTGGAGCGGAGCCTGGAGCGGGATGACGCCTCCGGAGCGGGATGACGCCTCTGGAGCAGGTTGATTGTTCCACGCTGCCCCTCGGCTACTGTATTAGGGACGCGTCAAACCGGAGCCGGGGAGTCGAAGCTCGTCACGGCGTGAGAGCRGAGCCCAAGCGCCGTCAGAAACGCCTTCTCATGCCCCAGGTTCCCCACGGTCAGAGATCCCTTCTCACCCGAGGGTTCACGAGTCCTTCCCGTTTTCACTTGGGATCCTRTCACTGTAAAATGGATAGGTTTTACCATCTGCATGGTAAATAAGCTCGTGATTGCCCCCCCTYGCTCCTTGAAATGTTGCTGCGTATTCAGGCAAATCAGGGATCTTCCTTTATGTCCTCAGGGTATTTAAGATTAATTCGCCGTACAGAAATATTCCCTGCTAATTCCTTGTCTCAGGACGGAAGAGGTTGTCCATCGCTATGTAGACAGGCTTAAAAGCTGGTAAAATAACATCATTTTCAGAAAAAAAAAAACCTGTGGAAAAACTGTTGAAATAAAATAAAATTCATCCTGTCCACAACTATCCTGAAGATTATAAATTTCCCACTTTGGATGGCATAAACAGAGCTGAACAGACACTCATAAATATTTTTCAATAGCCAAAGCAATATTTTTGCAGCTAATATTTTTTAAAAGATACTTCGTAAATATATAAAATATAGAGAATACTTTGTAAAAAACCCTCAAGCATCTCATGACAGTTGTTTAATACTTTTAATTGTATCACTCAGCCAATGTGAAAGGTGCAGTTCAAACATTTAGGCAGAAAAACTAGAGAGCAGTTGCCTTAATTATAACCATTTGGGTTAAAAATTACAGTCTCACTGTCGAAACAGTTGATAAAACTAGAGATTTGAGGAGAAATTTGCTAAATATTTGTTATTTTTGGCTTAGGGTGGATTATTAGAACCACTGCTCAAAACAAATTGAATGTCATCAAACAAATTTATTGTTGTTAAATGCTCGAGTGAACGAACTGGGCTTGTTTAGTCTGGATGGGATAGGACTGTGGGGGAGAAGACATGATAAGAGTCTTTAAATATATAAAATGCAGCTGTAAAGAGACAGGGATAATCAGTTTTCAGTGTCCCGGGTGGATAGGTAGAGCAAGCGAGACGGGTAGGCACTCGAAAGGGCTTCTTCTCAGTTAGGGCAGCTGAAGGGTGAACAAATTGGCCTGGGAAGAGCCTGGAGTCTCCATCAGCAGATGTTTTTAAGAGCAAACATCTGTGGGCGAGATAGAGGCAGGGTCAGGGCAGCCCTGGGACACCGGGACACGGCTTCGAGCGGGTTTGGTCGTGGGGATCCCTCGGAGCTCCTCGGGGGACGGAGCCCCCAGGTTGCTGCCCCCCGTTGAGGACCTTGCTCGGCCGTGCTGTCTTTGGGAGCCCGTTGGGGGCAGCCCACGGGCCTGGGTGGGTTTGCTGGCTCCCACCTGAGGGCTGCACAGGGCTGTCTTCCAACAGYTCTCCCAGCCCTGCTCCTCACGCCTTTCCACCTCCGCCCGGAGGCTTTGGCCACAAATACGTGCTACAGTTTGGAAGTCTTTAAGGTAAAACGTTGCTTCTTTCCTGCAATAAAGTTCACAAAATGTTGATGCTTTCACGCTRCAGCAAGAAGATTTAAAGCCCAGTGTGTTTACGGGTGTCCTTTAGGGAAGAACTTTTATATATTGAGACYGGATTTGGAGGAGGTTTTCCAAGGAGTGCTGAGCTGCAGAGTGCTTGGCTCCTACTGAGACTTTAGAARCAACTTCTCGTGGCCTTAGAAAATCACCCTCGTAAATTGGTAGGTCCCTTTCAAAGCRTTCGAGCTGCGGTTCAGTGCTTTCACTGGGGGTGTTTTATTTAGTTTTAAAACAGTGTAATGACTGCAAACCTAGCCGGTGCACGCAAGGCTCAAGAGGGGCACAAGATCTCATGAAGATTCCCAAAAGTGAGTGTCTGGAGCCTCAAAATTTGCCCTTCAGGCTCCAAATAAGCAACCTGATGGCCAAAGATAAAAGGACTAAAAGAACAGCAGCCACAATCAAGCTCTTCACTACTACAGCAGCGAAGTGAAAACAAGGTTGGGGGGCTGTCCTGATGGCTTCTTGAGGAGGGGAGTTGAAAAGGAAGAGCTTTTAATTCAATAAGAGAAATGCTTTCCGCTGTGGTGCTTGACCAGTGACAAAGTATTTTGGTTTGCTTTGAGACTGTTTCATCTTAAAAAGAGAGACAAACTTGGCTCTTCTTCCAATTTTAGGGCCACTGGAAGAGGAAAAATGCTGTTTCAAACTAAATGACCTTCATAAAAGCAGGCTGCTTCAGCCTGACAATGCTGAAGTGAAACGTTTTGATATTTGAGGAACGGAAGAACTTGGCTTTTCCATTGAACTACCACCTCTCATCCTTGTGAATCATTCTGGTTGCCTTCAGGCTTTTTTTTTTTTTCTGCATTTTCCTTTACATTTTAAGTTTTCTTTGAAATCCTACCTGAATTTCAGGGAACCTGTGGGGTCCTTAGGACCAGGCGCCCCCGAAACACACGCAGAGCAGAGCCGCCAAGGGGCCGTACACGCGGTCATTTAACCTGTGCACCACAAGAATTCAGATGCCATCTTCGCTCCTGCAAAATATTAAGACAGTCATTTAAGATGTGGCCAAGTGATTAAGCGTGAGCAGCTTGTAATGGTTTCCAGATTCCTCTCTCGTAGCAGCAGGAAAAGCTCCGCATTCCCTGTCCACGGGCTTGGGCAGTAATGTGCTCGCCACCGGGGAAGCTGAAGACGAACCGAGGGGGACGAGCAGATATCCCCCATTCCCCGGCCGAGCACGAGCTGGCATCACACTGCAGTCCAATACGGCCTGAAAGATTTTGGAAAAGCAGGATTATTTTGCCAGCAGACTRTGTCTGCATCATCCCTGTAGCAGCCCCTGCGTGCCAGCAACTGGGGAACTTAAGAATGTGTGGGGAGACTTGGGCTGCGTTTTTTTCCTCTGGCTTGGGAGCGTCGAATGAAGATGGACTGTTGGAACCAGCCCCATTGGAAGGAATCTGACAGTGTCTGAGCTCGCAGAGGGGACTTTTACCCTCCCGGTTTTACACAGAGCCCCCAGGACTGCGGACATCGTGGGCAAGGCGCAGAACAGCCCAGCCAGCCTCAGAAGAGACTCGCCTCCCGTCCCAAACTGTTCCCTTCATGCAATCCTACCAATGCATTTTTCTCCATAGGTTGTTTAGCCATGAAAAAGAATCTTCCGAAAYGTGCTCGGGGCTGCGATACCCTCAGCAGCCCCAGCCCAGGCTCGAAAGCCAAACGGAGGGTCCGCCGTTGCCTTTGAAGCCAGCGGGGCTCTGGTCTGGCAGGTTAGATCTCAGGGGCCGTGTTGCTCCCAGGATTTAAACCAGACCACATGTCAAATGGCAGCTACCTATTATTATTATTATTATTATTATTATTATTATTATTATTATTATTATTATTATTATTATTATTACGATTTTAACAGCAAATTCAACGAGCTGCTTCGTCTCAGCTCAACCCCAGGCTGCAGTCGGAGCTCTTCCCTCTCGCCCTGGGCTCTTGCCTGGCTCTGTCAGCCCAGTTCCCTGTTGGGCGGCTGGTGCCATCCCCTCCTGTGCAAAGCCCTGCCAGAAGGGTGGGTTTTTCCAGGGTGGAAATCTTGGCCGGCTGCTTGAGGAGACTGTCTCAGAGCAGGCTGRGAGGGAACGTGCAAGCTCTGCTCTTCATCCACATGCGATTTTATTTATTTTTTTATTTTTAGATTTGAGCAAAAGCACTTCGGTCTTTACAACGTGAGAGACGAGTGAAAAAATACATTTCTGCCATTACAGTGAAGGGGGAAAAAAAAGGGAAAAGCAAAGGCCTTCGGGCTGCCTTTGAAGAGCTCTAGCCCTGACCCGAACGACTATTCCTTTAAAGTAGGTACGAGGAGCAATTCCAGTAGAAAGGGCAGAGTGCAGCCCCGATGTGCCCCGGCCATCAGAGCCACCCCGAGGGTGCCGATGGAAAACTGGCTTTATGGGGAGCCCACCCAGAGCAGCTCCGGCGTCTCCGGGAAGGGGGATGGAGTGCGGCCTCGCCGAGGCGCCTGCTAATTTGGAAGCCGTCAGCATTTAAAAATACTTGTGGGGATCAGAGCAAGGACGTGGGGAGAACAAAAAAAAAGGAAAAAAAAGGGGCAAAAAGTGCCTTTGCAGAGGCCGGTTCCTCGGCGCGTGCCAGAGTTTGCTGGCATGGCTCTGTGTTTGATAGGGAACATCTGGGCTGCGTTGCCGCCTGCGCGGGGGCCGCGGGCGGCAGAACAAARGGSGGGGGGGGGGGGGGGCTGCAGGGGCAGCGCYGCGCGGGCACCACGCGCGGGGGCATCGGCCCCGCTCCGAGCGGGCTGGTGCACCCGGGCGGGCGGGCGGACGCAGCCCCCGGAGTCCCTGCGCGGGCGGCAGAGCCGGGGCCGCCTCCRTGGCCCATCCCTGGGGCTTCTCCTTGGGGAATCGCTGCTGCCTGCTGAGGGGCACCGGCCGTTTCTGATCTAACCTCTAACACGTCTGACCTTCCTCCTTTGCCAGCTCCTCCCTCCTCCTCCTCACGGCCTCGGTGTTTTTCAGTGCGGTGTTGGCTGTGTTAACAAGGCTCCAGAATCCCTTACTCTGACTCATGGCCCTGGGGACCAGGAGCCTGATGTAATTCGCTGTGTGCTGATCCAGCCTTTCTCCTCAGCGACCAGGGACACGTGCCCCAGCACGGGTGTGGGGGGACGCTTGGGCAACTTGACTGCCCCTCACTCCGCCTCTACGGAGATACCTCTGCTTTGACCATGCAGCGTTCCGGGAGCCCAAACCCAAAGGAAAACCRGGCTATGGAGCCCCCCGTCTAGCAGCTGCATCAAGAGCTTCTGCAAGAGCCCCCAGCCCGTGTTGGCTCTTGGTGCTGTGCCGGGGGTCCCCACGCTGGGGTGACACATTGGGCGCTGCTCCCGGCCTCCTGGCGCGGGCTCTGGCCATGGGCTCCTCTGGGGACGCTGCCTCTGCCCTTGGGCATGTTTGCAGATAAGCCTCCCTGGGGGTATTTGATGTCAATGACATCAGTGCCAGGATGTGGGCTTTCCACGGTCTTTCCACGGTGCCAGGAGAGGCCCTGCCTGGCCAAAGCAAGTGCCCGGCTGCCTGGGGCTGGTGCGGAGAGCGCCGGAGCGCGTTCCCGCACAGGAAGGGCAGCGGGGCACGTGCTGCACAGGCACCTCCTGCCCTGCGCCCCGGCTGAGCAGCCGGCGCCCGGCCCGAGAGCAGCGGTGCCGAGGGAGCCGCTCGCCGCGTGTTAGCGGTGGTGCCACTTCCCAGAGCAACGTCGCCAAGAGGGGCCGGTTTTCTCCTGTTTTATCATTCGTGAGAGTGGCCAAAGCTTCTTTCCCTCCCTCTGAGCAAGAGCCAAACCCCTCCGCMGTCTGTCCGCGCCTCCCGTCGCCCTCCTTAGCCTCCCCCAGACACATTTTTTCTGTTGGGTCTGTGTGAAACACACAGGCAGGGGCTGGAGCGGGGATGCCGCAGAGCCGTTGGACCCCAGCGGTGCTTCAGAGCCTCTTTCCTCTCTCAGCCARTGCCACCGATGGAAAAGAGCCAGGTCTGCCTCGGGAGAGCCCTCTTCCTTCTCCAAAGCCCTTTAAGAGCCTGAGTCCCCCTTCCCGGGGCGGTTAAAGGCCCYGCGGGGACTTAGGCTCTTAACCACGTCCGCTGCCTCGCGGAGCTGCTGTGGAGCTTCGTCGGTGAATTTACCTTTATCGGGGTGACCGGCTGCCTTCAAGGCTGGTCCTGCAGGATCCCAACGAGGAAGCCGGAACGCCGACCTGCTCCGGGAAGGGAAGCCCAGCTCCCCGCCTACCTTCCCGCCTCGACGCGAGTTCCCCCTACACCCGCTCCTGGCACGGCCAAGGAGCCCGTGGAGGCTCCGGGGGGATGCGAGGGCTGCTCTGGCCCTTGCTCCCAACGTCGTCGCGTTGGGTTTGGCCGTCGCTGTCTCTGAGCCGCCGTCCAACGGGAGCCCATGGAAAGATCCCCGGTGCCGAGGGCTTGGGAAAACGCCAGCCTAAGTCTTCACAAATTGACACGCACTTCCAAATTGCCCAAATGTTTGGCTTTTACATTTCCTCCACTGACACATCCCAGGGTTTTAGCCTAAAAGGTCCTTTTTTTTTTCCTTCAGAATTAGGCTGTTGGTAGGGGGAAAAAAAACCTATCAAAACAGGAAGTTGGAAATTATCAAAGGAAAATATTTTCACTGACCTAGAGAGATCTTATCCGTCACATTTTTGGTTCACAAAATTTTTCAGAACTGACTATTCGTCCCCCAGGAGAGATAAGAAATGCTGTCGGTACCTCCAAAAACGCCGGCAAAAGCCGAAAAGCCGTTAGTTACCAATCTCCCTTTTTAACCTACAGGCCAGCGKCACTTCTCAGGGGGGACACGTGAATTCCCCTCACATCCTGCTGTTGCTTCAGCGACGCTTTTAGGTTACAGACAACACYGTTTCCTCGGGCTGAACGTGCCCCAGGTGCTGCCCTGTTCTGCTTCCAGCAGCTGAAAACAGTCGAAGGGAGCCTCTAATATCAGCTGCTTTGGTTACCCATCTCTTTAGGAAAATAAAAGGGTTTTTTTTAACTGCTTAAAAAAGAATTGTTTGTTTGTTTTTCTCCCCAATCTGGATGGTTTTGCTCAGCGTTTTYGAAAAGAAATAAATAAATGAAAACCTCCGCTGGGGAATGGCCAGGCGTGCGAAAGTTTCACCCTGAGAAGTGAGCGCTCTCAAAAGTTATTAGCTTATGAAAAGGAGGGTTATAGCGGGAACTGTTTTACTGCCGTAATTATAACGCCGCGAACAGAGCCCGCTGCAATACATAACGTTATCAAGCGCCTGTCAGCGTTTAATAGAACTCTTAATTAACTGCTGGGGAGGAGCCTGGCAAAAATTTACTTTCAAGAAAACTTTTGGGAGCTGCATAATTTCTTTTTTTTTTTTTTTTTAAGCTTGCGTGTATGGGAGCCTTCATAAAGTCCACAGGACAGACTCCAACGCAAGACACAAGCGTGTATCTTGTTGGCATCACTCAACGACGGGATTTTCTTTGCTGCTAAACTCCATAATCCAGAAACAACAATAATGTTTGCGTTGGGGCCGAGCCAGACCCTTCGGCTCTGGGTTTTTAACCTCCGCGAGGGTCGGGGTTGTGCGGAGCCGGGGGCTTGATTTGCCTGGGGAGGGCTGGCGGGTAACCTGCGAGCCGGCCTTCCCCTGCGGTTTGCCCTCCTCCTCCTCCTCTGGGCATTCCTGTCTCCAGGCGGCCTWTTCCCATGGGACGATGCTGCTCTCCCTACACGGGCCCCGCGTCCCGGCCGCTGGCCCTGCAGCCCCGCTCGGCCCGCTCGCGTTCCCGCCGCTGGCCCGACGGCTGCGCGCCGTCCCCGCGGAGAGGGGTTTGTTTTGCTAGCGCAATTACTGCCACGTGGCCCCTCTTGCTGCGGGGATCGAGCCTGGGCAGAGACAGGGAAGCGATGAGATCGCGCGCCGCTCGCGGGAGCCTTCCCCTGGCTGCGCGGTACCCGCGCCCCTCGAGGCCGGGGAGCTTTAACCGTGCTCGAACCCGGGGGGTCGGTTCCCGGCTCTCCCCAAGGGGTTGTTCTGGGATGCACGGGAGCATCCAAGCCCGTGCGGTGCAACACGGCGCCTCTCGGCCCTGCCACCGCGGCCGCACAGCTGGCCAGCATCTGGATCGCAGCGGAGCCGCCTGCGCCCAGGTCAGCCCTAGTCCCACGCGTGACCCCGGCTAGCTCAGCAGCTCCTGCACCCGCCAAGGAAAGCTTTCCYCGGCTTCCCGGTACTTTGAATGCAGAAAATTCCAGGAAAACGCACGGGAACGCACCCACACGAGCGAGGATGTGGGGCTCCCACCAGARATGATCTGCAATGGGCAAGGAAAGCTTTTGGGAAAGGGCTGGTGAAGGGAGAAGCCGAGTCCCGGTGCAGAGCCGCTCCATGGCCGGGCCTGCCGGGAGAAGCGGGGGCAGCCGGGAGAGGCCGCGCCGGGAGCCCCGCGGCCTTCGGAGGGGYGAGCGTTCCCGGCCAGATGTCTCCCGTAAAGCTGCAAGTACTTTAGCTTAATAATAAGCCTTAATGCATTCATTAAAGGCTCCCAGTGACCTGGGATGAATTTCCCCGCTATTGTAAAGGGCTGTGGGAATCTGGAAACCGCGGCATTACAGTTAATAACTTTAATTTTACAAGGCCCAAAATAGACAACTGAAAAAATACACAAACTCACTGTTTCCAATTAAGACGGGATTTCTTCTAATTCCTCTGCCACTGCCATTCCTGTTTAGCAAACAATATCAACAGATACTCACCCGGAGACAAGAGGAAAAGCAAACAGGCGCCTTCCGCCTCCCCGCCGCGAGGAAGAGGCCGGGAGCCTTCCTCCCCGCCGAGCGTCCGCCACGAAGAGCCACGGCCCGCTCGGCAGACGTGACAGACGGTTTGCCTAAAACCCTTCACTTTCAGCCCAAGCCAGGCACATTGGCGAGGAGAGGCCTCTCTCCTCCGCTTCCTCCTTTCCCTCAGCTCCATCCTCTCCGGAGATATCCGGGATATCCGACCGGACGCGCGGTGGCGGAGCGAAGCCTCTGCTGCCGAGCGAGTCCGGAGCGACCCCGAGCCTCCTATCCCTTTTTTCCCATCCCCGCATGTGGGTCCGCTACCGGCTTCCTCCCATCAGTGCCTCGACTACAGCGGGTTGAAAAATCCCCCTCTAAACGTTTTCTAGCAGATCATTTTTCAGTTGGAGGCTACTTTAAAAATATAAGAAGGGTAAAAAAGAGCTCTATGTTCATGGAAAATTGCCTGGCTTTTCTGAAGTGTAAGAAACCTGAAAAACAGGGCGTTTTGGCCTCAAGCTGCCGGAGCTTGCTTTTGACCAAAAATCACCATTTTCRTTCTTTTAAGTGCAAATCATTAAAGAAAACTTTCCGAGGGAATCAATCCCCCCGCTTTCGCTGAGGGCGTTCGCGGGCGACGGCTCCGCTCCGCTTAAGGAAACCAAACGGTCCCCGGGCGAGGGAGCTGCTGCAGATGAAGCCRGGCCGAGCGGCAGCCCGGCCGCGCCGGGCGATTCATTTGCAGCCTGACGCTGGGTTAACAGCCCGGCGTCCCCCCTCCAAGCCCCAYCGCGGCCTTTAATGTATTTATCAGGGACGCGGAGGAGAGCCTGGAGGAGGGGGCAGCGCTCGGGGATCCGCGCGTGCCCCAYGCAGGGAGGGATGCGGCCCTCGCCGCTGCCTCCGTGGAGGCTCCTTCGTGCGGCCTCGGTGCCCCTCGGGGAGGAGGCAGCTCCTCCTCGGCGCGGGCCCGGGGACCGCTCCGGGCCGGCCGCGCGCGCGGCGGCTCTGCCGCCCCATCTGGAGCCCATGTACAGCAAGTGGCAAGATTTATATCGTGCTGAAGCATTCCACAGTTTTGAGCACAGAAATGATTGAACTCCAGATGTTAACAAGATGCAGGGCCCTTTTTTTATTATTAAAAACGTGATTTCTTGTTTTGCTCATGACAAAACCCATCAGATTAACTTATTAGGAGCGGAACTGCCGTGAGCTCGGGTGGAAGCGAGGGCCGTTCGGGCTCCTCCGAGCGGAGTCGGGGCAGGACGTGGGCCAGGACCTCCCCGTGCCTCAGTTTCTCCATCCTTCAAGGAGGACGTGAGCCAAAGGTGCGAGGGCGAGCCCTGAACCAGCTCAGCTCCCCCACACCCAAGCCTTTAGCGAAGGCTCTGCCGCTTCACCGAATGCCACAGGGTCCCCCCGCCAGAAGAACTCAGCAGGCAGCTCTCTGGCCCCAAGCTCCTTCCCAGAGGGCATCAAAATGGCCCAAATTTCACTCCCCATTGGAGAGGAACCAAATTTCTTGGTAGCTCCAGCTTCTGCAGGCCATGGATGCTCCCCTCCACRCAGACCTGTCAGGAACCTCCTTGGGCAGCCTCCTTGGCACAGCCGACATCTGTAACCCAGAGAAGGGGCCAGGCTGGGSCCTGCCTGGAGCCGCCGCGTCCCGGCGGCTTTAGCCCGAGGAGTTTATCGCGAGCTCAGAGCGCACAGGCCTTTGCACCGCAGGATCAAACAGGTAGGGATGGCATCAGGGCCCCCAGCAGCTCGCAGCCCCGTGCTGGGAGGAGACAACGCGCTGGGGGCCGCACAGCGGAGAGGACCCCGTGGTGCTCGACACAGGACCCTCCGGAGCGAGCTGCTCGTCCCCGACCCCCGCCTTGCTGCAGGACCTGCCGCCTCCTCACCCCGGTCGGCATGGGTTACCTGGGTACCGGAGGCTCTCCCAGAGCTCTGGCCCTGCTCCATTTCCCCCAGAACTGACTGGAAGAACGTTATTTAATCCTGCACACAAGAGCATCAGGAGGAAGGGAAAGYGGTACTTGGCTCTCCCCAAAAAGTACTCTCCCCAAGAAGCTGTTTATGTTTGGGGTACAAGATGTAAACAAGCCCAAACGCAGTCAGCCCGCAGCCTCTTCCTCCCGCACCCTGTGCTGTAGCCAAGCTGGGGTGCACGGCAGCCTGCCAGGGCCCCAGCAGCACCCAGCTCTGCTCGGAAGGTGGGGAAACTCGAGCCATGGGAGCCCTCGCTCTGAACGTGCACGACGCGACGCTCCAAGGCAACGTCCTCTCCCAACAAGGACCTATTTGGCTGGACCACACAGAGCCAGCGCTGCCCTCAAGATAAGGTTACGCAGTGTCCACAGACCRGGGCAGAGAACACGGTGATGGTTGAATTAAAGCACTGCAGAAGCTGTTCGCTATTGGGCCTTTTGTGGCTGGAAGAAAGAGGGCTTGGGCAGCACTGGAAACCTGGAGAGCCAAGCTATTATTTTTTAATAGAAAGCTCAGATTTTGCAACATATGAAATCCATCACGCGAGCCATGTAAACGTACCAAGGAGTCTAGACAGCTGGAGTCYCCTTGCTCAGCTCGGTAATAGAGGAGCCTTGCAAACCTCGGCATCGATGGGGAGCTCCGAGTGCAGCTCGTTCAGCAGTTATGGCAGCGTTTGCTGCAATAGTAATCAGTAACAGTTAATATAACGTACAGTTAATACCAGATTGCTATTTAAGAGTGTTAATATGTATCCTATAAAACATAAGTTTGTGCAATTACACTGATAAGTTTCCAATCAGCAGTGAACAGAGATAAAATCTGTCCACAGATCCTTACATGGGAGGAAAAACAAAACAAAACAAACCTATGCAGCTGAAAGCCGAAATTGCAAATTGCAGATTGCAGGAGTGGGTGCTCCTGGCAGCATTAAACRGCGGAAAAGGGAGGAAAACCCAAAACAGCAACAAAAATTCCTCCAGACTCCCACAAATGCAGAGCACAGCCCTCCTGGAGCGAAGCACCAAGCAATGTTACCACGGCCTCCATGAACCTCTGAGCTGGTCTGCCCCAGTGCTCCAGTCACATATAGAGAGACTGAACCTAGGAAACTTCCTCAACTCAAAGGCAAAAAAGGTTTCCTCATATGTAGACATAGGCAYCTTCTCCCCAATTCACAATATTTCTAAATAAATAAGTATTGAAAGTGCCCCACCAGAACCATTTGCAAGCTTGGGATGGGCATGGTTGGACGCTTACAAATGGACCCGTTTTGAAAGGTAAGCATTACTTGGAAGGACCAWCGCTGAGAGTCAAGAGCCTCTCACTACTCATTGCAACTTCTCTGATTTCCACCAGTTGCACCTACCCTACAGAGCTCCTTCCTGGCACAAAGAAGCCCCTTAGGAACAGGAATGAACTTACCAAGCCCCTCTGATAGGATCAATGTGGACTTTAGGGCTGTTCCTGAGCAGACTGGGGCTTTRACATCTTCTCCCCTTTCAAAACCACCTCTGAATGTCTTCCCTACCTTGGTGAACGTGGCTAGAGGAGCCAATTGGGGCCAACCAGGGCTTAAACTCCAGTCTCCAGCTGCACCCTGACACAATCAAGCCATCTGCGAGTGATTAGAAAATACCAACACTCACAACAGAGCTTTGGTTCCTATGCTCAGCAAGACGTTAATGGGCTTTTCCTCGGCCAGAAAATCCTTATTATGGTGATAAATTATTAGCCTTTTTTTCCCGAAACCGATGTGAAACACAATGGAAAAATGACAAAAGGAAAAACATGCCCATTTTTGGCAACGCTCACGGGGAGGACAGTGGAGCAGGAGTGAGCCCAGCATGATGGGACRGAGCTCATCTCATACCTTCCCTGGGGCACCTTCACTGCTCAGGTCTGCAGCTCCGGTGCCYGTGAGGACACGGACACACCCCCCATGTGCCCAGAGCAGGCTGTTGTGCCAGCCTGAAGGAGCTATCGTTCCTCTGTGCTCTTCCCCAAGGGGCTGCCTACGATGGAGCCACTTCYTACAAGACATGGGAGCTCAAACACRACCAGTGAGGGCATCTTCTTGCCACCCACSCCTGCCGGTGTGGAGACCTGATGGCTTTGAGAGCTCTGCTTTGCAATGGGGCTCAGCAGGGAAGTCACTGCAGCTGGATCGATGTGCACTGTCAGCCTGTGCAGATGGGACGTGGATGTGCCAGAAGCTGTTTGCATTTCCATAGGCATCCCACACCGGACAAACCAGTTCCCGCGCAGATGTTGCCTCTCACTTGTGCGGAGGGCAGCGCCTGCACGGGGCCGATAGAAGCTCGGAAGGAGCTGCTGCGGTTTGGCTCCCGGGGAAGCGCGATCTGCTCTTGCCCCAAGACGAGTCAGGGAAATTCACGGGAACAGCCTTTCTTGTGGCTTCCGCTGGCACTCGCGAGGCCGGACAGAGCTGGGAGGGAGACAGCGCGGGCTCGTAAAACATGTCAGAGCTTTGGCCGCACGGCGCGGATCTTYGCACGGGGCGCTGCAGCCCGACCGCAGCCCGGGTCCGCCCGCGGCGCGCTCCCAGGGGCTGGCGGCCTCCGCGGCGGCGCTCGGCTCCTGCCAGCCRGCGACGCTTAACCGTCTCCAGCCCGCTAAAGCAGACACGTCTCCAGCACCTTCCCGACTTGCTGCTTGGGGCTTTTCCCAGAGGTTCTCAGCTTTTGCGGGCAGGTGTCAGACCGCGAGCAGAGCCCTTGACCTGCTCTTGCAGCACCCAATGCTGCACGAGGGGCGAGAAACAGCCCGTGGGGTGGGATCCGGCCAGACACCAGCAGATCCCAAGAACCCATCAAACGATTGCAACTACCAGCTCCCCACTTAGACCAGAGCCTTGCAAAGCTCCTCAACCATCCCTGGCCAAATCCAGCCATCCAGAGCATTTCACGTGGGGCTTCACACAAACGAAGAGCCCAAACGACCGCCGGGGGAAGATATGGTTTGCATCATTTAATCACCATTTACAATAAAATGGTACAGCGGCTCTGCGGAGGGTAAGACAGCAGAGTTCAGCAGATTTTATCAATAACATCGCAGGATTCCTACCGCGCGGCTAAGAGAGTTGCCATGGTTATTATGACAGATTTACTATCATTGTAACTTAATGCACCATAATAAGTATCTGCATAGTTATTATTGTTTTACAACGATAACTATAACTCAACCGCAGCTTTATGACTAAATTTGTAACGTTACTGCGATGTTCTGGGAAGGTTGGGAGAATTGAAAGCAGGATCGTTCACAGGCTCTCTCAGAATGTAGGAAGAAAAAGACGTTCTCCTTGGTCTCTCTGTCTCTCCTTTTTGATTGCCTCTTTGAGAGCAGTTTTTGTGGTTTGGTTACCCTTGGTTTGGGAGARGAGGTTCCTCTGTCAGAACCAATGCACAGAGGTAGCTGAAAAATGGGATTTTTCCACAGCAAAATTGATCCCAGGGAAAAAAAAAGAAGTCTCCAAAGTCTTTCAACAAAGGCGCTAAAAAATTCCCAAGCGTTGCCATTTGGGAAATAGATACAAAGAGCTGGCAAAATGAACTAAAGCTGATACTCTTTTTTTTTTTTTTTCCAAAAAGAATAACCAGATCAAAAACCATTGCTGAAAATGACCCCAAAATGCTGAAAGTGATTGGGGAAATAACACCTTGCCAAAGAGGTCCACGTTYGGGCCCCAACCCGGGGTCCTGGCAGCTCCACAACCTGCCCTCTTGGGTTAGGGGCTTGGGCCCTGGATCACGGCCAGGCTCCGTGCCCTGGACCGGAGCAGGGAGGAAGGGGGATGAGCTGGAGCAGCTGCTCTGGGGACCTCCTTGCAGAGCCCCGCCGGCCCTCGGGGTGCATTTAGGCAATCAAAGCTTCAGGCAAGGCTTGTTCAGCAGGTTCCGTGCCCCAAGGGGCATCCTGGAGCAGGAATAGCCGTGCCTGGCTCTGGAGCTACACCAGCCGCTGCTCCTGACGGGAAGGAGAGCCAGAGCCTGAAGTAAACCTGGAGTTTCCAACAGGCTCCTTTGCACTTTCCTCAGAAAGCCCTTCCCTATCCCYGGACTTAGCTCCTTCTTGGGTTTCATAGGAAGTGCAACGCTGCCAATTACCCCACAGGTTTACRGGAGGGTCTGGGGTTTATGTCCCTCTTTCATTCTGCCTCCACAGCCCCCAGGGGCCCTGGGGATGGTTAGTGCTCCCTGCACACAAAAGCCACCTAGGCAGGGCAAATTAAAGCCGAAAAGGACCGTTTTAACAGCCCCTTGTGCCCATTATTCACRTTATTTCACCCTCTGGAGCTTTAATCTTAACACAGCAGATGCGTTTCCAGGACCTCAAGCCAGTTCCCCTCAGCCCCGTTCACCACGAGGGTGCCAGCCCGCCCATGGCCCTGCGCTGTGAGTGGGTCACAGTCCAAGCTGCGAAGCAGGAGGGGCTGCGAGCCCGGGCCGGGCAAGGGGGGACGCTCACCTACGACGGCGGCCGGTGCCGGAGCCGCCTTACGTCATCCTCGGCCTCCCGTGGCTGATATATGAGAGCAGATAGAGGCAAATCGACTCGTAAACTGAATGGCGGCTGCATGAACTCGCAGATCATAAACCACGAGGGGTTTGCAGCTTGATTTTCGGCAGCGGGAGGGGGGAAGGCACAGAGGCCATTTAGCTGAGAGGGCTCTAATTCACAGCAGCTGTCCCATCGCATCCCGCCACGCCAGGGGATTTGGGGAGCACAGCCCCGAAGTGAGGCTGTGGGCAGGGATGGTCTCCTAGGGTGAGGGAGAGACCACTTGGTGGTCCCTGAGCTCCTCGGTGCGCTGGAGGAAGCTTCAGCTCTGGGTGTCTCTGCTCYAGCTCATGTTGGAAGCACCCACTGCAAAATCCCCCTGGCACAGCTGGGGACATTTTGGGACCTCCATGGGCTTTCCCACAGCGCCTTACAGGCCCTCTAGCAGCCATTCCTTGGAAGCCAGAGYGAACACCAGCTCCAGGGAGGTGGGTTCTCCCTCCACGCTTGGGTCTAGCTCCCCTCCYAAGCAAGGGGGCCTCTTTCCCAAGTCACTGCATGCAGCGACGCAGCCCCCCAGCAGGAACCATCAAGGGTCCCCTCTGCAGCACTTCCCAGGGCGAACCAAGCACGAGAGCTTCGTCCTGACCCGGCGGAGACGTGTGCAGGCCCGGGAGCAAATCCATCCTCAGCCTTTGCTCAGGTTYGCTCTCAGCGCCAAGCGCCGATGCTGTTATTTTCCATCAGAGCATCTTGGCACCATGCTGCTGTCTCCGCAGCCRTGACTCAGAGGCTTTGCCCTAACCTCAAGGCTCCCTGCGCGTCTCCAGCGGCGGAGTCACCGCAGCAACGAGGAGCATCAGCCCCAYGGCCAGGGGCTGCTTGCCAGGGGCTCGGGCTGAGCCGGGGGACGTGGGCGCCGGGCTCCTGGAGCTCCCTTTGCTCCTTGCAGGTGAGTCCACCAGCTGCCAGCTAAGGCCCCGTCAAGCAGCCATGACCACCTGCGTGGTCGGAGGTGAGATATCCCCCAGGCRGGGAGGAGGAACTGCTTCCTCCCCCCTTTCCCTGGGTGGGGGAAACTAAAGAGTCTTTAGCACAACTCCAGGCCAGGAATGCTTATGAGTCCTGGAAAACCCAAGGTGAAAAGGAGCAGGAGGAACTGGGCCAGCTTTGAACTGAAGCTCAGACTGGAGTCTGAACAGACAGACAGGCTTGTGCACGCCCTTTCCCAGACAGGATCCATAAAGGTTGGAGCCRCGTTCCCCAAACCACCAGCACGGCTGGCTCCAGGCGCCCGCGGGAAGGAGAGCTGCTCTGGACAGCGGTGGAGCTGATGGAGAGACATCTGTTCCCCATCCAGCAAGCAGTGTCTTCCTGATCTGCCTCTTAAAAATTACAAGGCAATTTGGAGTTTCTATTTTGTACTTTTGATTTGCCCAAACACCTGAAACATGAGCTCTCAATCCAGGATCAAAGGCTTTCTCTGGAGCAACACAGACGGCTATATCCACCGCCGTATTTATGCGTGATTAGGAACGCCTGCTTTGGAGAGGGATTTGGCACGGGCGCGTGTGCTGCAAAACCCCGAGACTCCAGCCCTGCCAGAGCGCGAGGAGGAGGAGGGAGCTGGGGGGACGAAGTCTCGTGGGGCCCGGGTTGGCGCGAGCCCCATGGCTGCAGGGCTCAGTGCTGGCTCCCAAAGAGGAGYGCGAGCTTCGGGATGGCCCATCCGTGTCCTGCTGGCTGTGGATGCGCTGCCACCATCAAGCAGATCTCACGGCAGGGCTGTGCCCTCTTGCTCGGTATCATTTTGACCGGGGATGGTCCTGTCCGGTGGCTGGTGACTCACGTGTCCCCCAGAGCTGCCGAGAGGGCCCAGGCTCTGCGGTCTGCAGCTCAGATGCGTTTCTGCTCCTCCGGGCCGTAAACTGCTTCCAAAGAGCAGGATGTGATCCGGAGCGTAAAGAGGAAAGTAGGCAGGGCACGTCGTTTATGGGAAAGCCAGCAATAAAATCAGGAGGACATAAAGAAGCCTGCCCTTACACAGGTAGCAGGCTGGGAAAACATCCACACATGTCAGACAGAGAAACGCCTTTCCCTTCTTCTCTGCTCTCAAACCAACTCGAAACATAGGAAAATGCAATAAAATGCCAGATGCCTCTGCCTTATGGACAAAATCATTTTTACGGAACGTGTAATGAATCAGCTTAAGTCAACGTWGCTGCCCGCAGGTGAAAATACCCTTAACTCTGTCCTTTGAGGTGAAGACCGCAGGTGTCCCCCCTGGCTCCCTGCGATTYGTAGTTAGCAGAAGGTCTAATTTTCCTTGTAGGTAGGTGGGAACCAGTGCTAGGGGAGGCATCCGTGAAACGGTGCCTTAGGTGYGTTGGGAAGGGGTTAATATTTGTTTATTTTTGCTTAATTTTTGTTTAATCGTGTTTAATTTTCAAGCAGATGAGGCTAATGGAGATGAGCCATGCCTGAAAATTAAACCAGCCATCTATGTACAACGAATGAAGCTTTATTAAACTAATCTGAGGGTACAACATGACACCATCCCCATACTCCTTTTCCTGGGAAACCTGGTAGTCTTTTCACCCCCTTTTCCTCACACATCGATGGATCTTCATGGAAGGGCTTTGAAAAAGCTCAGGAGAGCTCTGCAAGGCCCAGCGCGCTTCCGCCAGTGCCAGTTTGCAAGTTATTTTGTATTGGGAAAGAGCTAGGAAGAAATTTTGCCACAAGTATTTTCAGCCAATTACAAAGTCTTGGAAAACTCAGATTTTGGTTGCACTGAGAAGTTTCTGTTTTGACAGATGTTTTAAATATTTTTTCATAAGGAATTTTATTTTTTTTTTCCTGAAACCAAAGGAGGTCTTGAAACTGAAGACAGCAAGACAAACTCAGAAGCCTTTTGCTTTGAAAACATCTAAGCAAAATGCTTCCCTTCCCACCCTGCGCCCCAATTGAACCGTTTGGCGAATGGCGACGAATTCACAGAATTTCACCGAATCTGCCCTTTTTCAGCGGACAATGCTTTGACTGGGAAGTATCTTCCATGCCTCCTTGAGCGTAGCTCTTCGGAATGCCTTGCAAGGGATGAGGCCTCCTCCTCCTCCAGCCTCCTGGAGGGGTTTCCATGCGAATCAACTGAGGTTGGAGCCCTGCAGAAAACGAGAGGGATGGTCTGGGGGGCACCGGGGGCACCTGGGGCTCAGCAGTGCCAGCCGCCTCGTGCATGGGTTGGATGAAGGTTCTGGGCTCCGAGCGGAAGGACCCTCGGAAGGCCAGGCTGGGCTGGGTGCTGCTCCACCTCGTGCTAGCGCAGCGAAAGGAGGCACTCGGAGCCTGCTCGTTCCCGGGGAGCCGCTTTCCTTCAGCGGGCTGTAAAAATCCCATTTGGAAGGGCAACTATCGCAGCGCTATCTAAAGAGGACCGGTCTGACACGGTACAACCCACGCACGCACACAAAGAGGACGGCAATCGACTGACCCTTAGAGCAATTACTATTTTTCACAAGCCACGTTCCTTCCAACACTAACATTATTCCAAGATGCAGGTAACATGTGACACATTTTCTTTTTCTCTCCAGCGTACAACACCCTTCCCCTCTTCCATCCCTCCTTCCCAAATATCAATCATCAGCAAAGACAAGGCAAATGAACTTTTAATCAATAACAGCTACCGTTTCTTGTACCGGGACTGTTTATGATTTAAAAGGGGAAAAAAAATTAAATCAATCCTGATGTGAACATTCTCCCATTTGGAAAAACAGCCCAATCCTATATCAAAAGGTTAGGGATTTTTATATGTTTTTAAAAGGTTTAAAAGCTAAATTAATTTTAAATTGTTTTTACATATCTTGCCTATAGACAGAACCACATCATATGATGAGGAAGGGTGGTCCATGGTTTATTAATGTTCCCAGTAAGTACTTTAGCACCAGTCTGTCTGCTTCATACACATTTAATACCACTGCCATCAAAAAATCACGGCTCCTCCAACCACATGGAGCGCAGCGTGTCCTTCCAAGCGCTCGGCCTGGCAGCCTGTCCCCTTTCCATCCTAAGCAGGTACAAGAGAGGGTTTGTGGTGTGTCTGCGGTTAATCCGCACCGCCCCAGTGCCCGTTAGCAGCATCCAGGTAGTAGCTGAGACTAAATTCTCTTTTTTTTTTGTCAAGAAAGGACAAAGCAAGTACTCATTTTTCCTAGATTGGTTTTTCCAGAGTGTCTGCTTTCTTGTTGGGCTTTTATTTGCAAGGAGACACTCCACATGACTTAAAGGCAGGGGCTATGGGTCCGGTAGGTTGTTGCTTGTCTCAGACTCCTCCAATCATTCTCAGGTCCATTCTCAGACTAAAAAGGCACCTTCTTCACCAAAGCTCTGACCCTGGGACAGGTCAGAGACTATTAACAGTGACTGATGTGATAGATATGACTTACAGTATGGGACATTTACAACATTCTTTACTCACTCAGATTTTCTAGTCTTGCCTTCATACTTGTTCTCATTTTTTTTCTAAATCCAGGGATTGAAATGGGACTCTCAAGAGATGAAGGGACAGAGTTGGCCAAGTATTCCTTCTGGGTATTGTGATAAATTCATGATCTCTGTAATTCAGACCTTCAGGAGGATTCCCAAATACACACTTTTGTTCAGGAGGATCTAAATTTGCTTATTTTTCAGCATACACAGAAGTCYCACAACATGACCCCAGTGCTTTCTCGAAATGCTTTGATGCAGTGGGATCCTGGGACATCAAGAAGTTCATTCCCTAGATCGAGGGAGTCTATAAGAACTCCTATGGAGGACRGACTTCTAACATACCTTTGGGGAGCTGGGTCTTCATTTCTAAATAAAGGCAAGATTGTAACTATGGGCAAGCTACATTTGCTGTATGAACTCAGATGGCATATATAGAAAGGATGTATTTCATGTAGACACCAGATGGGTTCATTTTGGCCACTTTAGAGGAAGTAGACATGTCTGTGATTTACAGATGCTTGGATCTTTCTTGTATTTAAATATTTTCAGCCGAGACCGTCTCGTGAAAACCTTGATAACCCAAAAGTGAAGCACCTTTGCCAAATTATTCCTCTCACCTGCTCCCTCCACAGCCACCAAAAGGGGAGTAACATCAAGGACTTTCCATCCCATCCTGGAGCAGGGACTAGGATAGTAGGGACCGAATGCTCTGGGGAAATATCTTTCTTTCCATGGTCCCAAGACAGCGTCCCACCTTGCAGAAGGTTGTTGTGAGAACAGGCACGGAAATGAGGTGTCAGTGCCGTGCTCCTCCCCAGGAGTCATGCAGCTACACGGCCATGGATATTGATGCTCCTTTTTCAGTCCAGTCTCTTCTTCATCAACACCTGCTTGTTGTTTTTGTTTTTTTTTCTTCCTCCAACAAAATCCCTGAGACATTCCCTGCTTCTCCTCTGAACTAACTGTGGATCCATCAACAGAAGCAACTTCCTCTCTGATGCACCACCTCGCTCAGCACAGAATGGTGCCTTGACAGTTTGGGGGTTCCCATTGCTTCTTCCCTTTAAGCACTGCAGTCTGGGATATCCATCCCACAGTCAAATGCAGCCTGCAGTTTTTCCCTGGTCTCTTCCTGGAGAGACAGATCCGCAGGTCTGACCATTCAAGCCATGCTTTGGGGCAATGTAAGAAGCCTCACTTCAGCAGGACGTAGGAGCTRCCCAACCACAACTAGACTTGTGGGTCATACAAGACAAACTGGGAACTGCTATGGTCCAGACATAGGCTTGCCAAATGGATGACTGCATGGAGAGGAAGTTCCCCAGATGGCCGAGGGGAAACGGCTCAGACATGCGCATTCCTGAGGCCATCTGAGTCACCAGACTGGTGGAATCCCATATGGACAAAGCAGGACCTTGCCAGGCTGGCTCCAGGCACATGCCCTTTCCTGCCAGTGCACTTACATGCCTGAGCAGAGCACAGTTCACAGCCTTCTGGTCTCTGTTTACATGGGGATTTCAAGCGGGATGCTCAAAGATCCTCTCTGGATGGACATAAATACATTTGCCTCAGCCTTTAATAAGTATCTCCCCTCTATCACTGCTCTTATCAATATACTGCCCCCATGTCCACTTCTTGAAGTGTTGAGGATGATGCACAGGGGAAGTAGCACCAYGCCAGGCACAGAAGAATCACTAGGTCACATTTACACTCCCCAACGGCCGTAGAGGCACCCTTTGGAGGCCTTTAGCACCTGCAACTTCTCCCTTCAGGCCCCTGACCCTTGGGGAACATTGCATGCTCTTCGGCACATAGGGGYTCTTATATCCCAATACCCACAATAYAAGCAAACACTTTCCCATTGCACTCCAAGCTGATATTCAGCTTGTACCTGTACTCTCATCCCCTCCCCAAGAGGAGGGTATACAAGGCAGCTTTTTAGGAATAGAAGTTTCTCCACTTAATCTTCCAGACTTTAACTGCGTTCCAGTTTTCCATGCTGGTTTTCTGCCTTGGGCTGTGTTTTGTTTTGTATTTTTCAAAAAAAWTCCATGACTATTTCTACCTCTTTGAAGAAGATTTAGGGTTTTTTTCTTTCCTTTTCCTTTTTTTTTAGTTTTCTTTTCGACAATGTTAAAACATGATTACAATCATTCCACTGAGGAGCGGCAGCGCCTCTGGGCTTTGGAGACGGGACTGGAKGCTTGGCAAGATGTGTCCCTTGAGTGAGAAGAGAGGCCTTTCCCTATCCCTGTGACAGCGCCTGAAGAGGGGCAGATCACGAGCCTCTGGAATAGCAGAGGCTGGTTAGGATTTGGCAGATGGATTAAGCAAAAAGTCCATCTGCACGGAGAACGCTCCGTCTTCTCACAGGCCTCAATCAACGGTTTCACAACAGCACATCAGCCAACTGCGTAAACATAGGGTATGTTTAAATATAGTCCTTGCCTTGATGAACAATCAGCACTGAAAGAGAAGAGGATCTTACACAAATAAACAAATGTCCCATAGAGCTCAAGTATTTGGACCAAGGTCAACGGAGGGAAATTGTGATAGAGCAACCTGAAATGAAAATCATATCTAAGTTTTCAGATATGGAGTTGGTCTGGGAAATACTAACTCAAGTGGACTGGACCCCTACACGGCTTTGGGTCAAATTCATCCTAAATCCAAGCAGTTATAACAGATGAACTAAGGAGGAAATAGGGAAGTGAAGGCGGCCAAACCAAAATGTTTCATTTTGTGAGGACTGATTAACCTGAAGCTCTTTCTTTGCCCATTTCACCAGGAAGATAGATATGTTCTGCAGACTTGGCAGGGACCTTTTCTCCTTTTCTCTCAGCATTTTGGCTCCACTGGTAAAGCAAAAAGCCAGCACTTATTCACATGGCTGCAGTTGATCCAGGTAGGCTTTAGCTCATGTGGTAACCACRGCTCTGAAGGACCATGCCAGGAACCTCAGCTACATTTCTTGGCCAGGCTGCCAGCAATGCTTGGACAACCAGCAGGAGCCAGGAGGTGATGGCAATAGCATCAGTGGGTGTCAGTGTGTTGTTTTGGGGCAAAAGGCTCAGGGGAGGAAGGGGAGGAAGGGAGGGAGTAGGAGCTGAGAGAGAGTTCAATCCGTCCAGGCCACTTCCCGTGGTCCCACAATTAATGGGAGGACTTTGACATGTCCCAGCTATTCTCCAGGCAGCACCCAGCAAGCAGGAAATCCTCAGCATCCAGGTAAACGCTAGTCCTGACCAAAGAGCAGCGAGCTCCCAAGAAGGGACGGTCTCTACCACGGCCTCAAATCCAGCCCAGATCTCTCGAGGGGATCACTCATGCCTGTTGCTGTCAGTGCTAACATAGCAGAAAAGTTTCATAGCCGTTTCATAGCAGAAAGGCAGTACTAAGAGGCAGGTCTTTCAGTATGTTAGCCTAGAGCAGGCTATGTCCTCCCACCACTATCCTGGAGATACCCTTCCTGTTATACTCATCTCTTTCAGGCTTTGGTACGGCATCATCTGGCAGCAGCCCCTCTTCAGGTCCTGGGTTTTGGTCCAAGCAGCACTAGCTGCAGCTATTCATGCAGAAAATCCCCTTGAAGTCAATGCTTGACAGTCATATARAGACATGAGTATTTCTCTGCTTTGCTGAGAGGTTGTGAGGTGCCCAGAGAGGAGGAAAAGCCAATCGGTAAAACAGCTGCAGCTTTACAAAGTGCACAGAAAGGGTCATGCCTTGCCTTTGGAGCTGATTAAATTTAAGACCTGTCAACCTCAACAGCATCTAGGTCAATTTTCTTCCTCTGCATTGATGGGGAACAAATTTGAAGCCCTGAAGTGTTGTTTCTGCATGTCATGCTTTGAGTTGTTCCCTTCCTTTAGCATGATAGACCTGTTCCCTTCCTGAGGATGATCATTTTTCAGCCAAACGTGTGCTCGTTCGCATTCCTGCGTTATGGAGCACGCAGCTTGCCAAGAGAAAGGGATTTTCATTTTGTATCCTGTTGACCCCATGAATGCATCACAGACCCATATGTTTGTGGCCATCCCAGCAGCCCTTACAGATGAAGCCTCTTCAATGGCATTTCACCTGGGCTGTAGCAAGTGTCTCCTCCCGCCTGACTTCCTTCTCCATGTGGCTAGATGTGTTCCAGCCATGTCCAGAATGTTTTTTTCTGCAAAGTCAAACCACTGACACTCCCCAGGCCAAAAGGTATCATGTAAAATCTGAGCTATTTCCTGGTCTTACCTCTTTCTCTATGCTTTGATGAGGCAGGACTTCCCTTTTTTTTAAAGCGAGGGTTTGTGGCCCACTAACTCAGCAACATACTATGAACTATTCCTACAAGGAATAAGGATTCTTATCTGCTCTGCAACTATCTACAGATTAGATTTTTTCATTTCTAGTTAGAAAACACTCAAAGAAGGAATTGGAGCTTCAAAAATCATAACAGGTTGAAAACTGCATACCTTGAATAACTGGGTTCTTGCTCCCGTGAAAATTCATGCAGGCACTTCAGCACATATTTTTGGGTGCAATCATTTGACTGTAAATACCACTGCATGGAAACTTGGCTGAAGGGAACAGACAGACTGTCATACACGCTGAAAGGGAGTTGATTATTATCACTGCCTGAAGGAATAAATGGGCATGATTGGGAACAGCTGTTTCTAATCGGATGGGAGTGGGGGGCAGCTCTGGGAAAGACGCATGGCACTTGCTATCACGCACACCTTTGCACCGGCTGAAATATCCTCTTTCTCCCAAGCCCGAGAGGACTGCAGAGCTCATGGGGTTACGTTGCTCTCAGATTCCGAACGACTTGCTGCGCCAGCTAGTTAAACCTTTGAGGTACAGAAGGCCCTGTGCTCAGCTGGGTTAAAACACGCACTGTTGAGGGGAGTCCTCCTGGCCAAGGGACACAAGCTGTGTCTAGATGAGGTTATCCCAGAATGCTTCCCAAGTCTTAGATCTGGAGGCATGCTTTGGCTGCTTCCCAACTCCGGGTTGGGTATGTACCAGCAACCCCAGAGCCTCAGYGTGCACACAAAGGAAACCCAGATGGGAATGCTGGAGCACCGCAAGAGCTCCCTAATCTAGAGGATCCAGAGACCAGGATGCAAAGACCATTTAGCACAGACAGAGCTCAGGTGTCCTCTCTCCACACAGAAGTTTATACCTTCCCAGATTGTCTGTCCATTTTTCCAGCAAAGATTTCTCTCGTAAGGAACCATCCTKCTAGACAACTTAGCTAAATTCACAGCTGACCTAGTTATAAAGCCACTCAATCCCRACTTACTGATTTGGTGCAGGGATGATTTTTTAAGTCAAGAACTCATGCAGATTTAAGTCAAACATMATGTAAAAATCTGACAGCTAAAGTTGTTCTCTGGATACAAACAATAACAAGTTGAAAAGGATGCACTCTCTGCAAGTCATAGCTGATTAATGTTAATTATGCTACATACCTTAAATCTACACAGACCGTGGTGCATAACTAGTYTTCCGATGATCAGTCTTTCTGGATCCATGTTTTGTTAAGGACTGCTTGTTTTCATGGGTCATCTTGTTTACGGCTTTATTAGCTCAACGTAAGACTTTTTTCCAGTCCTCTGGAACTTCCCCAGTGTTCCCAGATTTGTTTAAAAATCAACACTAATGGTTCAGAGAGCTCTTGGGCCAATCTGTTTATCCTTTGATGCAAGTTATCTGATCCTGCAGAATGTCTTGACTTTAATCACCGCTGTTTAACATGCAGCTTCATCACTGATAGAATACAAAGTATTTCATTATCTCTGTAAAGCATGAATGTGTCATCCTACTTCTTTCCTAAGAGAAAATAAATGTTGAACAAATAACTTTGTCTTTTCTACACACGGAGTGAGTATCTTCTCATTATTGTCTAGGATCCCTGGAGTTGCTAGGGTTTGGCTTTTTGTGACAYGTTTAAACTTGTTTTTTATCATTAACCCTAGAGACCACAGATTTTTCACTTCTACCTTTAGCTTCTCTTCCCTGTTTTCTGCATGTTCTCAGTGTTCTTTGCCCTCTTTTTTATTTACTATTACCATATACATATAGGTGTGCATGTGCTTATTTACCAAATGGATATAGTCAGAATACTATTTCTCTAAGCATATACATACACTAAATATAAAGTAACACTTCTACCCTTTCTCCTAGCTGGAACTCATCTAAAGAAAAGAGCACTCATGCTTCTAGAACAGCGGTTATCTYAGACCATCTCACAAAATGTCCTTAAACACTGTCCCAATTACCATCTATTCATTTTTGTGTGTTTGTTTTGTTTAAATAATTCCTTCCACTCCTAATTTTTGCTCCTAACTACTTTTAGCCTGGGGAAATTACTCTTCTACCAGAAGCGGGGACCAGAGCTGGGCACCTCTATGCCTTCAAAAATCTGGTCTCTCATCACATTTAAGTGACGCTCTTCAGAACTCTTCTGTGTTTGCACATAATGTCATGCTCCCTGGCACCGAGACAGCCTGGGAATAGGCTGTGGAGTCGCTGCCCATCCAGAGACAAGAGTCACATTCGTAAAAGGCAGAAGAAGACGGGTTAGGGTTGTCTGCTGGGGAGGGGGAGGTAGCCCTCCTCTGCTCCCAGGCTCATGGAGAGGGGGCAAAGCCACAGGGGACCCAAGACAGCTTTCATCAATTGAGATGTTTTATTTTGTGTCGGCTTTTTTTTCCCCTCTTCTTTTTCTTAAACATCCTTTGTTTTCTAACAATAAATCATACCCCGAGGCAAAAGCCTTTAAAAGGCTTGGGCATGGAGTCTGCTTCCCCTCACTGGCTGGCGAGGCAGGCCACCAGCTGACAGCAGTCATCAATCTGCAACTCAGCGATCAATCCGTCTTCAGCTGTCAGCGCGGGACCCACGCGCACGGTGCCCTCGCCAGCCGCGCTGCCCCGCGTGYGTGCGGCCCATGCCCGCCATCACCCACCAGCTTCGGCATCGGGCTCCTCTCCTGGCATCTCCGTGGCTGCCCGCTCCCCCAGAGCAGGGTCCCACCGCCCCGAGCATTTCCCCCACTAGACTCCCAATATATTTTGCAGACGGCAGCAGGAGCATGTCATTGCTCTGACTGCTTCCTCGGGCTCCCTTTGCATCCTGGAGCACAGAATAGCGGGCATATTGTGCCTTGCCCTTCTGAAAAGCCAGGAACACTAAAGAAGGCAATGGCATCTWTTCCAAACGGAGGGTAACTGGCAATTCCAACAATCTGGTTATGGGTAAACCCTCCCAAGAGGTTTCACAAATACCAAATCATTCTTTTTCCCCATCAGGAGCTATTTCTACCTCCGGCTGTTTATTGCCCAGGCTTCTAGGTTTGCTTTTTACGTTTGTGCTGCCAGGAGACAGCATTTTATGATGCCGCCGACGTCTTCTGTTTACCCTCTTAAATATTGTTCCCCAAAGATGCTCCATTAACTGCTCCACCTCGTTTGTTACCCAGAATAGCGGTTGCTCTCCCAGTGAGATGGAGGTAGGCCAAGTCCCTCAGAAAAGAGAAATACTCCCTCAAAAGGAATACTTGAAGCTCCATGAATTGAAACACCTCTGTTTTACCTCTGTTCTACATCTTTTGCCCCCTTGGTGGTCTCCCTCCTCTCTCTGCTTTTGCTTCTAGAATATGAGGGATCTTTAAGCCAATTGTCTGAACTTTCCTCTCCTTCAATTCCCTCCTGAGATCCCTCAAGTTCTTGCTGATCTGAGAAGTACTTTATGAGGCAATTTCATTCATGCCAAATGTGTCATAACCAATGGATCTCTGCCTACAGCCATAGAGTCCYGCTCAGGGTTTCAGTGATGTGCATTGTTTGGGAGCCAAGGAGACCGCACACAGACCTGTCGTCTTTCTGTCCCCTCTTCTGCATTTGGCTAGGCAGAATATTTGTGTCTGGCTCAGTAGTTACATTCGCTCAGTTGGCCACCACTCACTCCCTTGAAACCAGTTCGCTCATCCCTTGGGTCCACCGAGAGCATGCTCAACACAACTAYCAGAGAACACATATCTTCAAGATGCTAATTCAGGGTCAGGTGCCACACTTTCGAATCCCCAGTCTTTGCCCCCATCAAGGCAATGCTTTGCTCTTGGCCTACCTGGGGTTTCCATGTGGAGGCAGCAAGGAGACCACGACACCTTCTGCCCTTGCTCTGCCACGTGCTGCGTCTGCTGTGGAAATGGTGTCAAAAGCTCCAGGGGAAACTCCTCTGCTCACTYGCACCCTTGGCTGATGATATCTATGCAGGCCGCAGCAGACAGACCCATCCCCTTGCCATGGAGGATGGCGGAGCTTCAAGAGACTTGCAATCTCAACCCGAGCAGCCAGCCAGGGCGCAGCCAGGGTTTTCCTGCTCTGTGTCGTGCTCACTGCTCTTCTCCTTCCTTGGGCACGTGCTGTAAAAGGGGCTACTGGGCTTTGTTGCTGCTGTGGATACTCCTTGCCAGAGCAGGCTGCCTCCTCTAACATGCCATGGCTCATGGTTGCTCCATGCTGGGTTTGGGGAGAGATCCAGCATTGGCAGAGCACCTGGGGAGGCTGGGCATTTTGAGGCTGGTGGTGGCAAAGGGGAAGGAGMGCAAGGATGGGGAGAGGTGGGGGGTTGTGAGGAGAGGAAAAGGAACAAAACCCTCCAGCCTGGGAATTCTTTTGTTCCTAATTGCACAGTTCAGTGCATGTGAAGGGGGCAGGGAGAAGGGGAAAGGCACAGTGGGGTCTTGACACAGAACTGCTTGGAATTGATGTCCCAGCCTTTCTTAAAATGTCCTAGAGTGCTTAGATTTGCCTCAGATTAAGTCCAGTTGCCCAGGCTGGCGTGTACCCATACAAGGGCTAAATCAGAACCACCCGTCACACCTCCCGCCCTCCMCAGCCCTCCCCTTCCTTCGTTCCAGCGCAGGTTCATTAAGGCCTTCCCCAGTGAAAATCGGCTGCGTTTTGGGGGGACTGCTGAAGCGTTTGATATTTTCCACTCTGCGTGTCAAGGGCATTTACAGTCGGCGTCAGACTGTTCCGTCAGTCTGAGGGAAGCACTTTGAAGTGTTTGTGGTAGAGGCCACATGTGCAGTCAAGATGTGCTGCTCCAGCTCCCCAGCCTCTTACTCAGTTTGCATTCCCAGCATCATGTGACAATGAACAACACTGCTTAACCCTTTCGCACTGCGGGAAGCGCCTTCTGCTCGGAGACACCCACACCACGGCCCGCAGGAGCCAGCCCCAGGACCCCCATCCCCTCATGCATTTTGGCAGTGGTGCAAAGGAAGCCTAGAGACAAGAAGGAGCCCAACTCAGCTCAGGCAGACACAGTGCAGGGCACCATCTCTCCAAGGGTGGCAATCTGACAAAGCGACRACGCTTTGAAGTTTCGGGAGGCGCCAATGCTGGTCCCCACTGGTGGAAAATCCCTGTTTGATAATGAAAGAAGCACAGATTGTCATGCGCATCTATGAAGTCGTGTCTCAGCCCCATCAGTCCTGCAGCAGCCCCTGTGCTTTACCCGAGAAGTCACAAGGAGTCCCAGCGGCTGTGATTAAGTACCAGCAGTGTCCATGCTGACGTTATGCCTCATCCTCAGTCATGAGAGTGCCCACAATGAAACGTCTGTCGGTTTGGGAGCACGGCACGCTCCTGCCGAGCGGTGCTCAGCTTCTGGCTGGAAGCCTCCATATGTCCATAAGTTTGCCTTCGGGGCGTGGTGCGAGCCCTGCCATGCTTTGAGGAGCCCTCCGTGCAGGCACTGGTCAGGGATGAATCCCATTTGTCTTGCASAGTAGTTGTGGAGCACTCTCCCACAGCTACCGGCTTTACATTATTTTCACATGTCCAGAGGCCAGTGGGCAGAGTAATTCTTTGAGGAAAGTGGAAAAACAGTCGGGCCATATGCTTCTCCTCAGTTCCCTAACAAGAGTGCAGGGATTAAGTGAAGAAATTCAAGAGACATGGTGTCACCAACAGATGCTTCTCTGGCCTCTTAGTTGCACCTTCTTCCATGGCCCCCTGTGGATTCTCCAAGTTAGGAGGACATGAGGAGCCTCATGCTTATGTGAGGGCTCCCAACACGTGGCAGATTTTCCATCTTCTATAACTAGTCAGGAGCAACTTTGGAAGTCCCTTAAGATATAAATTCAAATTTCATGGCTATGCAAGCCCACATCTACCAAGGGCTGAGCTGTAACCTCCGTGGGGTGGTTTTAATTCTGAGCAGATTCTCAGTTTGACACGTAGACCCTGGACCAACTGCTGGGATAAACAGGACATGGAGGGCAACAGGGGAGTAAAAAGAGTGGTGAAAAAGGCCTTTCTGCACACGCTCTGATCGCAAGAGCTATGAGCTAAGGGGACAGAGCTGTGAGCTGCAGATGTGTGAGTCCCACCCTTTGCTGCTGTTCGTTCTTGGAGGCAGACGAGGGTCTGTCTTGCTCACCAGGAGCTGCATCCTCGGGACAGGGAGCAGAGCGCCAGGCTGCGGTGTTGCGGGGCCTTCCCCGACGGCGGTTCCGTGTCCAGAGCCGCTCCAGCAGCCGCAGTGTTAACGCCTGGCACGCAGGGAATGGGCTCCCTTTCCAATTACTGCTGTACCGAGGGTGGAGGCCTGGGGGAAGGGTGTTGTGCTGCGCTCGCACTCGCTTGGCAGGGAAAAGAAGTCCTCTGGGCCACAGCTCCCTAGAAAAGTTGAATCCAAGGCATTAATGAGAGCAGCCAACCTCTCCTTCCATGAGAGCCCCCTCCCTGCAATCCATTTGGGCCCTGGACCTCCCTGCTTTCCCCCCTGCCATTCTCCAGCCCCCAGCTAGGCAGCTGACTCAACCCGCATCTCCTTCRCCACGGCTCTTCCTCTGCAAGAGGATGATTCACGCTGTCAGCCAGGGAGGAATGCGCTCCCTGGGTGTCAAGAGGATYGCTCTGACAGCCCCGGCCTTGCCCGTGCGTGCATGTGTGCGTGYGTGCGCGSCTGCTGGGCTGTGTTTGTGTGTACTTTAGTGCTGAGCTGGCACCGCGAGCAGAGGTGGCTGGCAGGAAAGTAGGGCTAAAGTTACAGTCCACTGTGATTCATCAGGCCACTCAGAAATCTAAAATCYTCTAAATCTGGAAGGTCAGGATTAATGAAGGGTTATGTGCTAAAAATAATCATAATAAAAATTGCCAGAGGTTTCTTCATCCCTCTCTAAGTACGGCCTTATCTTTCATTCTTTCTTCTCTATCTCCTTCCCTCTTGTCCCACAGTCTCGCTCTCTCCATTCCTCCCACATGAGCCCCAGGGCCCATTAGCTCTTCTCTAAACAAGTGACTCTTTTTACCATCCCTGGCACATCACCAGCACAACCCTATAAAGGAGGACCCATCCACATAACCAAAGCCATCAAAACACCCACTGCTCAGCCTGGGTTCGTCACAGGCACAGTGGAGGGAAGGCAACGGAGGGTGCCTGTGTTGGACAGGAAGCGTTGCCCAAGGCAGCCTCATACACAACAGCTAGAGCCAGCACCAAGCTGCCCACAGGAGGTAGGGAGAAGAAAGCTGGTTTCACTGATATCAGAGCCCCGCTCGCTCTCATAGCTCCCTTTGAGTGCCAAAGAGAGACCAAGTTTCAAAACTTACCCAAATGAGTAGGATTAGACCTGTTCTGTCATTCCTATTCCCACCATAAGCTCAWCAAGGCAAGAACTGGAGCTTCCTGTGAGTTTGCCATGAGTTACCCGAACTCACAGACACGGAGGGTGGGCTCCCTCCCGGGCTGTAACGGAGCAGGCAGGGCTGGCAGCAGGCGCACAGGTCCTGGGACTCACTCCCTGCTCGGTGGTAAGCGCCAGCAACTGCCTGACCTGAGTCCTGACAAGGGCTCTGTGTGGCCTTCCAAGCTGCTCTCAGCTCCGTGAAAGCCCGATGAATTAGATTAGTCCAATTAAAGGCACACAGGGATGAGACACCGTGTCAGAGCCAGTTATGTTCATTACACATCAGCTTTCTCTGTTTAAGAGGTTTTTATTCCACTTAGGCTTGTTTTCCATTCGTGTGGGGAATAGGTTCATGAAGGAGGAATCAGTTTCTCTAGAATTCTCCTTTCCCACCCATTCCCCAAAGGCTCCTCCACTCATGTGTCAAACTCGAGCCGTTGAGTGTGGGCGAATTTCCTTCTACCTTGCAAGCGCCAGTGAGGCCRGTTTCATTAGATACTTCATGGAGACACCAGCTGTCCATCAGCCACCCTGAGAGTCACCCCAGCTGGCACACTAAGCCAGGCTTTGCTCCCCATGTTAGGTGAGATGATTCTGGTTCTGGGCATGGCTGGAGAAGGAAGACACCTTCTCCTTACTGGTCTCACAGTGTGTTGTACCCACCTACAGCACAAAGACACATGCAGCTGCAGGCTGACCCTCTGACTCGCAGCATAAGGCATATTAAGGGCAATACTTCACACTTGTATAAACCCTTACACCAGAGGATCAYAAAGTACTTTGTAAATGTTTGCTTATTAATCTTCACCATAGTCATCCCGACAAGAAAGAAGAGACACTGAGGAATCACTGCATTTACTACAGAGAAGGAGCATTTTCTAAAGTGAAACAAAGGCACTTAACAGAAGAGAAAGTGCTGTTCAACATAACCCGCTGGCTAGAAAAGAATTGAAAGGAATTAACATCATGAGCAAGAGGAAGTTTATGCAGGAACAGTGTGATTAATCACGCTGCAACTTGGCTAAGACACCAGCAAAAGGTGCCATGTGATTTTTATCAGGCGCTGTTTGTACTCCATCCATACCCTGGGTGACAGGTAGCAGCATCCCATGAGGACAGGCTGGGGTAGCAGCACCAGCACTCAACCCGCAGGGTGGCATGACCAAGAGCTGAGCAAAACTGCCAATGGCAACGGGCTGATTGGGGCTGTTGGATGTGACCCATCACTACTGGGCCTCCGGTGCATGCCTGATCATGGGACCAAGGGTAACTCATTGGTTGTGAACTAGCTCATCAGATGTACACTGGTTCTTTAGACAGWCACGTCCCAAGTGACAGTACTGGCAAAGAAAAAAAGATCTGTTGCCTCTAGTTTTCACTCCAAGCTTTTACGAGCCACGAGTTTGCCCATCTACCTGTTCTAACAACTTCCTTCAGGGTAGATTATGCATCACCAAGGGACACTAATGGGGACTGAGTACCCTCTGCAGATGCACACACTTTTGCAAATGCTGTCACATCAGCATGACAATATTTTTAGACACACACTGCACAGCTCTAGATGATGGCAGGAGGTGGAGGATGGGATTATATAACTTGAATAATGCAAGAATTCACAGTCCTTTTTTCTGGACACAGGCAGCTCTAGAACTAATCAGTGCCAGCTCTGCCAGCCCTATGCCTCCATCCAGGTCACATACCACTACAAGATGGCTTTTATATCCTCATAGCAATGAAGTACTTTATCCTGCTAGGGTTTATTATTCTTGTATAGACTGAAGGGCTTCAGCCTAATCTTTCAACAAACAAAAGGAATCTTTCAACATTTTGATTCTGTTGTAATTGGCTCCAAAAATAGCACTCTCAGAGCCACATTTCTTAATCTTCTCAAGTCCAAGGATTAACCTTTTTTTCAGAAAGTAATAATAATCCAAGGACCAACTTGTATATTTTTCATTTGCAACCAAATAAACACAAGCCTAAAATTTGAGAGTTAAGCCATACTAGCTTTTATTTTCTCCCATTTTGTTTGCCTGCTTATGTGGGTGTCGGAGGAGAAGGAGGAGGGTTTACTATAGCTTTGTGAGCCACCATGGGATGTTTTATGTAGCATGAAAGACCCCTGGATCACAGTCTAAGCAGCACTGCTCTAGAGATAAACAGGCTTATTACAGGAGCCTGAAGGAAGAGGTCCTTGTTCCCTGCTCTGCTTCATGGCTCTCATTGCTGAACACGGAAACGTTTGTCTTTAACTCCATTACACTGCCCACAAAGGGTCCTGGCTGTCTCTCCTGGGGACCAGGCACTCTGCACAGTTCCTTGCATGCAAGCCCCGTCCTTGCAGCTTTGCCAGGGCATTCAATTTCTATCCCTGGATCCATGATGTGCCTCCAGCCAGGTCAAATCCATGGCCCCGGACAAAGTGATATTACCCATGGCATGTAAAATAATGCCAACTTGTCCACACCATAAAGAAAAAAAAGACAGCATCATAAGGACACCTCATAGTATGCAGCAGTTGTGACACTTCCTAGAGAGAATGACTTTTCTCCATGACTATCATGAGTAGCTTTTCCTGCCAGGAAAAGTGTCCTCAAAGCAGCCCCTCTGTACAACCCCCAAAGTTCTTTCCACATGCAACAGACACCTTGGCACCTCGAGGTGCCTTTGGACTCTGTTAGTGTTGGCTCGCTGGGACTGAGCGCTTCCCTCTTGTTTCAACTTGTTTCATTAACTGTCACACTGAGGTTTTTGACCATCCCTCAAGCCAAGCTCTACCAAAAGACTTACTCTGCCACAGRGCTCCCTTTCAGGCAATTGCTGGAGAAAGATATGCAGTTGGTAACGACCAAGGTAAGGAAACACTGAGATGCACTCCGGATATAGCATTCGCATATTGTACTTTCATAAAGGTAGAGCAGTGGAAACATTCCTTATTTTGATTGTCCCAAAGCCACAGGAAAAAGGGAATTAAGGGAATTGATATGTCTGGGATATACGCCAGCTCTGATTTACTCACATTTTTAACCTGATCTGAAATACTTTGGTCAGAGATGGAAAACTTTTATGAAAGACATGAACCAAATCAAGCCCTGCCCAGCTGTGATCCAGCTAAGAATCATCTTGCCTGGCACTGTTCAAGAAACATACCAATGGAAGAACTGGCAAACAAATAAGCAAAAGCAGCTTCATAAGAAATTTCTTCTCTTCCTACAGAGGGTTTGGACAATCTAACACCACCATGGCCAATACCCACATTTTTAGTCTGCCTTCAGACCACAAAGTGCCTAAGGTACCAGAACACCAGTGAGTTAGGATGTAGGGGTTGGCTTGGCTCCTGGAAAGAGGATGTGCTTTCTAATCAAATCCCAGCATGATTTGGTATGGAGAGGCACAGAGCGGTCAAGCCAGAGTGGTGAGCCCAAAACAGGGTTGCCTTTGGAAACAGGATAAAAAGAAAATATCCTTGCTAACATAACCTCGCCTTCTAGTTTAACCTCTGTGTTCCCTCGGAGAGTGCAAACATGCCTGCACATATTTTAGGCAGAGCAACCCACTTAGGAAGACTGAGATGTAGCAAAGTCCAATTAAAGCAAAATGGAATGAAAGTCCCAAATCGTTTCAATGTGTCAGAAAGAGGAGTTTGCAAATCCACTGGTTATTACAAAGTTGTTCTGGGAAAAAATATTTCTGTATGGATTCAATCCCATTTTTGCTGAACTCCATGGGAGTTTTACCAGCAGCTTCAGTAGAAGGACCAATGCATATAGGYAAGCTTTAATTTATCTAATTAATTGTGTTTTAGGCCAAATATGTTCCACTTTACACACTGATCCTGCAGTGAATTCTCTACAGAAGATCTTTTTCTTTGCAGAGATATCCCTTGTACCAGCAAGGCCTAGCCGCAGGAACCCATTCCACTGTTTAAAAACTGGCATTTGAATGAACAAATATCTGTATTAATCTTGCTGAGATTAACATGAGCTCAATCAGGATCAGAGCTTGACCAAAGGATCAAGCTGGAAAGTCGAGCAAAACCAATTTTTTTTTTAAGACAATAATAAAATAAAGCAGAAATAGCACAGTGGAGGAAGTAGTATGCTAGTTTTTGAAGGCTTTTGCCTTTCGGAAGGTGAGTACAGAAACCAGAGGATTGTTACTGCTAAAATAACCAAATGAAAATACAAAATTTGTCAAATCCTTAATGTAGGATGTCGTTTATAATTCCTTCTTTAGTTAAAACTCCCAAACATCAGACAACACGGATGAAGCGTTCTGCCCACAACCCTGCTCTTCAATCTTTTAGGAAGGCTAGAAGGGTTCAAAAGAAGGAAAATAATAGGAGGTCCTTTCTTGATTTATGGAGCAGATTTCTCTGTGGATTCAAATATTAGCAAGGCTCCAAAATTCAGGTAGCATAAACCAGTATGGTCCATTTGATCTCAGTCACCTTGTCAGCATGTAACCCAGCTCTTGGTTCCACTCCAGAAACATGCCCATGTTTGCTC
Organism: Eudromia elegans; assembly: GCA_003342815.1. NCBI lineage: Eukaryota > Metazoa > Chordata > Aves > Tinamiformes > Tinamidae > Eudromia > Eudromia elegans. The sequence continues at coordinate 1,715,741 of PTEX01000147.1, read as the reverse complement.
CCAGGTTGTGCTCTGCAGTCTAGCTCTCTAATTCCTAAGGCTTTCTTACARAGGGTAATCAAAGGGCAGATACTGGCATGCTTTTCCAAGCTCACTAGAAAGCCATTTGCTCCCCTAGATGTAATTTATGTCACTCAGCTAGAAAGTTTGCTTTCAGTACAAAATACTTTTTAATCACCTCTGTTAAGTCTTTCTACTTCATCTCATGCGGTTCCTACGGAAAAATTTTAAGTCTTCCAGAACAGCAAATTCTGTTTTCCAGCCAATGTTAGAAAAGCTGATTTTTTCCACTACCTTCTGAGATAGTATTTGCATATAAATACTGTTCAGATCTCTGAAAATATATTTGAAATTGTTCTTATTATTCATTATACTGGATACTTTCCATGTTTCCACAGAAGGCTGTTTTTCTTCCTATCCACGTAAGCAAAAACGATCGGCTCTTTGCTTCTTCATTTATCCTTAGCTTCCTTTTACATACTGTTCTTCTTCATCAGCATTCTTATTCTGAAAAAATCAGAGAGCAAATCATGAGTCCTTTCCTCTAAAATGACGTTTTTATCATCAAAATAGCAGTTCTCATACCAGAACCATGGATGGTGAGAGGGGTTACATTAAAAGTTTGTAGCTCYCTCTTTGTAGTTTGTTTTGTAGAACCAACTCTCTTCAGAGACTCTCAGTTCCAAGTTGGACAATAAAAGCATACGTGCTCCAGAAGACAAGAAGGCAGAGGACAGATTTTCGTCAGGGAGTTTAAGAACTTCTGAGCTAAGAGCRGAAGAGTGTGGGGCTGCATGTCTTTTCCAAGCATGACAGGCTACAGTGACCTAGATCAAAAAACCCGACAGATTCCCTTGGCAGGGTGAGCATCTCGCATGCTAACCGCAGATAAGAGCCCTACTCTGCAAGTCACCCAGAATGAGTGAGACTGCCCCTTGCTGCACACTGCACATTACATCCCTCTTCAGAAGTGCTCACTAATAGTACTGCTTATGCATTTACTAAATTTCCTGGGCTGGTTGTTGGGGCAATTCTCCTTTCTCTCTCCCTCCTTTCTAGACTCTATTCCACTGCTTGCACAAACTCAGGATAGCACTTCAGGTGTAAAACAAGGTCCATCCTGCCTATTAGGAATTACAACAGTTGGAAATGACTAAAGATGGATAACAGAACTATCACTAAAACCAGCATGAGAGTGACTATCTCTGTTTCCAAGTCAAGTCTCTGCTCACAAGTGAAAAGTTGGCTTCCACCTCTACTTGGGAAGAGAAAGCAGAAGGGGAGATGCAGTTGGCACAAGCTGTTCAGGCTGGCCAAGGGGAGAAGACATTTGTTTGCTCTCCTCCAAACCTGGCAATTTTGAAAATCTCAGTTGCTTTGAGCAATGTCCCAGGAAAGGAGCAGGCAAAGGACAGAACCAGATGAGAGCCACATGCTGAGATCAAGCACGGAAAATCTTTTTTTATGTCTCTTTCTCCTGCAGGGCACCTGAATGCCAGACATTCAAGAATATTTACAAAGGATGCATTTTCTCAGCATGACCCTTCTTGAGATTAGCAGAGATTTAATTATGTAAACTTCAGCTATCCTTTTGTTACCTTCTAATGCATCTTTGGACCCTTCAGGATATTCTCAACTGCTGATAAAATAAATTATTCCGCTCTTGTAARAGAACAGAAAAATACAGTCTGTTACAGTCTTCACTAGGATGCGAGGTCTAAAGACGTCTTGAGAAGATCATCTGTTGTTCCATCCTCCAACCCTAGAAAGCAGCTATAGCAGTGGCTGAGAGCTTGTTGTGTCTTTTCAATTACTTCAGTAGCTGTATTTTGCAGAGTTTTAGGGCTTGTGGCAGCTGGGAGATGGTTGAAATGATGCAAAGAGGAGCCATGGATCTCTGGGTTTCGCAGCTTCAGTACCCATGGAAAGACTTGACATAAATGTTGTCATCATGGGTGAACTTCCTTTCAGAGGAAATGAAGACACTCTGGGAACCTCCCAAGAAAGCCAAGAACACTTCCAGACAGTCAGGTGGCGCAGCCTGCTGGCTCCATCAACCTGATGCTCTTGGCAGCCTCTCCCACTCTAGCTGGCAAGATTCCTGCAGTTTTAGGCAGAATTACTGGATAATTGGTAGAAAACAGACAGCTGCATGTGGTTATATACAGTGGAAAAAAAAATATATGTACATACGTATGTGTGTATAGGTGCATACAGGCTTGCAGAATAYACGCACATCTAACAGGACCTCTAATAATTCAGCTGCTCTCCACGCTGGACATGTGAGCTCTGCAGAAGAGCCCTGACTTCTTCCAGCAAGACATTTAAAGATATATTTTTTTAGTTTTTGTAGAAGAAGTCCTGATCGAATGCTCCTATGTGAAGCTTGCCCTAGCAGGCATGTGTTGCCTGAGTTCCTCTGTTTCTGAGTCCTCGGAGGCTTTCTGCAGCCAAGGCCAACTTTCAGCTCTAGTCTGGGTGCCAGGGTTCCTCATTAGGCTCTAGATTCCTGCAGCCCAAAGCAGAGTTCCTGCTTACGTCAGCAGCAGTTGGCCAAGGGAAAAAGGAAACAATACAGCCTTTATAGATTAACAGTATTTCAATTTACTATAATTTATGCAGTATATAATATGATTTAGAAGAATAATCTGTCATTTTTTTGGATTCTTTCTTTTTCTGCATTTTTTCCTCTTCCTTCTCTACCTTCTCCTTTCCACTTTTCCTCCCCTCCTCTAGCTTTTTACCTTCTGTTCTCACTCCTTTCTGTACTTCCTCCTATCCTACAGCTTTCAGTATTGCTCCGACGGCTTCACTCCTTTCCTTACCTCCATTAAATCTGCCAAAATCTCTGTAAGCACCCTAGGATCATCGCCCAACTTCTTAGTCTGCATGCAGTTGACAGTGCCCATTTGTCCCTAATGACTGCAGCTCTTACACAGCTTTGTTAACACCAATGATAATAGTAAAACATTTTCAGTAAGAGAAAGTTCCCATAGACTTTCCTCTACCAGAAAGACAACACAAACAACAGAACAGTTAATGATAACATCTAAGATGTCATTGCCATTTAGAGTAGGCACCTCACAGTACCTTCTCAAATGCATAGTCTTGGGCTGCTGTAAGGCACAGTAGGCATGATACCATCCATTAGAACTGAAGATGGTTGTGTTCACGTGTATAAGGGTTCACAGCTAATTTTCTTTATTCACTTACTGCTCTGATTCAGAAAAGAAGGGAAAAATACCCACACCCTTTTCTTTAGCCAAGATCAGCACAATTCAAAGTTCCAGCTCTAGACACAAGTCCTGCAGGACCTCCACAGCATTTCTGCTGGGAACTGTCAGTCCCAGAAAATTTGTATTTCAAAGTCAGAAGGGGAAAAATAAATAGAGAAGTGTTTCATCTTTAGAGTGTTGGGTATTTGATTTTATCTGGAATGAGTATATCTGTGCATGTGTGCACACGTCATTSTTGTTTTTTTATTAGAGTTACAAAACTTCCCTTCCTATTTTGCATGAGCCTTCTTTTTCAGACATGTGGTCAGTGGCTTAGGGAATATTTACAGTGAAACGCCTCTGCTTTTGCAGACCCAGTTTGTCTCAGTTCCATTCTCACGACTCCACAGAGTAACCAGGCCTTGCCACAGACAGCCTAGACACTGCTCTTAAAAAAATAATCCTGACCAAAATTGGTGCTTTGGCCTGTGTGAACTGCTAAACATCATTGTAAAGCACCAATTAGACTATAAGTAACTTATATACTTTGCCTCTTCAAACCTTGATATTCAGATCATACAGGAGAATGTAGTTACGAATAGAAAAGTGGCACTCATGGGTTCTTGTATTTGTTCTCTCTCTCTTTGGGTCTCTTCCAGAAGCCAACCACCCAGCTGACATTTGGTGCACTGCTTGCCTTACCTGGATGCCTGCTCAAAGGAGAATGCCTTTCTCTGCAGCAAGGCAGGCCTTGCTCCATTTTCTCTAGAAATCGGCCCTCAAACACTCAGGAGTTAAACAACTCCCAAGCAGAAAAGGCATAAGTTCACTAGAGACCAGCTGATAGTACCAACGGGTTGCTTAGATCAACACCCAGAAACCATGCACCCTCACAAAATTTGACCAGCCCATCCGCATTCCTGTCTAGTTGCAACTGGATAGTTTTTGTGTTTGTAAGGTCTTGTTCTATCAAGGCCAACTGACAAATAAGATCACTTTCTACAGAGTTCCTTAGATCCTACCATCTCATTTCATGATCCCTGCCAGGCCCCCTAAGTCTTCCCTGTCCATCCAGATCTCCTTCCTTAAGGAGGTTTCCAGGTTTGGGGATGGTTGTCCCAGAGAAAAGCACAAATGCACGCTGAGTCGCTAGCWGCAAAGTATTAAAATCTTCCCCTATCAACCTTCAGGATAATATGAAGAGACAGGGACAAGATGAAACCYACAGCCTACCTGGTCAAGACCTCGAGCACACCAAAAAGTTGTACTAACTCTCCTTTCCCTGGGGTTTGGCTGCCTATGCAGAAGGCCAATTTTAATATGGTGCTACTCAAAGCTGGGATCAGACTTCTATGAAAAGTCTGAGTGATTAAGAGCTGTGAGAAGCCTCTGCAGAGCTTTTCTGCAGTTCACTTGTAAGCTGCACTTAAACCGAGGACCTTGCCCTTGTCTCAGCCACACCGTAGGTCTGCCTGTACTCATACACTCCTATACTCATGCCGATCCTGACTTTGAACATGGGAYGGAGTGAGGGGAGAGGATATCCCTATCACTTCTTGAAGCAAATTCAGCAGCAGTTTCCAGCCCTACTTTCTGCAGTGCACTCGCAGGGCACCAGCAAAGGCAGTCAAACCAACCCTCATCACAAGTGAGTGACAATCCTGTTCTTCAAGACCAGGTTAGAACTGAACCAACAGAGAGCTGTTCACAGCATAAACCACCTCAGACCTTCTCCAGGAAAAGAGCGAGCTGAAAACCAAATCATTACCTTTTAGATGACACAAACAGGACTCCAAATATCTTCAAATAATATCCCTAGGAGCTTCACTCTCGCTAAAATTTTGGGTCTCTTTGTGCTAACACTCTATTTGGATACTGATGTTCCTTTTTTCACAATTCTGTATTCATCATAAAATGATAAGCGAGCACAGAAATCCACTCCCTTTTCAGGACTATGACGATAAGAGATAGTGAAAGCCCAGGATCATCTGTTTCAGAGCAGATCTCTAACTATTCCCCAGTTTTCACTTGCTGGAAAGTTACCCAGCCATATGTTTGCAATTAAGGTCTCAGTTCCTCACAGACTCATGGCAAATAGCTTGCTTCACCTGGGTCACATCTCTAAAGGGAATTTCCCCAGCCTGGATTTGCAGGACATATTCAGTGGCAGCTCTGATATAGGCATTAGCCATAATGGAATCCATGTCAATTATGAGTTCATCCATTGGTTTTGTTATCCAGGCCTCCCACTCAAATTTCAGAGATCCCATTCTAAAATGCAATATGACCCATTTTGGAAGGGAGAGAGTTCCTTAGTCACTCCATTTGAGACCAATTAGGTGGTTTGATTTGGGATCCTTTATCCCTCACTACTCTTAGCCTGTCTGTTCTAATATATGTTGAAAAAAAAAAAAAACCCAAAAGCAAAAACCAGTGTCTGCAGTCCCTGCATACTTAGTGGACCCTATTTCATATCCAGTAACTGAGCTCCCTTTATTCTTCTTTGACTGTCTTGAGTCAATCACAAACTCTGGAGTTACTTTGTATGAACTGTCCTTCAACTTGGTGTCTGTTAAGGGCATGAGGATGAGAAGGCATGATTCTTGATGTGTAATGCTTTTCCCTAGCTTAACATTTTGAAGCAGTATCTCTTKTGGCTAAGTAACTCCACAAAGTGAGTTTGCTTTCAGAGTCCATTTTTATTTGACCTTGCTTATTTGCTTGAATTATCGATCATGTCACAAACATTTCTTCTCCAACCATCTGATGGAAAGTCCAATCAACTCCTGAGTTTTGGAAGGATTCCAGTTTTCAAACCAAGAAACAATCACATATTTGCAGTGATAATCAGAGCTCAAGGCCTTTGTTTCATGTTTCATTCCCAGATGTTGTTTCCAGCAGCTCTGAGCCCTGAAGAGCCAGTCAGTGGGATGTGGTTTCAAGGCTGATAATAGCAATGGGGTCCTAGGCTGTGTGAGAGGACAACTACCTGCTTTATTTCAACAGTGTTTAGAAGTCCTTCACATGTTCTGAACCAGAATAACCTACAGAGCTTGTGAAATCAGGGAACATATATAATACAGAAATAATTTAAACATAAATAACCTAAACCTTTGAATGAGAAAGAGCCTAAGCAAATAGCTAACTGTCATCACAAAGAAGATGGCTCTGCTCATTAGGGGCCCATATGAATTGTTAGAGTAAATCCAAAACTTGTTAGAGGACAAGGGCTGGAATCACCGCTATCCCCCTGAGCCTCCACGAACAACCATGAACTTTTAGCAAGGGAAATTCACTTCAGATTTCAAACCTGAACCTGACACTGAAGGTGGCATCTAGCCCGTCTTTGATGCTACACGCCTAAGTCCAACTGAAGACCTGAAGTCCTGCAGGGAATTCAAAATCCAGGTCTCGATTCTGCAGCTTGGGATCATCTTTGAAATTTCCAACTTGAGAACCGCAATTCCATTTGCTTTACATCACTTGTCTGTCTGTTTTTGGGAAAAAATATATAAAAAAAAATAAAAACAAGAAACAAAGACAGTGACAATCCAAAAGAGAACAACACTGTTCCAACAACATTCCTCCTTGCAAAGCAAGGAAGAAGACAATTAAGCCCAGCAGTACCCACATCCTTAGCCCTTTGGGCCTCACAGCATTTTCTCTCTCTTCCCTTTGTCTTTGTTTGGGCTTTTCTTTGGATTTTCTTTTTTTTTTTATCACTTTGGCTTACTCTGTCTGAGAGGCAAGGGACTTTGGTTTTGTCTCTGAAGAGTTTTTTTCAAAACTGGAGCAGACCCAAGAGGTGGTTTCTGAGGCCTCTGCAAGCCTATTCCTTTCAGATGGGGATTGCTGCAGCTGGCAGAGTTTGTCCTAGGGTCAGGTTTACCTGCCAGCCGTGGAGAGGTGCTAGGAAGAAAGCATCATCTTTGCTTCACTGTCATCTTTGTCCTCCTCCTCCTTTGCTTGCCCTGCTCTTTCGCTGTAGAGCAGATATGCTGCTTGCCAAGCTCTCCTGAATTCCTGTCAGTAGTACACAGAACCTGTGCTCTCTTGGTTCCTCTTTTGGGACCTTCCTTGTGCACCCTGAGCCCACGCATTCTGCTACCACTTGACAACAACAAAGACCTCCAAGACTCTTAAGTCCTATTTACTCTACTAATCAAAGCAGTTCCCCAACCACTGGCCTTGTAGAAGCTCTAAATTCAGTATCATCTTTTCAGTGACACATGGCAAGGAAATCCTGGACCACGCAGGCTTTCCTAAATATTTTTAACACTAGGTTGCACCAAACKTGCTGATAGATTCCAACAAAGCAGTACAGTCCTTTCTGGATTCCTATCTTCATCATCACCATTTCCACATATCCACATTCCCCCCATCTTGACCTTGGGTCAACTCTTATGGATTATCCATGGCCCTCCTCTTTTGTAGGGCTTTCCCCCACACCAGGGAATCTCTCCTGCAAATAGCTTCCTTCTGCTTTTCCCCATTTTTTAACCTTGGTTAAACTCCCCTTCTCTCCATTCTAAAGCCKTTTTCTTTTGTTCTTCTTTATTGTGTCATGTCTTCCCTATTTTTTCTGGTTATCTAAGGAGCTTTTGCTCAGTTTTGAATTCTTTTGGTCTTCTGAAGTAGGTAAAAAACTTTTAGGTTGCCATAAGGTAACTTTTTGAAAATAAATGCCGTATAGGTCAGCCAAACTATATTGATATGCACAAGTGAACACATTCATTGCATTTTCAATAGGGTCTGAAACACTAAAAAATAACACTTCATGTTGCAAAATACGAAGTTTCAGAACATTCAAAATATGAAGACATAACTTTCTGATATTACAAAAATGTTTCACTTTAAGGAGTAGGTTTTCTTTGCTTTTCTCCAATAAAATATTCAAATTAGAGTCTGTTTAAAAAACTTCTGTTTGAAAAATTGTTTAAAAATCTTCCGAGGAAAAAAAAATGTCCTGTAAGTCYTGGAGCTGCCTTCATTCTCTGGTCACAATCACTGTTGATGACAATAAGGTTGCTTATCTTCAGAGGAAGAACTAACAAACATCTTTGCTGCTCCATGCTTGTCCCAGCCTGCATCTGCAGCAGCCCCTCGCCGTTCTGTGATCTCCTAACAGGAGACAATGCAGTATTTGGTATTGGATTAGCACTGACCATGGAGCCTCATTCCTTACAAGTACTCCCAGGACAACACTGGGTTTTTACGTGCAGATGAAATATGGCTCTGTTCTTGCACGCTGACAGACCCTCTCCAAAGGCAGATTGCAAGGAAACTCACCCGTGGCAATCTGGCACCATCCTGAGACCATTAGCTCTGYTCCTGCTGTTTCTGTTTCCTCTGGCGTTTTCAATGTTCATGTGGAATGAGGAGTGAGCCCCAGAAGAGGTGCATACCTAAAAATAAGGCACTTGTCCTGCTCTTGCTAATAACTACTGACACTCACTTTTCCACACCTCCACATAGGTAAACTAAGTTCTCTTTGTTGTGCAGAAGAGCTCAAACCCAACCATCAGAACTAATGAAAACCGGATTCTGCAGACACTTGGATCTGAAGCTGGAGCTGCACTTTGATATTGTAGCTTGGACCTCTCTGCACAAACAATCTTGGCTCTCGTCCCACTGCAGTATTCTGTGATGCCAAACCTCAGTATAAAAGAATCAGGAGGCAGGCACAAAGAGGAAGAGAAGGAGAGGAAAAAAAAGAGAGAAAAGAACAAAGAATGAGACTTTTTTTTTTTTAACCAGCTTTCTAGGTTTCTTTAGAGTTTCAGGTGCTGCTGTCTCATTGCACTAGAAACCTTTCTGTAATCACAAGTGCTAGGAACGTAATCTTGAACAGCAGAAAACCTGAGAAGTTTGAAGCATCACACACCACCGATAAACAGGGCTTCACAAATAGACCCAAAGTTGACAATGAATCTCAAGATACCAAGATCTGTAAAATGTCCCCATTTCATCAGTGAAAAGTTTTTCCTGTTTGCAGAACAGAGCTTGCATCCCTGAGGTAAGAAGCACATCATAATGCCAGGGTTGTGAAATATTTGCAAACAGCCTTTCTTTTAAATGGAAGTCAGCATGTTGTGGAATACTGAAGGCTACAATCATCTCGCTGAAAGCCAAAGTGATTTATGATACTGACACATAATAATTAAAAAATACTCATTGAAGGGGATGGCRAGCCATTCCTGAGTTGGTTGGGGTTTGGCCCAGCTGGACTGGGACATCCTTTAGGGACTCAGCAGAGCACAGGCGGTCCTGGCCTTTGAACGAGGCTCTATTACTCTATTGTGACAACAAAACATCGCACAAGTAATCGCGTCTCAGCAAGAGCCCCCGTGTTCTGGCCAGAAACGCTAAAAACCCTGAGCACCGAGGGTAGAATTTCCGCAGTCACCTTGCATCAGCGTAACAGCGCTCCCATGGCAAATTCCATGGTGGCAGAAAGCACAGCCCATGCTTCTGAAAACCTCCCGTTTGGGGATTTGTTTCAAACTACTACAAAATACTCCTTCAACTCCTACATCAGCTTAAGCACTCAGCAAAGGCCTTGTTCCCCAATCAAACTTTGCTTCCCAAGCATGTGTGACATTGGAGCAAAACGGTCTTTGCCCACGCAGATCAGATGTGCAGCCGAGGGCAGGTATGTTACTCGACCATGAGGAGAAGGCAGCGCCCAAGCTAACCTGCCRTGACGGAGCTCCTGTTCTCACCGAAGCCACTGGTGCAAGTTATTGGGAGTCTGTTGCCCCCCCCAGGGGCCAGGGTCTGACAYGCTGGGCTTAAGCTCCTCCTGAGCTAAAGGACTATTCCCCTCAAGGTCAAGACTACAGCACTCCTAAAGAAGCCACGAGCTGGACCAAGTGAAAGCTCAGGAACCCCAGGAACTCTAGCAAGAGTGCTGCRCAGGAATTGTCTCTTAGTAACAAAGCCCTTTGCATCTTTTCTTGGGGSAAAATGTGAAAATGTTTCCATGCAATTTATCCAGAGGGCAGTGGAGCAGCCCTGAGGATTGGAAGGAAGGCAGGAAGGCAGGCAGGAGCAGGATGGTCTGTGGAGTGTCTGAAAGATGGCAGCATCTGGAACGGGGCCGCCGGCTGCACAGCCACGTGCTTTCGGCCAGGGCTCGGAGGCCACTCAGCACCTCAGAACCGCTCCGGCAGGATTTCAGCAACGGCGAAGGAAAGTTTCCCTGCGCGGCGGAAAGAAAYGTTCTCCACGGCCCCAGCCTGGAGGCAGCCGAGGCGGACGGCTCTCGTGCGCGGCCCTGCTCTGCTGCGGAAGGGAAGGCTCAGCGGCGAGCGCCGCGGTGTCCGCGCTGAGGCCACCACCAGGCAGACCAGGAGCCTTTCCAAGCCGCCTACTGCTCGCCAAAGCCCTGAGGTGGCCGCCTGGTTCTGCCGGGCTCTCCTCCTGTCCCTCCGCAGAGCTGCTCACCCATATGAAGCCTCAGAAGGGAGCCTGTTGGGCCTCTCCTTCAGAATTAAATGTATCGCTCAGGGGATCGTGTCCTGGGGGTCCCATCCGGGCCTAGAGTGCTGGTCACTGGTCATGGCATCACTGAGCTGAGGCCCTGCTCACCAACTGCGGGGTGCCCAGCTCCCCAGCCCGCAGGAGAACAGCGTTTTCCACACCTCCCTGCTGGCCTGCAGCCCGGTGCGCGGGTCCCCAGCTTGGGGACGGGGCCGGCCTCGCTGCGTTCGCAGCCGGCATCCATGTTCCCTCTCCTGAACAAGGGGAGCACGTGGGCGGCAGCCACCATGGAGCGAAGAGTGTCCGCTGCACGCAGGCCAAGCTGCCCAAAAACAAACAAGCAAACACAACACCGACAGGCCAGGAAGCCCTCCAGGCATCTTGGATGGGGTTTCAACGCGACGTTCTGGCGGGACCGTCGTTCCAGGTTCTGCTGCGAGTTGATTTCTGGAGAACGTACGCGTCCCAAGCCAGGCCTCCAGCCCCCCGGGTTGCGCAAGAGCCCTTTTCACATGTAGAGTCCTCCTGCCCCTTCCACAGAGCTCTGCTGCGCTGGGCGAGGGACTCGGCCGGCTCCAGGCAGAAAGGATGGCGACAAACTCTGTTGAGGGATCATCTGTGGAAGGCCTGAACGCCATCCAAGAGAGATAAAAATAAAATAAATTAAAATAGTTGTGTGTGTGTGTTTTATGAAGGGAACATTTATATTTTTAAACTAGGAGTAATTGTATTCTGTATCTGAAATGGCATCTGAAAGTGATTTAGTGGAACAATGTGGTTTCTGATTGGTGCTTGAACTCATTCCAGAACATTTTTTATAATAAGCATCATAAAGATCCCAATTATCTGATCCTTTTGCCTAACATGGTCAGAGAGGATGTTTCCAAAGAAAGGACTTGGAATTGGCTTTTTCCCCCCCCCCTTTGTGGCACAGATCCTGCAAACATTTACATACACACTGAACCTCGCGCGGAGCCCTGCACAAGTGAAGCGAGGCAGCCCCCGGGAGCAAACCCATCAGGGAGTACACTAGTAACGTTCAGGTTTGCTAATCGGGCACTACATAAGCTTTCGGGAAAGGTCTGCTTGTTATCCAGAGAGCCGTGCAGGATGCATTTACGATTCAATAAAGGAGGCCCCAGCATTACCAAAATAATTACTTACTCAAACAAGCCTGTAAAACTCAAGGACTGCCCCAAATAAAAGGAAGTCCCCCCTACCCCCCTCCAGTTTAATAACATAAATCTAGTGAAATGCATCTTGCTGCCATAAAATCAGTTCTACATGCCTTAGAAACCATTGATTTACTGAGTGGGCAGGCAGGTCAGACCCTGCTAGGGACTCTGAAGGCTGAACATGTGGAGAGAAGTTTTAAACCTTAAAGTTTTGCTCACCCCCAGCAAGGAAAGCAGTTGATACCCTACTCTTTAACTTCATTATCTAAAATAAGACACATAAGAGCAGCAGAGAGTGATATCATGAAAATGGAGCTATCTTTGATGATCACTCAGCAATTGGAATAAATAACCCTAAAACCCACTGTTTGTCCCAGAGGAYACTGTCCCCACCTGAAAAACTGACTTTTGCACAGTGTCAGAGCRTGGGCATGCCTGCCCTGGTCACCCTTGCCCGAGCTGCCTGCACACCCATGGCATCAGGACAGCATCAGGACACTGCAGGGCCAGGCCAGGCTTGGGCATGGCAGGAGTTACCTAAGGCAGCAGAGAGGCAGAGGCAGCAACAGGACTGTGACCCCTCTGCCTGCCTTRGCTAGGCCAGAGCCCTGAGAAGATGACCCTGCTTGCAGGGAGGGATGCCAGACTATTCCAGACCCCTGGGATATGACAGGCTGTGTGCAAGAGGCCAGGCTATAAGGCACATGCATGGTATATCCAGTCAGGAGGGAGAGGCAGGGCCATCATGGCGCATCATGTAGGGCAAGGGTTTTGACCAACACCAGGTTTAATGTGTTGCTAAGAACAGCTGGTCACCAGTCCAACTCCCACATGTGRTGACTGAGCACCCGCAAAGTTTTGTGCGTTAGAAAACATTGCATGTGATGTTACCATCAGAGTCTGATTTCCCCACTGTCTTCACTGTTTGGAAGAAATAAATTCTCTTCTACATAGCAAAAAAAAAAAAAAAAAGGAAAAAAAAAAAAAAAAAAAAAAAAAAAAGTCCTGGAAGAGAGCAGGGGACACTGCCAGAGAGCTACTCCTGCTTGGATTAGGAATAGCTAAGGGAAGGTGTGAGGAATCAGAGAGCCTGCTCTGCCTCCTGCAGCAAAGCTCCAGGAGTGGGTTTGCATTTGTAGTTAAGGGGAATAGGGCAACAGTTTTAAAAAATGCCAGCTGTCTGCGTGTGGGTATGAGCCACATACATAGCCCTTTCCTTGGAACACTGTTGACGAACCAGCACTGAAGTCTGTTGTGGTCTTGCCTCAATTGTGAGCCCCTCTCATCTAAAAAAAATAAAAATAAAAATCTGTCCATCAATTTTGGAAGGTGCAAAGGCCACACAGCTCCCAGCACTAGGCAGGAGCTGTCAGCCTGCCTGTGGGTGGAACTGTCACCTTACTGTAGCAGCCACCTCACCATCAGGCTGCCCCTCCTCAGTCAGATCATGTTCTGATGATGTGTGAACAGAGGTGGCCAAAAATAAATAATAGAAGACGCCTCACTCCTCTGAGCACTGAGGAGCTCATGCCAAGAAATATTCTCTCTTCTTGCTGCCTCTTTTTGTGGTGGTTTTCCTGAGACTGAAAAAGCAACTCCACTGCTGAAGATGCAGGGAAGAAAAAAAATCATGCTGACCTCAGCATTGAGTTTCATCTTTTTGAAGCTTTGTTGCGCCTCTAAGATAATTTATGAGGTGTCAGGATTTTCCGACCACAAATGTCTTGGATGAAAATGGTTTTTACACTACAGATGCCATGAAAGAGAAGCAATTTCAGTCTGTTTTTTCTAYGGCACTGTCTGAGTCCACAATGAAGCATGGGTTCAGAGCTCCTGGAGATTATTTGTGTAAGAGCTGTCCAGGCCAGCGCTCCACTGAGACTCAGGCTGGGTCTGATTCCCCACCTTTGCCTCATTGCCCTGATCTTCTCTGTTGGGAAGGGAACTCCCATTTCCTGGTGCTGTGCCATGAAAACATGAGCTTGCCAAGTTATTCACTGTATGTGTGTATGTGCGCGTGTGTTGAACAAGCCAGAAGTACCAGAAGTAAAAGGCTCCATCAGCAAGCCACATTTTGCAACAAATATAAGGATCCCCAGATTTCTTGTCTGTGGATTTTTCTTCCCTGTACTTCAGGTTTTTAAGGGGGAAAAAGAAGCCAACAAAAAAATCCCAAGAACCCAGCGTAGCCGTCTCTAATCCAGTATGCACCTCAGTCTCCACGAAAGTGTTCTTGGGACGACAGCAGTATTTCCCTTGGCTGGGATGCCCAGCCTCCTGGCTCCGCCGGAGCTGCAGACATTCCRCTGAGTAGTTTGCAACCCTGCCTGCCAGGAAAACCCAATGTCTCCATGGAGAAATCTCAGCGGAGGAGTTTGATACTCAATCAGGGATGGAAGAGAAGGGAGTTTATACCTCCCTGAGACAAATCCTTTCTCTCCCCCCCAAAAAAAAAAAAAAAAGAAAAAAAGGAAAAAAAGCTAAGCAAAAAATAAAGGGAGGGGGAAGGAGGGGATTGTATTCTTACAAAAATAGGCAAAGAGACCCCCATAAATTGTTTTGTTTTCTGTCAGCAGTCACAAAGGCTTGGTCCAAACTTCTGTTTAGGTCAGTGGGAGTCTATCGACTTTGGATCAGCCCTAATGTTTGGATCTGGAGATGAGCTTCCAAAAGTCTGGGCATGCTTGCATCTTTTGCTAAGGGGGCTGGTTTGGCCTGGTWTTGAGATAGGAACCAGCTGCAAATGTAGGCCTCCAAATTTGTTCTAAGAAAGAGGCTATAAAAGAGCCCCTTCTTGCTCAACGCATTCATTCCCTATGGGCCAGATTCCGACATCTTCATTAACACTAAGCAGAACCTTGCTCCAAAAGCAGTTATATTTCTTTGAATGGAGCTATTCAGGGAGTCAGCAAGTACCTACTGTCAGTAAGGGTAGCACAATCAGAGGGTCACATCTGTTTGCTCCATTGACACAAACGCTTTTTTCCCCTCCTTCCTGCTATTAGCACACACAGCTATAGAAAAAGCACACTGGGTTCTGTTCTTYCTGGCACCTCCTCAGCAAAATGCTGGTTGAAGATTCTTCCTCAGTGCTAATGAGSTAAGAAGCAAAAGGAACAGGAGCTGGGTTTACAGCTTTGACAGCTAGAAAAATCCTCCAGTGATAAAAGGAAGCTGGGGAGAGAAGGTCAGAGTTCCTTCCTGTGCATTACTCTAAACACTTTTGGTTTGCCTTCCCTCCCCGACTGAACCATAGTGCTCATGCATGAAGGGAGGAGAAACACACTACTGTCTACCTATAGCTCCGTGTAGCCATCTCTTCTGTACACTCATTTCTTCCTAGAAGTCACCGTTCTGCAAGGTCTGCTGGCATGATCATTCATGTGACTGTTGCCCAGCCTGGGTTACTGAGGTGCAAGGCATAGTTACACTTGTCACTTTAATGAATATTTGCTATTCTGGATCACTTTGCAGGATCAGGTTAAGGGACCACTCCCATGGCTGTTAATGGAAGCAACTACCGTAGTGTCTGTGATGGGAGGATGCATCATCCTCATTCATTGCCTATTTTGCTACATTGACTTTTAAGARATCTCCTAGAATTAGCTTAGACTGGACACCCTGATTATTAGACGTCTCAGGTTAGACTAAATGAATCCCATATTCACACAATTAGGGGCATTTGAATGACATGACTTTAAAGTTGTGTTCCGAGCTCACATACACGCTCTTGAAACCCTAACACCTGCAGGTCTAACCTTCTTTTCAGGACACTARGCAGCTCTTGACCCTACCTGTCACAAAAATGACTAACTGCAGAAAAGCAAAGCTGATTCCTCCCTCTCTGGATTCTCACACCATATTTTCCACAACAGCATCAAAACCACCCCAGCCTTGTTAACCAGGGTTTGTCACAGAGAGTTTTTCCTTTCCACTTCCCTGCTCCAGGGAAGCATTTTTTATTGTGTTGTTAGTATTAATCATAACTAGTTGCGTTACACTTCCTCAGAAGCAAGGCTCCTTAAACAGAATTGCTGTGTCCCTCAGATCAGGCCAGCCAGTGCTACAACCTCTGCACTTCTAGGTTCTGCTCTGAATGGCCAGGTGAGCAGAAAACAGTTACTGGTCAATGGAATCTCAAAATACAAGGTCCAAAACGGAACAGCAGAGTTTTGGAAAACTGCTGGCAGCAAAACCCGGATTATTAAACCAAGCCACTTACAGGGAGGGAGGGTAGGGCAGGGAAGTTGGTACATTTGACATGCAGGAATGTTTTTTATATGACCAAAATTATCCTTAAGAGATGGCTCCTGCCTAAGACTTGAAATCTATCTCCATTTTAGAGGACACAGAAGGCCAAGACTGTGGTGGTCAGTCCTGGCCTGCTGCCTCCAGAGCCCAAAGCGTTTGCAATTCAAGTTCTAACAGAGCTGGAGACTCCTATGTGTAAACACAGGGAGTGCTGAAGCACTTTTTGGAGACTGAGAGCAGGTTATATTGTTTTGTAAGATATGATTCTGCTAATGAAAGACCAGAGTTGCTCTGAGGACAAAGAAGGGGAACTGTGCTATTTATGTATTACAAATAACAGCACTAAAGCATAAATAAAACAACTTGCCTGAAAGCAGACAAAGGAGGTTGCAGCAGAGTCATCAGTTTCAGCTCAGGTTTCCTTTGTCCCAAACTAGTGCTTTAATCATCTTCCTTCTCTTTAAGGGAGAAAAAAAAGTATCAGAAGGAGTAAGTCTCTACATTTTTCTAGCCCAAGACAGAATTGTGCCCATTGTTGGRATCAGCCCCCTAGGAGGAATTATTTCTATTCAATTTGTGTGTGTCACAGCCAGATAATACACTGGGTGGTATTTCCCCTCTCTTCCCCCAATCTTTCTCTTTTATGACCACATGACTTCACCCCCTCATGTGAGTGACAGTACCCATTAGACTAGTCTCTGATRCAAAACAGCTGTGTGGAGAGAAGGGGAGGAAGGGAGTGGGGAACAGCAATTTAGAAAACAATTAAGAACATCAATTCCAATTCATTTGCTTGGCCAGGATAAGTAATTTCTAAGAGGTAACTTGATCTGCAGTGGACAGAGATTAAAGGCGAACTCCATTATCTCTAGTTTACAGTCTAGAGGAATTTGTTTTAACTGGTTACCAAGGAGGCTGAAAGAAAAGAAAAGAAAAGAAAAGAAAAGAAAAGAAAAGAAAAGAAAAGAAAATGTTTGCCTAAAAATTTTTAAAAACCCTCCCAATTCTTCTTTTAAAGGGCATGTATGGATTTATTAACTCTCTGAGAGCTTGGCTGTATTGTATTGCAGAAAGAAGAGTTAACTTTTGAAAACTGAATCCCTGTCTGCAAGCGCTTAGAGATGTATTTTATCAAAATCAAATATGTCAGTTTTAAATGACTATAAAGATTTTGGTGTAAAGATAGGCTAGAAACAAGAGACATGGGGTTCAGAAGCAGATTCATTACCCCAAGGAGAGGGCAGGGTCTGGAGGGGACCATAGTGAGTCCAAGGCAGTCTCCCGTTTTCTCTCTGGTGTTGATGCTGCCTTGCTCTCTGGCTGTGTTATTCCCTTCACTGTTCTAGTACCATTGTGAGTCAAAAAGGGGTAATGTACACACRCACTTCCCAGAGGTGCTGTGAGACTTCAGAACTAGGTATTCCTGCACCTCTTTGCACACTGAGAGTCTAGGAACAGCCCTTCTGAGGCAAGGGCTCTGACCCAGGAGACTCCTTTCTCCTGTGCTCCTGCCAGTGGCAGGGAGGACACCAAACACGAGCAGCGGATGCTMAGCAATTGTGGCCACATGTAGTGTGCCAGCCCAAAAGCAGAGGGGAGAAGCAACTGTGATCACAGCTACGCTGGCTGCTAGTGTCTCCCAAGGCACTCYAGAGCCACTGATGCTCCAGCTGGGAAATCCTGCTCTCTGGGGCTCTCCCCTTCTACATCCTTCCATTCTCGGCACTCCCAAGAACACAGAGATCCCGTATGTGTTTGGATCTGATGCGAAATGCTCAAGGGTGGGATCAAGGCAGACATGGGAAACATAAACAGYCAAGAACTGGCTCCAAATTCCAAGCTGATTTGAAGATGCATTTCCCTGGCTGGACCCAGACCTCTACGTCTCTGGTGCAACTTTGTCTTAGGGACAAACTGCACCATTGCCATCATGAAACGGGCAGCCTTTATACAGCTGCATCTCTCTTAGCTAGCTAAGACTCAAGGGTGATGTAATTGCCTCAGTGGAAATAGGAGATGGAGAAATGTGATGTGATAAATTTCCCCCGACCACCAAATAAATTAAAACGTAGGCTCCCGGCCCAGAAAGGTTACCCTCCCAAATAAACATGTCCCAGGCTCCCTTCCACACACACGCTTACCTTCTTCCACACCAAGAAGCTGAACTCCTCACAGACTCCATTACAGACTCAGAATGAACAGGTTCTTCCAGCCAGCCAGCATCTCCCTTACAGTAATTGCTTTGGTATGGGCATCTGAGTACAAGACAGAACTGTATATACTGGAAATATTCTCTTTGCATAAACTTCTCAGTAGACTTACTTTTGTTTCATTGCCAGGAAATGTATTTGGGGCCTCTCACTAACTTCACATTTCTTTGATTAGAGGGGYACAGACAGTTTGTTCCAATAGGTATGGGAAAAATAGCAGCAACAGAAACTGAGGAACTGGAAAACCCTCCCTGTTTCAGCTCTGCGATAGCATGAGACTATCCTACTCCACTAACCTTGAGGAAGCCGTGCTTCCAGTGGTTGGAAAGAAGAGGGGGGAAATCTGTAACACATCTTGCAAATGTGCTTCTCCACAACAGGGAACCCCATGGTAGGTAATCTTACCACTTGAGATCCTTCACTTATGCAATGTAGTGGCATGTAAGATGAAAGAGGGCCCATTCTGCAGTTAACATCAGCAAGTGATTTGGGGAAACAGCAAATGTGGTCACAATTGGTAGGTGAGCTGGGGCAGAAAAACAAGAAAGCAAGAACATAGTCAGCCAAACTGGAGTGTGGCCAGGAAACAAGAGTTAGCACCTTCCCTGTGCCAAACACCACCAGATCTTTCACTACAGCAAATGGCCAGGGCTTTGGCCTCACAGTCTGCCCCCCAAAACAGGATCTGGGACATGCAGATGCTGTACCCAGGTCTGATCTGGGCCATGRGGCACAGTACTCGGCTTCTCTCAGCCCCACTTTCTCTGCACAGCTTCCTGGGTTTAGTACTTACCTCTCTGCAATGGCTCAATAGCAGTCTGTTAAGCGCCTGGTTCTCCTAAAAGGCAAGGTGACCCAGAGAGTGCAAAGTGCTTTATTTTTGCCCTGGAGAAACCAGCTTTCTTTGGAGTCTCACTCATTAAGACAGCAGCCGCTGTAATCCAAGCTGCTTTGATGGAATGGGTAAGTGGGGAGACTGCCAAAGGGAGGATTAGCTGATAGATGTCTTGAGCTGCAAGGGTGTCTCATATGGATTTGTGCTGGATTTTCACCTCAGCTCTCCTGGCTGGAACTCTCGTCCTACCACACCAAAACACTCTCCTTGCAGCTCTGCTCTGCCTCACGCAGCAATGAGGCTCTGGCAGAGGGCTCGCTGCCTGCTGTTGTTCTCAGCTCCCTTGTGAGGAAAGGAGCAGGGCATGCCAAAGGAGACCAAGTCCCAGAGCAGCTTGTGCAAAAAGTTACCTGTTGTACTCACAGCTGGCAGATAGGGAAGCAGCAGCTTTGTCCAGAGACGGGATTGATTAAGGTGTGATCTCAACTTGGATACTCAGTGATATGATGCTCTGGACCGTTGTTTCCGCTTCTACAGCAGGGATTAGCGTGTGCTTCTCTCCGCACTCCAAGCCATTTAGGACCTAGGAATAGAAATGCTGTAGGCTGGTTTGTGTTTTCAGGCCTGACTTTGAGTTAAGACGTGAAAAAGCACAATCTCAACACATACTGAGGTAGGGTAGGTACGCTTGTAGGGTAGGGGGCAAATTTCTTGTCATTCTGCATTCAGAATGAGTAGCACAATCCCTGTTTTTCTCCTTCTCATTCTTTGTCTTTGTCCTGATTTTTGATTTCTGGCACTGTGTTCCCATACAGGTGTATTTAATAGCATGTAATTGTGTAACAACAATGTTGTCTGTATTGTAAGCACTGCACTCATTCTTGTAGGACAGAGGGAGAGGGCACATCGGCATTTTCCTCACCTTTTCTCCGTATAGCAAGTTAGACCCATTTCTCTATCCTCTGACTATGCAAGAACTCTCATTTTAGAAGAAAAGCTTTCTAGCTTTCATAATGGAGCTAAGCCTTAAGGGATGTTAATTACAAATACAAAAATATAATTTCCTACAGTGTCATTATGTTAAAGCCAGTATCATGATGGAGAGTTTGAGGATGAAAATACGTTGAACTGTCAAGTTCCCTGTTTTCTATGTCAAACATTTCTCTCTTCTCCAGCCACGGTAGTTATAGCTCTCACGTGCCCAGCATGAGGCCACAGCTTCTTTCTGGCTGGTGATCCTGCTTGGCAGACGCTGCTGATTCTGTCCACTCTTGCCTGGCCAGCCAGGCACGAAGCTGAAGCTCTGCAGCACATTCTGCATGCAGCCAGCTGTCCCCGCTGTCCCTGTACTTCCTCATCACACAGTACCAGTGTAAGAACAGGTCTATAACCCCACCCATGGAGGGGCATCCACCATCCTAATGTAGATTCTAGCAGAGAATGGTATGAGACTGCTTGTAGTGTTACTGTTAAGGTATTCCCTTGGGTTGTTTTCTAACATAAAGTTGTCTTCCTGCAGAGGATCAGTTACAGAAACAACACAAAATCAAAATGATTTCTTGAGAGTCTGGGCTCTGTTTACCATTTTCAATTCAGGGAAAGTTCTTTGGGAGGAGAGAGGAAGTAGTTAAATCTTTGTTTACCATGCTGGAAAACCAAATCCCCTCAGTTTACACAAATAAGAGAAGGAAAGGCTCAGCAGTATAAGCACACAGCTGTGACCAAGTACAACTGGGCTGTGTTCCTTATTCTGAAGCATAAAACTCCCTAAGGCCTCTCTCCCCAAAGGTTCGGTTCGGTTCACCAACCCTGGGTATCTGGCCCTAGCTGAACACTGACTCACCTGTCAGAGAGCACTAGAGGGAGGATCTTCCTAAAGCCAGATTTGTTCACTGGTCCTGGAGAAACTGCAAGGCCTTGCAGAGGAACCAGCCTTGCCTTACTGGTTATAAAGCCACTGTAAAACCAGCTTAGAGTAAACAGCTGAGGTAAAATGTTATGAATCTAACTCTGCCACTGGCTGAGCCAGCTCTCTTGTCTAATGGGAGGTCTGCAGCCTTCCTGGCAGGTGAACTCCACGTTGTTCTGCAGATGCTCTCAAATGAGCAGAAGCTGGGTATGTCCACGCATGCAATGTTCAGCCTGAGCTTGCTCTGTGCAGGACATACCAGGTTGAGCTAATCAGCAGGCTAATCACAACCACATTGTTTCAATCTACTTCAAGCATAGTCAGAATAAGCCTATGTCTGCCTGCAAAAAACTCCATAGCTGTAGTGGCCTGATTTGTACAGATATTAATCATTCAGAGCTCCCACTTAGATAAAACTGTAATTCAGCCCATATCCCCCTTCCGTGCCTCAGTTTCCTCTTCTAGAATACAATGATAACACATGCTTCAAGGTCTGGAGGTTGAAAGTGGATTTATAATGATAACGGGAGTGTGAGTTTTCTTAGGTGCAAAGCTCTTAGAGTGGCTCTTCGACATCCATTTAAAGAGACAGGTATTAACCTGCATGTTTGAAATACAGTGTGTTGTTATTGCTCTCAGATAAACAGCATTAGCTCCTCTAAAAATCAAAGGTAGTCTGCTTTACTTCAGTGAGATGTGGGGATGTCCACAGGGAACAAATCATTTTTGGCAAGTGGAGGAGGGGTTTCCTTGGCAAGTTGGAAGAAGCATCAAAGGAAGAGAAGAGGAATGGGATGCAACACAACTGGTTTTAATCACCCATAACAGTCAGGTTCCTCTGCACAATCCTACTGTCTGATTCGCCATTATAAACGCTCTGGGGAGCCTGGATTAAGAGAATAGAAAAAACAGGAGAATGGCATAAAGGTGCTCAGGGCACTCCATGGAATTACTGACAGCCTTTGTCAGATGGCTTACTGACTCATATATATTGCTCTCATTAATATACTAACTCTGGACCAGGACTTTGATTTCTAATAGCAGTTTGGTTATCCAAGCCCATACGCAGTCATGGTTCTGAAAGTCCAGCTCATCAGACCATTCTGCATTTCCATTTGACACTAGCAGTGAAGATGTTAGGGTGACTGTAACAGGATGCACTTTCATTCCCACTCTGAGCTGCTGGAGAGGGGGGATGTATTCTCACTCCAGGCCAGTTCAGCTCTGAGGTGGTCCAAATAGCTCTGGAGATGCTGCTCCCATAAACTGGAAATTCTCAACATATGCAAACATATTGGTAGAGAAAAGAGTTACTCAATTAGCACATAACTGGAGATTCATTACCGAAAGATGTTAAAGAGCACTACAATCCAGCAGAGAGATTCCATAATCTTGTTATCTTCAGACTTCTATGTAGTTTAATCTAACACAGATGATAATATCTGACACAGAGTTGTGCACGCAGCCGTGTGGAGAACCCTCTTCCAGCAGAACATGGCAGTATGGCATAACGCAAGCTTTTGCAAAGCCAGCTAAGTTTTGACAGAGTTGCATTTCAGAAGAATAAAGCAAGACATAATTTCTGGCAGAATCAAGACAGTCCAGCTTTATCAATCATTTTTTAAATTTTCATAAAATTAATTTTTAATTTTTTTACTGTATTATAGTAACAATTGTTTTAAATGAAAATGTTTTTAAAAGTTAGACTCAAAAGAGACATTTGATTTTGCTCAGACAAAAAATATAATCTCCCTTGAATTTGTCTGTGGTCAGGTGCTCGAAACTTTCCTTTATCAAGCTTTTTAAAATTGCTCCTTTTTGTCCTCCTTCAGAATAAAGCAGAATTTGCAATTTTGAAAAGCTTTGCAAAATGAACTTCTTTCCTCCCACAGCATTTGCTCTGCGTATGTGAAGAGGGCGAAAAGCTGCCCAATGTGTAATTTCTGTAAGCCTCAAGAAGATGGTTTGTGCGTTGGTACTGTTGTACAGCTGCTGTTTGGATATAAATCTTAGATGCTTTTGGGGTTATACTGACACTCTCTGTAGTTTAGTACAGTTGTTAATTAATACAATACAGTATTAGTTATTCTTACAGTCTTACTATTAACACCCCATGAAATCCCATTAGCTCTGCATATGCTGTCAGACTTGTTCTGAATGTGGGAAAGAAAGAAATTTACAGTGGTATGAATAATAAAGAGATACTTTCATGTGGTTTCCACTGTGAACATTTTGAAAAAAATATTCTCCAGAACGTAATTTGCAGAACAATCTTTCACAAATTTTCAATGCAAACATGCATATATTTGGCACTTTTTTTTTCCCCCAGATTGTGCAAACCCTTATGCACCACTACTGCTCTAGGCAGAAATACCTGGAAAATAAAGTAGTTCCTAAAAAAGAAAGGAAAATTAGCCAAGTTGTCTTATTGTCCAAACTGACAAGAATGCAAAAAAAATAAATAAACTGCACAGTTGATGGCAACAAACAGATACTACCTTTCTTACATTTTTGTTTTAAATATTTTAAAGTATGAAATTGCTGATAGTTCAAATTTGGACTAGGTTTTCCAGAAGACTGAAAGTCCCGCATCAGTGATCTATCATATCCTTCTTAATTTCCAAGAAGCCTTAGTGGCACTGTAGAAACAGGCTTATTTGCTCACCTCTCGTATAGGGCATTCCAAAAGGCACCAGCCACCTCACAAACATCAGACCAAATCACTTTAGGTAGATGGGCTTTGTCACAATACTGACTCCCTAATGAAAGAAAAATCTAACAATGAGCTGTTAAAAAGACTTTTARAAGTGGACAGAATGATGAAGCAGACAGGATTTAGAAGCAGGATAGTCCCTCATTGAAGCTGGATGAAATATAATTATTTCCTGATCCTTCAGAAGTCGATCCCTTAGAACTGTAATAGTAACAGTGCTTGGTTAGTAGGATTCTGGTAGATGCTTTTCTTTCCCCTTTCTTCTTCACAGTCTGGTGGCTGATCCCTGTTCCAGTCTTGGCAGTCACTGGATGCCATCAGGAATGGCCGGGGTCTTTCTGCATGGCGAGTGTCCAGACGGGGACACACTGTTCAGGGAATCCCTCCTGCCTCTCCTCTCGTAGGATGGTGAGTCCACTCATTTCAATGAGACTGCGGAGGATGTTGAGGTCTCGGATCACACTACTATCCAGACAATCCAGGACGCAGCCCTCCCTGGCTACATTGTCCTTGAGAATGATAACACCATTATTCTTCAAGCCATTCTGGCACCGGATGAGAAACTTCAGGAGATCTTTATCTGTCAGATATCCTACAGATGAAAAGATGCAAAACAGATCACTATTAGCCTTCTGAAGGGATTCTCTCATTAAACACGAGACTGATGCCTCAATCTGCTTTTCTGTATCATATTTATTGGAAGTTACAGTCCTGCCAGAGTTCATTATGAAATCCAGGGCATATCAGGGAAATTAACAACTGCAAACTCAGATCAATATTTAGAATCCATATTAGCAACAAGAGCAGATGTGGATAAAAGTCAATGGGAATAGTGGAGAAAATACTGGGTGCTGAAGGGTTCTTTAATCTGGTGGTTAAAATCATAATAAGAATCAGGGGCAGGAAGCTGCAGCCAAACAAATTCAAACTGGAAATAAGTGACAACTATTTAACAGTGTAAGTAATTACCCATTGGAAACTACCAACAGAAGTGGTGGATTTACCACCTCTTGAACTCCTCAAATCAAGTGTAGCTGACTTTCTTGAGATATATTTTAACTGAACACAAACTACTGGTTTAGGGCRAGTGTAAATGAGGGAAATATAACAGTGTGATATTGAGCAGGTCAAATGAGATAACCTAGTAGTTCCTTCTGGGTTTTACAATTACAGACTTATAAATCTCTGTGTAACACTGTGTACCCATCATGAAAGCTTTGTATTAAAGATCCAGTGAGGAAAGCAAGACCTTCCAAACAATCAAATAAAACTCTTTATATTACGCCATACAATTGTGATTTCTACCTCTACCATACATGTTGAAAAAATTACACATTTTAAATTTTAAAATGTCTTTGTATGTTTTKTATACTTCTCTTTCATGGATGAATACTTCAGTTATATTGAGATGAGTAGCACGAGGATCACAGAAGAGCAAACTGAGAACTCTCACATGTGAAATCCATTTTAAATGAATTAACAATGACAACTGGTCAGAAACTGAATGAAAATCTTGAAAGAAATTGACTGTTTATATTTTCTAGTCAAAATATTTAGTTTTCTTGGTGGAAGATTTGAACTTTCATAAATGGAAGTTGTACCACATTTTAACACAGCATGTCATTTTTTAACCAATCCTCTCACCCCTCAAAAAAGAAGAAAAAGCCCCAAAGCCTAAAACTGAATAGCTTTCAAGTTGAAGGAGAATGATAACTTCAATATGAAACGTAAGCTTTCATTTTATTTTTTTTATAGAGTAACAGCATGGGTTCATATATGTACATGTGACAAATTCAGCCCGCATGGGCAAAATCACCTGAAGCATTTGAACACTTCATTTGGAGCTTAACATTCTCCTAACCTAACTGTTAGCCTTATTTCCCAACAAAATGAGATCTCAGGAAGTTGCTACCAGCCAGTCGGGTCTGCTGACACTSCTGCAATAAGTGTTGAGTTTGTTGACATATTTCAACCATTCAAAAGGGGCATACAAGTCTGAATATTTCATTGAGACTGATGGCTGAAGGGAGGAGAGATGCAGAGCTATGTTTGTGCTAAAGATGAGGTAAAAAGATTAGGAGACAATCTTCTTTCTGGATGCGCAGTTAGGCACTGTGGCAGGTCTTCTAGGAAGATTATGACATTTCTAGCAGTGAAGGTTTTAAAGAACACCTTGGACAAATATCTGTTGGAAATAGTCATTTTGCATTGACTGCAACAGGAAAATAGAAAGATGACTTTTCAGGTCACCTTCCATTCTCTTTTTCTACAGGTGTAGGACAACTGCATTCACTTATGACTTTATAGCACATTTCATGCAGAGAGGAATAAAATAATCACTATCTGACTGCCAGGCTGATGCTTTTAATACTGTGGTGCATTCACTGGGGTTTCTTGCAGAGTAGGAGGCAGACATTTGTAATATGAAGAGGTGCAATGGGACATGAAAAGGGCACCTGCTTGATAAACATCAGTGCACTTACAAGATCCGATCTACAGATATCGGCAATATTACTATGCCTCTTTCCAGATGGTTTCATGAAATATTTCCAAGTCATGATAATTATCACTCAGAAATCCCTTCCAGAAAAACTGCAAGAGGGAGGAACACTCCCTGATAGCGAGTAAAGGCCTAAAGAGCCAYTCAGCTATAGGAATTCAGTGTGCAAGAAATATGTGGCATGCTAGTGACTTGCTACAAGATCTTCACAGTACCATCATAAGGAATGTCAAGCTATGACACAGAGGTGGTGAAGTCTGTATAGAAAGAGGCTTTCTGCAAGGAGTCAAAAGAAGCTCATCCTTAAATGACTGCAGTACCAATCTCATGAACAACGAAACCCAAACACCTGCCCTTTATCCAAACCCTTGGGCTACCCAATCTGAAAAGGGGATACAGATCTCTCAGAAAAGCATTTTCTCCCTGTGAGCCTGCATGAGGAGAAATCACTCAGGAGAAATCACTCAGGAGAAATCACTCACCCTTTTCCTGGCTGTAGTACCTAACTCCTCATGAAAACTGGTGAGCAAAATATCGCCCAAGCACCTCCAAGACTCACACAACTCTCTCCCACATGTTGTATATCCTCACAGTCAAGCCTGAACACTGTTTCTGCCACAGTGCAGTCTTTCTCCCTCAACATGGAACATGTAGAGGTGTTGACAGAAGGGGATAACCCAGCATATCTGTGTACCACATCATTAGCTTGCTAAGGATGATCTCTCCTCCAGAAAAGCTAGATGAAAAGCTGAGCCCTCAACTGCACCTTGCATGCTCCTGCTCCAGTTATGTTCCCTCCCGCCTCACAYACTACATGATCTAAATGAAAGCAATCTGATCAGTACTCATTGGGCATGGGGTTTAGCAGACTCTCAAAGATCTCTTGGGAGACTACAAGGGAAGTGGGCCTGTTCCAGGGCTAATGGGTTTCTCTGACAAGTTCAAGGAGATACAAGCTGTGATCCTACCCTGACCCCACTGTAGTGCTGCAGGAATGTAGCAGTTTCCATTCTCTTTTTTTTTTTCCTCAATTGCTTGTGCTGGCAGTGGAGGGCTGCTGTGGGACCCGTAACTGGAACTGAACCAAGGCAAGGCAAGCCTTGTGTCCCCAGCCCTAGTCAGTGTTCAGTCTGGCTTTTCCAAGCATTTGAGAACCTTCTTTTGTAGTTGCACCATTTTTTTAGCATGACTTTTAGTACAGGCTATGTAGCTCTCTGAGAGGCCTGGCTGAAGGAATCATGCTGAACTAACCTGAAACCCACTGAATCCAGATGACATCATATCTCTGTGGGGCTGGAGTGAATTCCTGAAGGCTTTTGCAATAATACATCTCTATTCTGTCCTCCTTGCCCTGGAGGTAGTTCGGAACCTCAGCCAGGAAATTCTCCATCATATCCACCAGCTCCACGCTCTTGAAAATTGGTAACAGGACATGCTTGCTGACCCGACCTATGCCAGAGCCGCAGTCCAGGGCGCGGTTGGTGCCAGCTTTCCCTACCCCCTGTGGAATACAAGAAAATCRTTTGAAACCTGAAAAATACCAGCTGAAAGATGCACAGTAACTTTAYTAGCTATGGTCCTTACTCCACAGAGTCTAGTGTCTTACCTCCTTACTTGTGCCAGACACCACAATGTGGGATAGAAATAAAAAAMAGGTTTTGAGCACCTATGAGTGAGCAGGGCTGGTTGCTATATTCTCTCAGAATGTCTTGATTCATTTTTCCTCCAACTTTACTTCCCCCTAGCTGAAAACAAAGCCCAGTGTCCTACAGAACTGCACACTGAGCACCCAAATCAATAGGAGGAAGGAGTGGAAACAGATCTCCCCTAGTTCTCCAGCCAGACTTCCTCCCTGCCCCACTCCTATTGACCAAGGCTGTCYGCACCAGGCTCCCCTCCCCAGCATCCCAACTATCATACTCACCACCCCAGATATCCAGCAGCCACTGCTCATTTGGTGCCTAATCCTGCAGCCTTTGCTTCASGGTCTGAACGTGTAACTCAACCAAAGACACTCCTTCATCTGCACATAAACCACCCTGGCAGGTGGCAATACTTTCCTGCTTCTTGCTGCTACCAATGTGCAGAGTCATGCACAGAATTCTACTGCTCTTGGTCTGTAAAACTGCAAATATTATTATTACCAGACCTAAATGACCTGCTCAGATTATCAGTGAGCCATTATTTGTGGTCCAGATATCTACCAGTAAGGAGTTCCCTGCATCCGTTACAGAGCCTTCACTTTAAGTAWATAATTTCTTGGTTTTACCCAGGCAAGAAAATTCTTGGTCAAATTGTATYAACTTCAGATGGCTCTCTAAATTTCTCTCTCTGTAGTAATCATGTTTGGAAAGAGACATGAGAATTAAGCTGGCACAGTTTTGTTCCCAAGAGAGACTCTAAAAAAACCTCAACCAACCAACCAAAAAAAMCCCCTACAAATAATGAAGGAGCCATATTCCTCAAAACTGCACTCCTTTGCTTGGGAGACTGATTGCAGCTGCGACTCAGCTTTCTCTTCTGGTAGAAGGGGAGACCTACATTTTCCTATACAGTAAAAGCGATGGGAAGCCTAATCATACAGATCTCTAAAACAGAAAGGTTGCTCTTGGTGGAATTTCTTCATTACATTCCTGCTTTCATTGATGTACAGTAAGTTTTAGCTTCTATAAGAGATGTAACCTTTTCACAAGATAATAACCTTCTCAGAAGATCACCTGATCTTCATAAAGGTCTTGCAGGTTCATTGGTCAARCAACTTCTTATCTAACTGCATAGATAAGACTCATTCTAAGCCAGTGAAGGCTTAAAAATGAGTACATACTGTAAATTGCATGCAAGAATTAACACCAGGAGTATAAAACTTCCAAGGTGCCCACAGACACCACTACAGATACAGACTATCCTTGAGATTTGAGTTCAATTTGCAAAACAAGCTGTATTTGAACAAAGATCCTAGAGTGG
Organism: Eudromia elegans; assembly: GCA_003342815.1. Taxonomy (NCBI): domain Eukaryota; kingdom Metazoa; phylum Chordata; class Aves; order Tinamiformes; family Tinamidae; genus Eudromia; species Eudromia elegans. The sequence goes on along the minus strand of PTEX01000147.1, from coordinate 1,686,487 downwards.
TAGGTAGCTTAAAACAGTACAAGAAGTTTAGACTCAAGCATATATGGAATTTCTTTTTTAGATCTAGAGACAAAGATGATGATTGAGTAGATTTTACTTAGCAATTCCCTTTTTAATTTTTTTTTCTTTCTAAATATCATCTCTGGACTGAGATRAGACATGAAAAATTCTGCCACAAAGGGTATGCCTATGAGAAAATAACGAGTCCCTGGAAAAGGAGCTTTATAAAGAAAATAGTATTTCACCCCTAAAGCTTCCATTCTAGCTATAAAAAAAGGCTTTTAAGAGTCTGATGCTGTTCTGTAAAACAGAAATTTTAAGCCTGCACAGTCATTGAATGTGGGCCTGGATCTCCCTTGGCCAAAGCTATCTGCTAAACAAATATATTAAAGGCAAATGTAAACACCTTTTCCCCGTTCTCTGGAACTGAAAGTTGGAATGAAAGTTAAGGGCCAAAGTCCTCCTGCTGCAACTTCACTGTTCCTAAAGGAAATAAACCCAGGAAGAGTTTAACTTTTTCTGCTTATTAGGAAACCCWCTCCATAATGACCAAGCATAAATCATGTAACATTGCTTTTTTGGCCTTGCTTCAGGGGGTAATTCAGTAGATTATTAAGGTCAAAGGACAGTACTGTCAATGACATGACTATGAATAGCCTGGCTGAGCATCCGGTTACATCGAGTAACTGTAGAAAGAGCACAAGGACCTCAGGGGCTCTTGCCAGTCGCCAGGCTGTTGGTCCCAGTTTGTGTACCCAGAAAGACTAATCTCCTGGTGGGTGCAAGTGTCCATAGCAGTCTTCAAGGCCTATCCTCTCTGGAGATTACCTGCTTTTAGTTAGCTAAAAAATATAAGTCTTTCTCCATTCATAGGCKGCACTACAGAATTACTGAGACATTTACCGAGGAACAGACTAAGTTCAAACAAGCAATTCATGAAAGGAGAAGGAACTGTGTCTTGAATCTTTACAAGATCTCCATATTGTCTGCTGACAGACCTATACAGGCCTAGGCTCATGTGATTAAGCCTTATGAGAGTCAGAAAATAGGAATTATGTATCCGAAAGACTAACAGAATTACACAAAACCTAATGCAACTACTTTGTCTTGGATACCTGTGTTCAGGGAAGGTGTAGTTAGGATATCTCCTTCAAGACAGGGAATCCATCTCCTGTGATGCGCCTTGGAAAGGACACCTGATGACCGATCTCCATTTGCCATTCAGAAGCAGGAAAGGAGACAATTTTGGGAGATGAAGCCTGATCCATACTGCACTGACAGAGAGCAAGAACAAATGGCAACCAGACCAGAAGCCCTGTGAAGCACTATGACCCTGTTTGTAACGAAAATGTTGACATAATTTCAAGGTCAGATAATATATTTCCAGTTTGGGAGTGCTCAGAGCTTTGACAGGGTATTAATGTTTTCCTTGGAAGGCAATAATTTTCCTAAAATGATTGCCTAAAAACCTAACTGAGTTGAAAATCAAATTTCTTATTTAAAAAAGAATCTGTTAAACTGAAAAAATTAAGCTACAGCAGGCTCAAAAATTAACTGCTYCTCTGATTATCTGCTTCATATTACTAAGTATCACTGTTGTTTAGGAAATGTACACAATCAGAAGTTCTGCTGAAAAATTGAATGGGGCACTGARGAGGTTCCTTGGGGATAAAACAGCTGTGGTATACATTCCTTATGCTATTACTTCAGGTCTTGGGAGGGTGGGAACACAATGTAGATATGCAAGAGCAAAAAGAAATCACAGCTCAAGACACAGCTRAAAAACACAGCTAAAAGGCTTTCTTTCCCTTTCTTTTTCTGCAGTTTTTAAACAAAATCTCTTCCATCTTCCTGATCAGGGCAAAATTGTTCTCCAGAAACTTTTTGTTCAGCAGTAACTGTGCAGATCAGTGAAAAGGGCAGAAAGGCAGGTCTGAGGATAATTACCTCTTGTAGCACTTCACACATCTGTAGCCCACAGCTGTTCCTGAGTTAATGGCTTTTTTTGCTTTCTTTCTTTCCTTTTTACAGGCTACCTCTGGATTAGGCACTTGAAAACACACTGTCTATATGGACATCAAGGCTTTAACTGCCATAAACACACTGCCATAAATAGTCACTGATCTAGTTCTGCTGATAACCCTTCATGCATGGGCTGTATGTAGCACAACTTACAGCTTGTCTGTATTGCACTGCTGGCTTAGATTCTGACTTGGATGTTGCTCTTTGAGATCTGCCCACACACACATAAAACCTATTTGCTTGGGYACAGTGGCACTTCTAACTCACTTTGACTCACCTGCGAGGCGAGACAACATAAAATATAACTGAAGTMCTCAGTCCTCCAGTATCTTTCTGAAATTCCTTCTATGTGGCCAGGCAAGATAAATTCTCCAGTGGGAAAGAAATCTAAGGCTCAGTTTATAGTGGTGCTAAGAGCCATGCTAAGAAATGCCTTATATGAAGGTATGCAGTACCAGTCATGTGAGAGAAATGTCACTGTGTGGCATTTCCACACAAGCCAAACTAACTCGCGGGGAGTAATTTGAGTGGAACAGGGCAATGTTTTTTAAGGAACACTACATTTGCCAGAAAATAAAGTTTTGGAGAAATAAAACTATCTGTGAAACTGATATCTCTATTCTAGATTCTACTTATAACCCCCAAAACACGACAAAGAATGTTGAAAATGTCAAGACACTTCTTTATAGTGACTTCTAAGGAAAAAAAAAATTTGTCCACTTTTCATTCCTAAGCAGCATTTTTCATTATGGAACTGACTTTTTTTTTTCTTGAAAACAAAGGGAGAAGTTTTTCAGAGAGTAAAACAAACCCAAAATCAAGGAAAATATTTTCACTTGATCTGAAAATAATTTTTCTATTTTCTGATTTTATTAAACTTCTTGTCTTTAAAGAAACAGCTTTTGTCTTTATATATATGAAAGAAAATACAGTTTAGGTTTAGGTATAGTTTAAATATGAACCATTTTCTTAAAATTGTGATAGGCTTATTGGAAAAAAAATTATTCATGGAGTCATAAACTTGGGAAGACATGTCTCAAATTAGCTTTACAGTAAGGCCACTAAAATAGACAGTCTGTAAAGATCTCTATCTAGTTGAGTAGGATTCAAATTGCAGCAGCAAGAAAGGCAAATAAACTGTAAGTAACATAATCAATTGACTGCATCTCAGCAGAGGACAAGCTTCGACAAGTGATGTAAGAGCTAGCAAAATGTGCAGATCCCTTTTTCCTGCCCTTTTTTTTTGATCTCGGCCATTCAGACTATGGCTGATAATAGGAATAGGAACTCTGGTCTGGAGTATTTTGTATCTGTCATCACACCTGATGCATTAGGTATGATTTTCTGTTTGTATCGGACCATGKTTACACACCAGTTCTCAGTTTGAGAACTCTGCTACAGGCTGTACTTCTCCTCCATTCAGATCTGGGAGCAGAGGAAGTCTAACACTGTGATAGAAACTTGCCCTTCAGGAAGGTGAATCTATATGATGTCTAGGAAGTATGAAATATTCCCCTGACCACAGGCATTTGAATTTCATAAATTTGAAGACAATGTAAGTCAAACTGAAGGAATGGATATGCCTTGGGCTGGCTCTAGTCTTCTAAGTTACATTTCATCTTCTGTAAAAGTGCCCCCTGGTCCAGCTGCCTCATTGAACTTCCTTTGTATTTTCTTATTTTATGTCTGTTGAAAGCCTAACACATCAAGGACTTGAGATGTTATAATGCCTTTTTGCGTTAGCATTAATGCAAATGACTATTCATAGAAATATTGCAGATGTTCACTCAATTAATTGTGTTTTCCTGACACATTGCCCCAAATGCCTTTATCAAGTACAGTAAACTTTTTATCAGTTTCCTTTGCCTGCTATACAGGATTTCTATCTGTTGTTAAGCCACACTTGTTTTCCATCCCAAATCATTTAAACTGTGTCTTTTTTTTTTAAATACAACATCTAATTAACTTATCAAGCTCTTTTTCCACAGCCTCATCATTAAGGCTAAAAAAAGCTCATCTAGCTACCGCAAATTTGTACATTTGAGTAGATAATGAAAGATCTATGATAGCATTATATGGAACTAGTCATTTTGTGAACAGAACATTTTGTGAACAAAACTTGGTTTACTGCAGCCTTTGGCTTTGTGGATTCTTTAGCATCTAATACAGTTGTTGAGCTTTTTCCCTGGGATGAGAAAGTGTAGTTGTAAGTGACTGCACTGCACTTTATAATCTGCAGATTTCAAAAGCTGAATTTAGGCATGAATGGGATTTTTAGATAGTTAAATGCAAAAATACAATTGGCACTGCTTTTAAAACCTCACTTTRTATCTTAGGTTAAAACAAACCTTTGAACACCTTTAAAAATCTGCCTGCAAATGACCAATGATCTTATCAATACTGGAATGTTCAAAACAAAAAAAATCTCCTAGTGGGCTTCTCTAATTTCACTTTATGCTATATATCTCTAATACTGAGAGCAGGGTGCTTTTTCTTGCAGCCTTCTCTGAAGTATCGATAAATATGTAAAACATAAACGTAGTTTTTCGTGTCAGCTGCTTTCCCAAATATACTGCTGGAATTTGCACAGGCAGTTCTCCCACTGAAGCGGGCAAAGATGGCATCTAATCCTCTATCAAAGCTGAACTAGAAGAATCCTTTGCACAATTCTCTTTGCAACTTCAGAGCATAAGAAAAGAATGCAAAGCAGGTTAATAATGACATATGGTCAGGCAAAATGTATATTCTTTCTTATGTGTGATCTGGTAGAATGCATGTAAATTATATGTTACTGGACACAGTGAAAGGGAATTATGACCTGTGACTGATCTTCATGCACAGGAAATATGACACATGGTGCCATTTAAAATGTGACTGGGGACAATGTATGCCATTTATGACACACGATCACTGTTTCTTTCAGAAGATGTGATTAGATGACTCACCCCAACAAATTTCCTGAGAAATTTCCTGGAGGACTCAATGTCTGTATTGGAGAGTTCAATGTAGTCTCCCATCATGCCCTCTTCTGTGGCTGGCACCTCCTGGTAGAAGTGTTTGGCCCTGGCGTAGAACTGCATCTCACCATTGATAACTTGACTTGTTAAAGCATAAAGTTTCACTGCAAACAGATAAATCATTATTTTATTGTTAATGACAGATATTTCTGGGTTAGTTTACTCTTCTAGAGGCAAAAGGGCTAAGATTTACAAATCTGGATTAAGTCTCCAAATAACCAAACTTTTGTTTCTGAAGCAAAGATGAGAGGAAAAGTGTTGTATTTAATCCTGCGAGGATTAAATCCCTTGAACGGATACAGTACCCCTTGAACATATTCAGTGCCTCCCAGTTCAGACCCCACTTGTGTCATTGCACTGCATGTTTTCATTTCATTTTGAAGATGAACATTTATGCCAATGATAGCAGTAGGGTTGGTCTGCTCCCAGGAAAGCTGTAGGCAGTATAAATTCCTGTGCAGGGTGATCATTTTGGCTGTGATAAGTCTATATGCTTTTTTCAATCTACAGGCCCCCATATACACTTTCTAGCTAATGACAGCTTCATGGAGAATGTACCAAAAAGAGGAGTGAGTGTGGATGAATGAGGCACTTGCTCTGGTTTATTTTTAGTGATACAGTACAATCTGGCACAGCGAGTAAGTTGAACCGAAGAGCAGATGGTAGACTCGGACCTAAATGACTACACAGAGGGGAGACAATTTAGAATACACAGTCTTAAATTTTYATCTGTCACAACCAAGGAATAAGATAATTAGTGGGTGATATACTGGAAAGCTCCTGTGTGCCAGAGACTGGAATRATTCTTTTCATTGCTTGATTATTTTGCTGGCAACATATAGCAATCCTAAGTTTGAAGCTGTTTGATTGAAACCTGCAAGGTCTATTTGACAAAGGGTTAATTTCCCCATTATCTGAAGAATTGAGATCTATCCTCAGCATCCTGGACTTTTTTGATGGGCTTTGGCATATGAACAGTAGTTTTGCTTTGTAACACAAAAATTTGGATTCAGACAGATCGGAAACAGTTTGCATGGAATCCGTTGGCTTCTGCTGTTTCACGCATAGACGTAACAGCAGGTTTTCCTTGTGTGTGTGACACAGAACTGCTGCTGACCAGGCTTTCCAACAAAAATACAACTACAAGCCTGCATCTGAAACTAAGCAATAACAAGAGATGGATTTACAATGGGAATAAGTCCTTGTGCACACTATTCTGCACCATGAAAACAGATCTGCTGCAGCTCTCAAGTGTGTTCAAGGAGCTGGAAATGACAAGCAGCAAATACCTTTTTGGTTATGAACATGGGAAACAGAGATCTCCCTGTGGGCTAAAAAAACAGAAGATGAGGGAGCAGTACTTTGTTGATGTTCTGAGTTAGCCTTCTATGTACTACATCTCTAAATTTCTAGAGAAGCATTCCTGGTAACTGCTAATAAGGGTGTGAAGGCCATGCCTTGTCTGCTCTGCCTGGGGAATGGGAATTATGTCCTCCATGCAGAGGAGAGCTAGGCCAAAGGCCTTGAATATAAGCCTGGAATGTATTTACTGAGGGCAAGCAAGCTCAGCAGGGAATAAGTGYATGCCTGCCCATCCTCAGCAGGAGAATGACATTTTGGAGGCAAATAAGGCGGAGCGAGGGGACAAAGGAAGTAGGATGGGGAATAATTACCACCAAGGACCACTCGGAACAGAATAGTGCTATTGAGTTACATGTAACCAGCATGCCCAGCATATCCTTCATCCAACAAMAGCAGCATTACCAGCCTCTCTTGTCATCACCTGCTTAAGTCAACTGTTGAACGGATACTATTAAAGCTTTAATCCATTACACATTTGTGTTATGCCTGAGAAAGTTATACCACAAGCAAGCACTGAGCCCAGCAAGGGTCAAACCTGGGGGCTTTACACACTGCTGATTGTATTCACATATTCAGAAGAAACCATTTAACCAAAGAAACTAATATGAGGAGCGTAGCAGCCAATCTCCACCACAACTTAGCCAGGGTGTTTCCCAGAGCCTGGGAAATAAAGATTTCTCTGGTGGCAGTGATTCCTCTAGTAATTGATCCCCATCTTCCCATGGGAGTGGCACCAACTTCTTTTCTCTGAGTCTTTTTTTGTCCACTCAGATGCCAGACATGAATCCCTGACTGGTAGCTCTACAAGACCTTCCTTATGAGAGGCCAGCAATGATCTCTAGGGCTTGTTGAATGAAACTGTCAAAGGACTGTGATTTATTCCATTCTGCTAGATGGAAGGGAATGGAGCTTACAGCCTGTCTGCACACTAGGACAGGATGTCACAGGCAGCTGGCAGCATGAACGACAAATATTCAGAGTCCCTCTACTCAAAACCCAAACTTGACCCAAGGTAACATATGGTGATGATATGCAGTTCAGGATGTCAGATTTTAGTCTGTGTTCTCAAATTTCTCAGTCATCTCCAGTATCAGTCTCACCGAATGCCTGGCGAGCCCTGCATACATACACCAGCTGACTCAGGATCCCTCCCAGCCAGCTGGGACCCCAGAAATCTGCCTTACGTGCTGGCATCTCCGATCAGCTCCGGCTTTAGCGTTCATGGGGTTTTATCTACCCACTGAAGCTATGCAGAGATCTTTTTATGCAGGTCTCCCACCGGAGGGCATGTAAGGGTGCAGGCTGACATGAAGCAGCACCCAAAGCGCACTCCTGCAGACCTATGGTCTCACATATGGCGCGCGCGATCTATACACATGACTTCAACCCCTTGCTTCCTCCATGTTACTCTTCCATGTTTCTCATGAATTTGCATTGCTGCCAACTTTCCTACTTCACAGCCCAATTTTCTGGACACAGACAACGATCCTAACCTTTGATCTAATCTTGGATGCGCCTGGATACTTAGGCACCTGCAGCAGGAGCAGAGGCAGCAGTAGGAGTACCAGCTTGCAGGAATTTACTCCCAAAAAGCACTGTGAGAAGGCATATGGAGGCTCTGCTTCTCATCACAGGACCTGTCTAGCCAGAGGCATCTCCCATTCCATGACTCCCATGGGACTACCTCATGCCTCAGGAAATGTAATACTTTTGAGATTTGTTACTGATACACAACCTGATTTCAATGCACTTGGAAATTTGTACAGCATGGGCAGGATGGGACAGAGTGTAAGTTTCACAGAAATTTTGGGGGCAGGTGTGGCTGTCTTTCACRGACAAGGTTTTCAGGAGTAAGTTAGGCGACATGTAAGCCTTCAAGTTACAGAAGTGTTTCTCCTAAAGCTCAAAAGAAAGTTTTTCTTATGACATGATTGATCTCTCAGCTGAACCTGCAAGTAGAGATGGTTAAGATCACAGAATCATAGAATCATAGAATACKTAAGGTTGGAAGGGACCTCTAGAGGTCATCTAGTTCAACCTCCCTGCACACGCAGGGTCTTCCAGAGCATGTGGCACAGGATTGTGTCCAAGCGGGTTTTGAAGATCTCCAGAGAAGGAGACTCCACCACCTCTCTGGGCAACCTGTTCCAGTGCTCTGTCACCCTSACTGTTAAGAARTTCTTCCTCAAGTTCCTGTGGAACTTTTGGAACTTCAATTTTTGGCCGTTTCCTCTAGTTCTATTGCTGGCTACCACTGAGAAGAGGCCAGCCCCATCCTCCTTGCTCCCTCCCTTGAGATACTTGTACACATTGATGAGGTCTCCTCTCAGCCTTCTCTTCTCCAGGCTAAAGAGGCCCAGCTCTCTYAGCCTTTGCTCGTAGGACAGATGTTCCAGGCCCTTAATCATCTTTGTAGCCCTGCACTGGACTCTCTCTCGCAGCTCCACATCCCTCTTGTATTGGGGAGCCCAGAACTCCACACAGTACTCGAGGTGCAGCCTCACCAGGGCTGAGGGGCAGAATCACCTCCCTCGACCTGCTGGAGACGCTCTTCTTAATGCACCCCAAGATCCCATTGGCCTTCTTGGCCACGAGGGCACACTACTGCCTCATGGTCAACTTGTCATCCACCATGAYGCCCAGGTCCCTCTCTGCAGAGCTGCTCTCTAGAAGATTGGTCCCCAGCCAGTATGGGTGTCTGGGCTTATTCCTGCCCAGGTGCAGGACCCTGCACTTGCCCTTGTTGAATTTCATAAGGTTTCTCACCGCCCAGTTGTCCAGTCTGTCCAGGTCCCTCTGTATGGCAGTGCAGCCCTCAGGGCTATCAGCTACTCCTCCCAGTTTGGTATCGTCAGCAAACTTGCTGAGGGAGCACTCCGTCCTTTCATCCRGATCGTTAATGAACAAGTTGAACAGGACTGGACCGAGGACTGAGCCCTGGGGGACACTGCTATCCACAGGGCTCCAGCTGGACTCTGCACCACTGATTACCACCCTCTGAGCTCTGCCATCCAGCCAATTCATAATCTACCTCATCGTCCACCTATCTAACCCACTCTTCTGGAGCTTGCCCAGGAGGATGCTGTGAAGATGCTGTGAGATGAACCCATTGCAATGGCAGGCCGAGGACAGGAAGTGTCCCCAAGTTGATTCCCTAACATCACCAAACATTCATCAGAAGTTGTTAAGTTTTGGTCACTGCAAACACTATGTGGACACAGAGCAGTGAGACAAAGCTGAAGATCAATGCCTGGGTAACATTTACSTAACCCCTTTTCCCTGCAAGGTCCACTACATTATCTCTAAATTTTGTGTACGGATCAGTTCAAAATGTTGTTTTCCACGTTCCCAATATAGCTGATCTAAATCTCAAGAGAAACTGGAGAACTTAACAAGGATTAAGTGCAGTCCCAACCTGTAGTAGACTGTCTTACAGTTCTTGCTTGCAGGGTTTGCTCAGCTAAATTTTCTTGCCAGAAGTAAATGTTGCAAATATATTTTTTTTAAGTTTTTATTTGCGAGCATTATTTTGTGGCTTCGATTGCTTTCTGAAAGACACTTAACTAATTCCAGATTGGCTGAGMATTCTCTTTTAAAAGCAACATCTGCTTTGTGCATCAATTGAAAAATAGTTATCTGAGTCCAGAGTGGAATCCACCTCGCTACCGTGGTCTGAGGATCACTTAAATTCTGGTCTACAGAGTAGGAACATCAACTCCCCCAAAGAAGTTTTTACATGTGGACACATGTACTGGAATATCAGGCTCTGTTGATTATCTGAGTTTTTCACTATAGGTATCACCCTACCAGCACAAGAGCTCCACAGCACATGTAAATACGTGCCTAACAGTCAGCATCTGAATAGCTCCATTAAAGTCCACTGGGCTTAAGAGCATTCACACACATTTAAGTATATTTTTGGATCAAGGCCTAAAGCTACTCATAGCTTTTATTTATAAAAGTTACTCAGGCCTGTAAACATGACTTGTTTCTCTTAACAGACTGTGATACCAGATATGCTCGGCTCATAGGTAAACATGCCTAAGTGCTCTACCAGCACTGAACCCAGCAAAGGAGGAGTGGGATGAATGCAGAGCCAGGAGAGCTCAAAGCAAAGTTGCTGCCTTGCTGATCATGGGCTGCACTACAACCTTCAATGTGAGGCCTGGTTTCAGTGCTATTACTAATGCTTGGAGTTAAGCACTTGCTCGTCTCCCCTGCTAGGAGACAGACTTAGTGGTTTTTAAGGGGTTTCACAGTGTTCACACAGAGCAATTCAGACTGAGTGTTTAAGCCTGAAAGATTCAGTGMATTTCTCTTCAGTTGCACTCTGAGTTGAATTGGAAAATGTAATTCTGAATTACATTCTCAGATTTGGCACATTCTGTTGTCACCTTACTTACAGCACATGATCATAGGATAATCCAGGTTGGAAGGGATCTAAGGAGGCTTCTAGTCAAAATTTCTGCTCAAAGCAGAAGGGTCACAAGACCAGAGAAGGTTCCTCAGAGATTTACACATGTGGGCATTGAAAATCCCCATGGATGGAGAACTGCATAACCCCTGGCAGAACCCATTCCAAAGCTGGACTGCCCTCAAGGAGAAAAAGTTTTTGCATATATTCAGTCTGAAACTCCATTGTTTTAAACTRTGTTTGTTGTCTCTTATCACTTTTACTCTGCGACAGTTACCATAGAGTAGCAGACAAACTGCAGGTTCACAATAAGGCTTGACTTGCAACTAATCTGGATATGCCAGCAATAAGCTGACACATGGAAAACTGTTTAGAAAAGCTGTAAGAATGATTCAGGACCTGAAAAATTTGGCAGAGGATCTCTTTAATCAGATAGGCAAAGGCTTAACAAAACTTGTTGGCTGGGAAATTCAAATATATCCAGACAAGACATAAAATATAGTTTTAAAACAGAAGAGCAATTAGGCCTGGAAACAGCTTAACGACGGATTGATGAATTCTCAGTCACTTAGATCCYCTAAATCACGGTATTTTTGTCTTCATAAACACATAATGTGGCCCAGCCAAAAGTTACAAGCTGGAACCATTACGTGAAATTTTAGGCTAAATGTTCATAATGGTAACTTTTAAAGCCTTTAAATTAATCAGCATACTAACAGTTATATTGTAGGAAATCCTGCTTAGTTTCTAAAACAGTGTATTTACTTTCAAAACAAATGGAAAACATCTTTTTTTTTTCCCCCAGATTATATGGACCTATAATTAAGTTTCTTTCCTTTCCATCTTTCCTTCCTTTCCCATTTTCCCATCTATCTACCACTAAGGACAGGACAATTTATTTTCCCGGATTCATTTTAGATAGCAGATACAACTGTATGTTAAAAGCCACGCCAAACACTAAAATACGTCAAAATACCTTTCTCTTCACAAGATTTTTGAATCTGAATAACTAGAGTTTACATTGTGGTACATGTATTTTCACACAATCAGGTAAGATAATCCATTTGCTTAAATGGATCTTTCAATTAGTAAGGAGCCCTCAGCAATTCACTGGGAAAGAGCAACTTAGCAGGTTGTACAAACCCATCGTTCCCATCTCAAATGCCTAGAGAGCTAACATCAGTGGAAGCTGTATAATTCGGCAAAAAAAAAAAAGTGACATTGTAACATAATACAGTAAAAATAAAATCTGTTTTTTAGCTATGCTGTCCTGGGAAGATCTTTGATTCTTTTACCTAGTCAAATTCAGAACATCCTTTTTGTGCATCTCAATAAATGGTTTGACATCCTGTAACCAGAAACCTCTGCTGAAACCAGGCTATAAACAAATATTTTGGAAGCATTTTCCCTTCAGATAATAAACAGTGGGCAAGATAACTTCTATTACATAGGTCCTTGATAAAAAGCAATAAAAATCATTACCTTTCAAACACTTGTCCAAAACAATACATATGATAAAGCTAAGGACACACTGAAAGACAAYAAAATAGGCAATAAACAACAGAAAGTAAGGCCTGTCAGCTCTGGTACTTTTGCATTTGTCCTTCCAAGTTCTGAACAGGTCAAGGTAGGCTCCAAATTAATGGTGAAAAAAAGGTGCCATCAATAGAAAACATATTCTTTTTCTGAGGTCTTTCCCTTCCCCTCCATGACAATAATTTGTGGGGTATTTAGGTAAAAGAAGAAGATACTGAAGGATACTGAATTAGAGTAAGCTGAGAAGGAAAGCASCAAATGGTCTTACTGGCACTGCAGTGTACCTAGCAGGGCTCCTCAGAACTAGTCATTGTCACTAATGGGTTTGTATTCTACCATCTAGCACGGTATGTCCTTCTGGAAAGCAGTGACACACACACGCTCCTGTCYACCAGTTACTCACCCAGGGGAAGCTTTTCCAGCAGATAAAGGTAACTTTGAAAGAAGTCATTCTGGATCGCCTTGTGCAAAATAAAGGACATGCTGTGCCGACAGAGTTCTTCATCTGTCTTATCCCAGCGTGACTTAAAAGCCAAATGTGCCCCCTTAAACGCCATGACAGAGATTTTTTTTTGCAAGGGTGAAAAGTTGCTGTGGCTGGTGCTCTCAGCAGGACCTGTCCTTCTGAGGAGACAGTGTCATTTATACTGTGGCAGTGTGCTGTCATTCTATACTGGGGTATGTGTCTAGAGCAGGCRGGCAATGGAGGCGGGGGATAGTAGAGTGAGAAATACTGTCTGTTGGCACTCGTTCAGAATAATCTCTGGCCTCCTAAAACACCAGGTGCTGGAAAGTCATAAAATCCTCCACCAAGAAATTGCTTAGACAGGGTAAAAGTATATATACTCTGAAAAAGAGAGGATTTAATTCAATTACGCTTTTCTTTTCCTAATCTCCTTAGCCTTCACTTCAAAGGAACACAGATATTATCCAGGGTCTCCTAGCTATCTCTTCTAAATCTCAGAGGGTGATTTTGTCTCCCAGCCTCTCCCTCACTATTTGTTTTTCCGGTCCGGAGGGAGCCAAAAGAAAGGTCAGAAGAAAGAACATGGACATGCCTCTACACAAATCATATGTCCTAACAGATTGTGATTGTAGCAAGCAATGATGAAACAATACGTTTAACTTTTTGTTCTGCCACTGTCTCTGGTAGGGCAAGCCATGTTCTAGGCATGTCAGTCTGCCCTAGCCCATTTAATCTGATTAAATGGTCCAGACTACAATCATGTCAGCAGAGACTAGCTGGAAGAAGTTTCTGTCTGGGAACACAGGAACGGTAAAATGTAAGAAGAGTTTTGCTTTAGCAAACAATATGGACAGAAGAACAAAGGGAAACAAGCTGTTCATTAATAAACTTAGATAAGTACATTCACTGAAAAAGAGGAGTTCCGATAATTACAGCAACAAAATTCCGGAATAGGAGGACTAGGGTCAAAAGCTGACCTGCTTTTAGGGTGGGAATGGCTGTACATCATAAGTACATCACATCCAAGAGGAAGATCAGGTCCATTAGAGACAAGGACAGACACTGTTTTGAAACACTGCCTGCCACTCAGTGGGTCAGGCACTTGATGTGGTAAAGTTTCGTCTCTTCTGAGAAGGCACCTGGAAAGGGTTTTTGTGCTGATTGCATCAAACTCCACACACTGCATTGTGAAGGCTTTTACTTTTCAAGCTGTTTATCCAACTTTTTGCAGTGTAAGCACACTACGAGCAACRCATGTTCAGAAAGTGTTGCTTTCATCACAAAAAGGTTGACATTCTGCTGTGCTTTCCTGGACAATACTGCAATTTCTGCCAAACAACTGATCAAGCTTTCAAGAACAGATCAAAAAAGATCTGGCCTCCTCCAAGGAAAATTGCTAGTGATTTTGCTGTATGAAGTGCATTTTTTGAAGGACTCTGTGTTTCTATGTCAGGACTGTCTGTATCAGATGCTGCTAAGCAGCATTTAGTAATGTATCAGTTAAATAATATTTTCCAGTATGACTTGCTTCCTTGGAGCAGTCAATTTCTTTCTGTGTGTTTTGATATTATAGAATAATTAGCACAAAATCACCTCTGGGTATTATTGCTTTTCTCACTTCTCCCACTACCATCTCATACTACCCATCCTTACCTATACGCTTTGTCACATCGCTCCCTCAGCTATTCCAGTCTACATGATGGGGCGACTGCTCTGGTGAATACAGAGAAGAATTGATAGACCTGAAAAGTAATTCAGAAAAAATATATATTTATTTTTCTTTAAACCTGGATCAGTTCCCCAATCCATCCCACATCTGGCACAAGAGAATGTGTCATGTGTTACAGGATAGGGGCTAGAACACCCACTTGGGATGAAGTGTGGAGAAGAAAGTATTATGGCCAAAGTTATATGGCACTCTCACCAATAACACAGATTTCCTCCTATATACTGTCAGAGATGCATGCAGAGATTGTTCCAAGACACCTGAAGGTAATATAAGTACTGTAAGCTTTGTTYCTACCCTATCTGTTTCTGCTTTCCTACCTTTGTGGTCTCTTGATGAGCCATTTCAGGCTACATCAGTTGTCTTTTTCTGTCAGTAAACACAAGAAGAATGAAAATCCATGGAAGCTACATAAACAGTGATCATATTTACTCTGCTTGCATGTAGCCAAGACTTAGACCCCACTCCAAACAGCCTTACAATCTAGTGGTCACTGTGGAGACACATTAAGTCCTCAGACACCAGCAGAGTAGGTGAAAGATAACAGCACCAAAATACTTTTTAATATTGCTGTCAGAGATTAGAGAGAAACATAGATTTAAGTCAAGAAGTACCTGGAGAAAAGCCACAGATCTTTTATTTCCTCCAAATCTCAGCTGTCCTATCCTCTGTATATTTGTCAAGAGCAGCATCTCTGCCTGAGAACAGCTCACAACTCTGCTGACTTCACACTGTCGCCTAGTGCCTTATTTTGAGCAGGAACATTATCAATTTACCTCACAGTTGCACAGTTCACGCACTAGTATATAGCCTATCTATAGCCTATATATATATGGTCAGTTATATAGCCAGTTCATGCTTTAATAATATAAGAAAGAGTGGGCCTTGAGTAYGGGCACAGTGGCTCCCATACCATCCATAGAGTTACTGCTAAGCTGTGAGCCGGCTTGCTTCTCCACCTTGCTTACTTTTCCCAAAGGGACATTTGACTCTTTCAAAAGTAGAAGTAGAAAGACATCCCGGTATTTTAGTAGGGATGCTGGGGAATCTGGGTAAACTGAAGCCCTACACTAAAATAACAGTGTAGACGCAGCCATAATGCACGAGAGTAATTACCTCAAACAGCTTCTGGTATAAAATAAGAATGTGCTTGTATTTAAGTAGGTAAACAAACAGTTCCTCCATCTGTCTTCTTCCTCCTCCCTGTATGATCAGGCAGTGCTAGGACATCAGATTTATCACAGATTAAAGTGAGAGTTTAGCTAGGGTAGCTTCTTGTAAAAATACCTGCAGCTGATCTATGCCTGAGGGTGTTAGGTTTAAAACATAGCTCATGATGAATCACTGCAAAACTCAAGGGGGATCTGCTTGTTGGACCATTAGAGTATTTAAAGAGAGGCTATTCTTACATTAAAAGGTAAYTGTCTCGCTCCACATATCTCATATGCATATTCTGCTTCTGAAACATATCAGCTACACAGAGAAAGAAACACGTGCACTATCTCCATGTATCATGAAAGTCACAAAAGATCAATTTTGCCCTTAAATTACTGTGTTCTGCTTACGAAACACCTGGTACGCAATCTGCTTTCTGTGYGGACAAACCATCAGATTGCTGTAAGATGTCTCTATCTTTGTACAAATATTTCTCCCTCATGCCTGGTAAATGAAGTCAAGAATAGATGTTAGAGTAATTTTTTTTTCTTCTTTTTTTAAGCTCTTACAAGAAGTTTTTAAAAGTTCTTGAAAACCACATGCTCACTATGAAAGAAGAGTAAGCAGAGAGCACACGTGCAGTTATGCTGGCAAATCTGAGGGCAGGGAAGAACAGCTGTAGGTTGGACAGCAGATGGTAACCTTTATAAGCGACCTCCCTGCAGCCAGAAGAGCAAGCGTCCGTGTTGTTCTAACTGCAACTTCAGGGGCTTAGTCAGAGATACAGTATATGCAGATGCCATGGTGTTGAGCTGGGATACTGTAACACGACAAGTACACTAATTGTCTGACTTGTTTAAGTCCAAAACACTAAGTCACAATCCTCACCCACCTAAATGCTACTTAGAGGTACAATCAGACTCAGCAGTCTTCACAAGAATTACTGTGAAAATAATTTGGGTTTAGTTGAGTACTGAATTGAGAAAAATACTGGCTTGAGTTGACTGGAAATTGAAATATTTGTTTTCTCACATGAACAATCACTATGCCAGGCCAAAGGAAATGTCTTGTTCTGTTTGCAGGCTTATTTTCTTTCTTTATTGTTTATCTGTAATTGCATTTAGGTAAATTTGGTTTCAATCTACCACTTAGAAGTGCAAACAATGATAATGCTGTTGTCACCAACAGAATAGCCCGTCTTGCAAAATTGCTTTGTGGCAAAAGTACCAAATAAATGTAGAGCAAAACAGGTCCTTAGACAGAGATCTATTTCCTAGGATAGGCCTCCTACTCTCAGGGAGAGATGTTCTCTTTGAAACACATTTCCAAAGCACAGTTCATGGCTTGTAGGTCAGGATGACTCATGCCCTGCAGGGCATACCCTGCACAGTTCCCTTACCCTTTCATGGGTACAGTCGCAGCAGCAATCTGTTATCATTTATACAATTGGAATTTAGCAATCTGGCATTCCATCTAAAGCAACAAAACACAGCCTGTGAGCCCTATGGGTAAATACATTATAATTCATGTAAATGAGGCTGGCCAGTGCTTTATCTTATGAAGGAAATATATAGTTCTTTCCCTCTAATCCTTTTAGCTCTGAAGCCAACTCTAAAATTACTTTTTAAAGAGAGTGAGTGTAGCTACTTAGGTAGGAGTGAAAATCATAGTGGGGCACTGGTTTGGACATCCATAAACATTACACTAATGTAAACAACAATATTTGGGGATGACTCTTGCATGCTTTGGCTGCACAAATTTGGTCCTGGTTAGGGATTCTGACTAGTGCTGGCGCTGGAGGGAAGGAAGAGCAGAGTTCCTGATCAACTGCTGCTCTGTTGCTCTTGATAAGAAGCATGACAGCTGTGCCCACAACATCTGTTTTTCATTGAACCTTAGTGAGAGTTCCTTGCTGAGTCTCTTCCACTCCATATGTGGTGGTTTAATTGATGGAGCCTGAGAAGGTTTTAGGTCCAGCGTGGAATGCCGCCTTTCACTGTGATATGTGACTCCAGATACAGTAAGGGCTGAGCTGTTTAGAATTGCCTTTTCTAAAAGCATTTCTTCTTGATATTGATTTTTGAGTATATTGCCCTCTGTTGGCTCAAATGCACAATAAAGCACTTGAAAGCTAACAAAAATCTCTTCCTGGTTGAGTGGCAGGGTCTGTTTCTTTTGGAAAAGGAAGGATCAAGTTAGCTGTAGCCCTGTGTGTCTGTGGAAACCTAGTACACAWGCCACCCTGTCCTGGCTTTAAGAACGCAGGCACAGCTCTCTAACTAAGTAGAAAGGAGATCTAGAGACTGCTTGTATCACTGTGGACCGCACATAAAAAAAGCTTTAAGGAGTGACCAGAGGCGATAGTGGTTTGGTCAGACAGAATAAAACCACTGCTGCACACGTAGGAAACAGCACAAACATCAACTCAGAAAACYCTGTGGGAGAACTGGACAAGTAGGATATAAGCTTTCAGCCTTCAGCTCTGGTGTGTAACTGCCAGAAAGGCTTTGGTACCCTCTCTCAAACAGGCTTTGTGTTCACTTCCAGAGCAAAAGAAAGACAGCAAACCACACCATCAAAGCTMCTTCTGAACAGAGCACTGCCAGAAAAACATTCCTCTCCACTTCCTCTCAGCTGGACCATATCCGAGGTATAAGTCTGACCCATCTGCTCAGACCAAAATGCATCTTGCCCAGTAACCTGTCTCTGCTAGCAATGTCATGGGGAAGTGATTAAAATCATTAGCCGAGACACTTGTGTTTCAGCTAATTCTTAGCATCCATATTTTGTTTCCTCACGCAGACAGAGCAAGTATTTTCATGAATTCCTAAAGGATGCAGGCATTAAGGCTCCCACCCCACRCATATCAGAGCACATACTAGTGAGGAGGCAGGACATGCGGGTGCTGATGTCAGGGCAGGACAGCCCTTCTCTGGACTGAGAGAGCATCAAGATAAGACAAAAAAAAAAAAGACGTAAGGACAGAGAAGGTGCAACGGATAACAGATATGTACAAGTGATCTGGTACAACCACAGCTTAAAAAAATCAGTTAATCTTCAGCAAATTCTCAGAGATGAAGATGGTCAGCCCACTCATCTGTGCCATCCAGCTGGTTAGCACAGTGAGCTCATTGGATAGCCTCCATCCTCACATTGCCTTGGAGTCATGTGAAATTTCACTGTACCAGGAACTTTATGGTTAAATCCTGTGCATGCCTTGGAACATTAAACTCAGTTTCTGGAAAACTAGGTGATAAATATCAAGGGGCAAGAAAACTCGWTTAGACCCAACTCCTGGACAGCATAAACACATGGGAACATGGATTTCAGACAGTAAATACATAACCTCTGCTTATGAAATACTGTTCTTACATAGAGGGGTGACTCTAAACTTTGAAAAAAAACCACTTTTGTTCAGAGCTGAAAGTAGAAACATACACAGACTGAAAACTATTTGCTTTGCATGACTACATGTTAAATGAACACTCATATTGCAACCATTCAAAAGCAAAATGTGTGTGTATTGTCCTTTGGAAGCAAAAAATTATCAAGACATGAAAAGTTTGAGACGGTTAAATGTTTCCTCCAGAGGCCAGGGATTAGAAGCCTGGATAAGTAGCAGAGGAGAAAAAAAAGAAGAGGAAAATAAAAGAAGAAACTCTTAAGTGACCTAACAAGGGAAACTTAAATCTTATTTTTAAAAGGCTAAGTTGTACTAAACCTTGAAAAATTAAATCCACAGCTGTCTCCAGAGGACTATATCTCACTAAGAAAGCTTCAAGTAAGTTTATCATGTATCCAACACCTAGACATTGGACCTCAGGGACCACTAAGATAATATTTCCTCTGGATTAGCAAGAAAGCTAGAAAGTGACATTTGTATGAGACTAACTTTAAATTTAAAGGGTTCTCTTATTATGAAATGATAAATGAACAATGAGCTTACTGAGAAGGAAATCTCTTACAGTTTGTAAATCTAACACATCTACTTTTTTTTTAAAAAAAAAAATGCATTGCTATCTCCTAAATTAGTTTTATTTGGTGGCATCAGCAATTTGATGTTTTTAAGTCTGTCATCCTCCTTGTAAGGATCTACATATTTTTTTACGAGCAATATTTTTAATCTYGTAATCCTCTTTATGAGGAGTGCTTTCAATTTCAGAGACCATGTACACTGGTCTCTGAAGTTAAATGAAGCAATATAATATATTTGAAAAAAAAAATCCATAAGAAAATATAGAAAACACAGGGTAGCTCTCGTACAATTTCAGTTCTTTTCTACTTCTGAGATTTTTCAGTATTAGTTGATAGAGCATAGGGTATGTTGGAATCCATTAACTCACTTCACTGTGTCTTACAGATGGTAACTAAATTAGTTGGAAACTGGAGGATTGTTTTTTYAACACACAGCTCAACAGCACTGTAAAACTTCCACTATTGTAACAGAAGCTAATGAGAAATAGTCATTACCAAAAACTCCTGGACTCTCTTATTCTCTTATCTGAGGAGGGCTGTACCAAGGCCTAAACCTCCCTTCTCAAAGACAGAGGTACAGTTCATCCATCACATGTATGATAAAAGACCTCTCTTAGCATCTATTTGGGTTCTCGAGGASTCTAAAACTGACTCAATCAGAGAGTTTGCAAGTTTTCAAACATGAGAACAGAAATCTTAAAGGATTTTACTGGGCACTAATCTTCCACATACTCTGAGACCTAAAGCCAGAAGGGACTGTCACAGCCAGCTAGTCAGCCTTTTAGTGTAACGTGTCCAAGAATCCTAACCATGATCCCTGCAGCAGGATTAACTTTATTAGTACCAAGTGGAAGGATGTTAGCCTGTTAGAAGGACATCACCCTGTGCCACGTGCTCTAGGAGACCCTGCGTGTGCAGGGGAGTTGGACTAGATGACCTCTRCAGGTCCCTTCCAACCCTAGCCATTCTATGATTCTATGATTACTTTGTTAACAACACGAAGACATCCTTCTTGCCCACTGGAAAAGCCTCCAGGGGTACTTTGAGGTATTGTGTCCAGGTTTGGGTATGTCTCCTCAAAAAGAATATGGTCTAAGAAACTTAGATACAAAAAATATTTTCTTGCTGTAAGGGCAAGCAAGCCATGGAAAAGATTCCTCAGGAAGACGATATGTTCATTACTGGAGATGATATTAGTGACAGAAATAAGAAGGGCACAAATGATCCGACTTTGGGGCAAGAGGATAGACTAATAAAGGTTGTACCGGCACGGTTTGCCATGAACCTATGATTTTGTTTAAGTTGGAACATTTGTTTCTGCTCCTGATACAAAACCCGATAATAATGTAAAAGAATCCAGTTATGACTTCTAAGGTAAGTTACTCCATCAGTTAAGTGCTATCTCACTAAAATTTTATGCTCAATTTCAGGTCTGAATTTGTTTAATGCAAATGCACCTCCTTGCGCTTTCTCTCTGTTACATTTCTTGCGCTTTGTTAAAAAGAAGTGGAAGCAAACTATGTGATTTCAATGTGGCTGCAATAGGGGCAACATTTGCTCCCATATGAAAGAGGGTTAGTTCTAAAATTGAATGCAATCAATTTGGGTTGCGGAGTGCTGGAAAGCAACACTTTTTCCTTAAGAAATAGCTGTTGTCTAAGATATCCATAATGAATTAATGGAAATTGAAACTTTCCTTTTGGATTTGTTTGAAATAAGTAAATTATATCAAGTMAAATGCAATCTAAGAAAACAGATGTCCATTTCTTATTTTTAATTTGCTTGCCCCTCCCCTCCTTTTTTGACAAACAATAAAAAAAAAGAAAAAAAAAGGAAAGTAGAAGAAAGATTTTGATGGTCACATTCAGAATTCTTTTATTTTGGGAGAGAATTCCTGATTTATGTCCAAGTATAGGCTTGTTCAAGTGTAAAGGAGACCCCCTCTTGATAACATTTAAGCTGGTGTTTAACTTTATTACTGTGGCAAAACTARGCACGCGCTTGAGTGCTTGCAGAGTCAGAACCATAAAATAGTAGGGCCTTTACAGCTGTGAGTCTGCTTTCTGCCTGCTGAATCCAATAAACATGAAGGGGTGAAATTCTGTCCCCACCTGGGTCAATGGTAGAACTTCCATTGACTTCAGCAGAATCACAATTTTGCCCAAGAAATCTGCTTCCTTGGCACCGGAACCTACAAGATGCTATTACAGAGATAGGCCATCTGCTCACTCTTACATGGACATTTTTATATTTGATCTTTCTATCTTCTCCTTAATCAAATTAAAATTAATCCAGACTAAAAGTACCACCTTGGTTCTTTGCATAGGGATATTGCATTTCAGGTTYTGTATGTCAGCAAATTAGCAGAAATGAGATGCACCAATTCTATTGAATCATGCAGAGGACTTTGAAAATACACAGCCCACAGTCCTGCTGTATTCCTTGAAGCAGAAATCWTTTTTAAAGGGTGGATCCACTAACAACAGACATAAAAGACAAAGCACTACAATTATCTTGCATCTTCTAACACTTCTTAGATAAGCCATGCTTAGAAAATGGATACTTACACTGCTTTGCAGGCAGCTCTGCAGGTTTGCATGCGCACCCTTTCTTACAGTGAGACACATGATAGCAGAAGGTTTACCACCAGCTGCCTACACTAGCTCAGCAAAGCGAGCCATGATAGAATGTAGTCAAAAGAGATTGCTGTCCTGGAAGTGAGCAATTCTGAGTTGAACAAGCCCAAGGAGAAGCCCACAAGCCTGCTAAAGAGGGAGCCCTCTTTAGTGTCTAATTAAAAGAAAATACTACTTCTCTGTGAAGAGGTCTGTTTCTTTCCACATGTTTAAACTTTCCTTTTTACCTCTGAATGAATGAACATCTACACATAAATTTCCTCACTAGGTAAAATAAGCAGCAAATTGATGCATTTCCTTAGATGGGCATTAACTAGGTGTATTACAAAATAAAAATCAAGCTCTCCATGGATGCTYTTGTTTTCATTTTTGTGAAGTCTGCTTTCGAGAAAGCAAAAGCATCCAGTGTTTAACACTATGTGTCATGTACAAATGTCTCTGCCCCTGCTGATCAAAAAGGCATTCAAAAATCATGCCAATCTGTGTCCCACAATTAATTTCAYCATGGAGAGTTAAACCAGAGTTTCTCGTTGCATATCAGAGTTTGCTTTGCCTTGTCTCACTTCTTCCTTCTCATATAAACACTTAAGTCAAGGGTTCTTTACCTACATTCCTCAATCACTTGAATATTTGACAGAACACCAGAACAAACTTGTATCTGCCCTACGGAGTGGCGCAGTCCACTTAAAACGTTAACTCTGGAAGCCATCCTTTCAGATTGTGGCCTTTTATTTTGTCTAATCAAGGTCACTATGGAATCCCCCACATAGCTCATTTTAAAGGGCTATGAAAATGTCCCATATTGATTATTCTCATGCTGTAATCCCTATGTACTTTTTTTTTCTTGAGAAAAGGATGGACTCTTTGAAGAACACATTACAAATCTCAGGSTTGCTTTGGTCTCTTAATTCTTCAAGACAGAACTGAATCTAATATATTTTAGTAATTTCATTTTAATTTTTTTTCATAGAAAAGCAATATTGGTTATTTTGTTTCATTTTCACGACTATATTGAAGTGATTTGAGAGGATTCAACACAACCTTGAACAAATCAGACCCCAGAAAACCACGTAAAAACAAGTACCTCCTTTCTCTCTCTTTACATATGCTTCCAACACACAGGCGAAGAGAATCTCCAAAGCAATTCTTTTAAAAAACACGATACAGCAGCGGCCAAAGCCTCACCGCCCACAGGGCGCCACGGCRCCTAAGCTGTGAGGCAACGCTCGCGCTGCGACCGTTTCAGCCGTTACCGACCGTTACCGGCCGTTATGGGCCGAGGGCGGCAACGCCTCCCCCACGCCTGCAGAGGGCGCGGCGCCCAGGCAGAGGCGGCCTCGTGGTGCGCAGGCGCAGCTGGCGCGGCGGTGCGGTGCGCATGCGCGCTCAGGGGTGCCCGGGGCGGGGCTCGTGCTCACCGTGGTAACAGCGGCCGCTGCGGGGCCGCACCCAGGCGGGACCTCCCGCCTCCCTCCTGCGCGGCCGCCATGCAGGGCGAGGACGCCCGGTACCTCAAGAGGTAACCGGGGAGCTGGCCTGGGGCGGCTGTGACGATGGTGGTTGTGGGCTTAGGCATTGCAGGTTGTGAGGAGGTGGGGTTGGGAACGTTGYGGGGACGAGGTGTTTTGTGAGAGGRATGTGAGGTKTGGTTGCRGGATTGTGTGAGGGGAGACTGGGGAGTTGTGGGTTGAGGGGAGGATGGGAGGACTGTGGGGTTATGTGAGAGGCTAGGGGTGGATTATGGAGTGAAGGGCCTGGGGCGAGGAGGGGGGAGTGATGGTGGTGCTGGCTGAGGAGCCTGGGCAGCAGATTGTGGGTGGGTGGTTATGAGGTTGTCTGAGCAGGGCTGGGGGGTGGRTTGTGTGGGAGGCTTCAGGGTGGCAGCAGGCAGGGAGGTGATGGTTGTGGGACTAGAGGCTGGGAGAGCATGGGGATGTGAAGGGCTGGGAGGGGACATAGGGCTGCCCCAGTGGGGGTGGGACTGGCAACAGGAGGGGTTGCAGGAGGCTGTTAGGCCTTGGGGATTTGGGTAGTGGGTGCAGCTGGGGGAGATGAGCTGCTTTGGAGGCTTTGTTAGAGCAAGGTGTTCTGCAGTGTTGGGGAGGGGAACTGAGAAGAGGGAGGGGGAGCATTGGGAAAAGCAGGTTGGGGTGGGAACCCATGTGGAAGTGAGTTGAAAGGAAAGGATGGGACAGTGAGGTGGGGAGTTGCTGGAGATGGAGTTAGGAAGTGAGAGGGCAGGCTGTGATTAGGGGAGCAGGAGCATGTATGGTGGCTTCAAAGTGGCCTTGTGGCAGGARTAAGGAGCAGCTAGGATTGGCTTGTGGTTGTGGAGGAAAAAGGTTGGATGTGGGCAACATGGATAAGAAAGTATGGTAGGTGGAAAGATGGGCCTGAGGGGATCAGGATCTGAAGTGGTGAATGTGTGAAAGATGTGATGAATGAAGGTGCCTTTTGCAGYCTACTGGGAAACCAGTTAACCTACCCAGTAGTGTCTATGCTGGTGAGGCGAYTGTTGATTCTCTGCCTTGCTTCAAAGCAAAGATGTTAGCAGTCCCAGAAAATGGCAGGTCATCTGGGCCTCTGCTGAGGTGTTTTGGTATCCCTTTTCCTTAGGAAATCCTTAGGATTTATTACCAAATTGTTAGTCTTAACCACATGCACAATTTGTGCCACTTGGGCCTAGTGCAGTTTGTTTTGGTTATTTTTTGCTAAAAGAGTTAGTTTACACCCCAGTTTCATTTGTGTGAGAGCTCAGCTGGCACAGCTTTTGCCTGTAGCAAAGGGCTTCTGCTTTTAAATCTTTAACAGTGTGCAGTTCTTGTCATCAGAGCAAGCAGTGAAGCGAGAGGTCAGTGGGTGTATGAGCAACTCAGTGGCATTGCTTTTTTTGGTGCATTGTTACAAGGCTGTCTGTTGTCAAATGGTTGATGCAGTGACTAGATACTTATAAAATCAAGATAGGTTAAAAAAAAATCAGTACAGGACAGGTTGCTTGTTGACAGGCGAGAGGGAAGGGGGTGGCTTTGTGTAAAGAAAGCAATGTTTSCTTTGTGGCACGAGCAATTTGAATGTATTATTCTCCAAGCGGAGATAAAGGCTGTATGCCTTGTGTAGTGCTTTTCAATATGGGTCTTGAGGCAATTCACGAGGTTACTCTCTTCAGAGGAGGAACTTGAGTGTGCATTTATTTGTGCATCCCTCTTCCTGGATGTAGTTTGAATAGGAAGGGTAACTATTGGCTCGACTTTGTGAGAGGACAGAAAAATCTCTACAGCTGAAAGTTCTACAACTGTCCTATCTGTTCCTCTTAAGGACAAAAACACAGGAAATGTTAAACTGTTTAAGCAGTCTTAGCCTGAGGTTCTGCTGGGAGCTAAGCTGATCAGTGGTATGCTGCTGCCAAAAGGAGATCTCCTTCCTTCCTCCTTATCCCTGCTTGTAGCTAGGAAGTGTTATTCCTTTTCTATAGATCCATTAATTCAGTGATGCATTTAAAAAAAGAAGTCCCTCTGCCCTGAACAAGAAGTGCTTTCTGCTGAATTGCTGGAAGAAAGTGGCTGCAAAAGGGTTTGGCAAGCATTGATGGTGACACAAAGTGACTAGCAGGAGTAGGGAAAACATCAGAAGATCAAGTCCTTTTGGAAACGATGAATTCAGTTTAATGCTTTAATGCTTTTTTTTTTTTTTAGTTGCATTGCTGCAGAATAGAAAGCAGCTGCCAGAGTAGCTGCGTAAAGAGACATGTATTCCTATCGTTTTTCCAAAGAGAATGATTATGCAGAATGAAGGCTGCATTCAAATTTACTAGCATTTCCAGCTCTGTGAGGCTGACCTAAGAAATCTCCCCTGATCTGCTTGTCCCCATACCACAGTTAGCTGTCACCTCACTTAAGCTGATGCAACTGCTTGTGAAGCTACCTGTAAATCTGGTTCTTGAAATGATCTGCTTAAAACAAAAAATCGTTTTAGCTACACACAAGTTAGAGAGAACAGAATAGGGTCTTTGCTAATGAGGAATCCAGAGTGCTTTCCTGGAAGATATTTTTCCCAAGTATCTGTAGGCATGATAGGTAGATATGCTTAATCTATTCATGTCAGTTGTTCTGGAAATACCCCATGCCTATTAACAGGTAATTAAATGTGTTTCGTTCTGAGATAAAGGAGACTCAGGCTGTGAATGAAGAACAGTATTGAAAAGGTTTATGCATGAGGGGAGAATAGTGAATTTTAATTCTTTCTGGCTAGATACTTATTCTCTAAGATTTAGTTAAGTCTACCAAAAGAGTCTGTGGGGAAGCTTCCCATTTGTATGTGGCAGTACTTGTGCCATTATTGGAAGATTCTGATACAGCAACACATTCACTGTAACATGCCATCAACTGTGAAATTTGCCTCCTGCAAAATGCATGTTTTTCTTGATTATAATTCCTCAAGGGAGCTCAAAAACTTAGAAGCCAAAGCGATATCCTTCTTTTMCTTTATTTCTTTTTTTGTGATAAAGGTTTGACCAATGTTTTCTTTGTGTGCTGGAGGCAATATTCAAGGATGTGCAACTAGCACTAAGCTTCCATTCAGCTCTCTGAAATAAAGGAATGTAACACCATGCTGTAGCTGAAGGCTGAAACCTGAGTTTTGATCTGAAAAAGAGACAGATGGCTGCTATTAATCTATATTCTGACATATTTCTTCATCTCTTTATTAAATCAATAATTGATTTGGGGTTTTTTTGTCTTTTTTTTTTCCCCTACAGGAAGGTAAAAGGAGGCAACATAGATGTACATCCATCTGAGAAAGCTCTCATTGTCCACTATGAAGTGGAAGCAACAATTCTTGGAGAGATGGGAGACCCCATGCTGGGCGAACGCAAGGAATGTCAGAAAATGTAAGATGATAGCAGATTCTGGTAACGTTTTTAAGAGAGTTGCAAATTTGATAAAGTATGAACAAACCTGTAAGAAGTAATAGGTTCTAAACTTTATAAAACTTTGTACCTGATTGATGGAGGTTTTAGAAGCTGGAACAAACCTAGGAAAGTTTATACCTACAACACATGCTGTAATCTGATTCTCATTTATATATTTAAGATGCATTAAGTTTTGCAAAGTAAGCCAATCATTTGCATTTTACATACTGGGAACTTGAGGTTAAAAAATGTGAAGTGATTGGTTCCTCCAGGTGATGATTAAGGTCAGAGCAAGCAGTACTCGTGAACCTTCTGACAACTCTGTGCTCTACCTTTTAACTTACTGATTTCGCTACAGCCTTCCATTTCAGATTTGCTTCATGTTTTTCTTTTAAGAGCACTGAAGCATTCCTTACTGGAAATGTCTAATAATGTAACATCTTGACTATAAGTGTGGATCTTCTCTGTTTTGTCCACCCCTGTTCTCTCCAGTGATTGTTTGGAGAGAGAAAAAAAAAAAGACCAAGAATTGTCTGTGTGAATGCATTTAAGGAGAATAAGAGAGGATGAGAACCCGTTAAATTCTCTCAAAAGTTTCTTGCATCAAAAACTTTCTTCTGTTTTCAGATCAACAAGCATAACTATGTTCTATACTGGTATTAATTCCCACAGATATTTCTTTCCTCTGTCCTTGTTGCATATAGAATCTTATTGCAGTATTCTTGTATCTATAGAAAACTCCTGACATTGCATTTGAAGGTATTACAAAATTTCCTTGTGCAGTTAACATCCTTAGCTGTTTCTTATTTGGGAATTTTATATATTTATTTTCCTGTACTTCTTTGCAATGCTGAGAAGCTTGTTTTGGAACTTGTTACAAATACATTATTGGCTGCTGTACGTGAGATGGTTATAAGGGGTCTGTTCATATAGCTTCTTTTAGTGCTGTTGGCTGAGAACCATGTCAAATCTGTTTGATGCTTACTTGGCTTTTTGAGTTGTAGAAAGTTTCTGCTTTGACATTATCTTTCTAAAACTTAGCACAGACGTTGGAGATACCTGGATCATTTCTGCCTTGACAAATTCCTAATAAGTGTAAACTTAGACTTGAAAATGTAAAAATCTAGCTGTTGAGATGAAATTGGTCTGATTATTGCAGAATTCGCCTAAAGAGTCTCAATGCAAATACAGACATTGCTTCACTGGCTCGGAAGGTAGTTGAAGAATGCAAACTCATTCACCCCTCTAAACTGGCAGAGGTGGARCAACTGTTGTACTATCTACAGAATCGCAGGGATGCTTCAGCTGGGAAAGGTAGGTAATACAGGAAGCAAGTAGAATCAGAGTGCTAGTATTACTAGCGAGCGTAATCTAAGGTTTCTTTGACTTGAGATCTTAGCTTGCTTGATTTTAAACCTTCTCCAGGGAGATGAGAATGGGGAAGGTGTATGGTTAAACAGCTGCATGAAGAAAAAAAAAGTGTGGGATTATCATTTTTAACAAATATGGTTTTTGGTTAGTCATACTGATGCTTCTTATTTGCTGCCCATGATTTCAGTGCGACCTTGATCCTGCTTGGGCACTGTGGCAAAGCAGTTAAGCTCTCTTACTGTAGAAGTATGTGTCAGTGTGAACTTGCACTGAGATTTATTGCTCTCTACCTCTGGCTAACTGGGCTAAAACTCMTCATTTGGACTGAGGAGTCAAAGGCATCTGATGATTTGTTTTGCTCCCTGTGTGCCRTTAGCTGCAGAAACTGAGACCCCTTAGCTTGTTAGTGTAAAGGAATCAGTGCATTAGTTTATGGGGTCAGCTGAATGYAAGGGGACTTTGACCTTCGTCTCTGCCAGAATGTATAATGTGACAATACTGAGCATGCTTTTATCTGTGAAGATGTTTATCCTCAGCTGTGGCCCTGTCTCTTTTGTTGTAGAAAAGAAAGAGAAATCCAGCAAGCCAAAAGATCCACCCCCTTTTGAAGGAATGGAGGTAAATACTGGTGTTCTAATAAGCCTCTGTRTTTCTTTTCTTAAATAAGTGATTATATAAATGAGGTAGGAAAATGCTGAATTCTCTTTTTTCCTTTGTGTTTTTAAACAATGAACTTGGTTTGGAAATGTTACACAATGGAATAAAAAATCATCTCCATAAAGGGTAAAATATTTGACTTGCATACTTCTCCTTCTAAGTATAGCACACAGCAGGACAGCGAGTGAGGTCTGGAACATTGGACAGGAGGCAAGGAGTCATGTCTGAGCATCCTTTGTTTCTTATAATTAAGTATTCTCAGATTTCCTGGTGTTTATTGGCAGTGATTCTATATGCATTTATTTTGTTAAAGAAAAATAAAATACGGAAAACTCCAAGCTATGCACTCTTTTGTTTGCGGAATCCCATTATGTTTGATTGTGTTGAATTGGTGCCTCTTTTAAACCTTTGCTCATTGCTGCTTCCAGATTGATGAAGTTGCCAATATCAATGACATGGATGAGTATATTGAGTTACTCTACGAGGACATTCCTGACAAGGTGCGCGGCTCTGCCCTCATCCTGCAGCTCGCTAGGAATCCGGATAATCTGGAAGAATTGCTGATCAATGGTAACTTTAAACCTCATTGGTAGCAAAAAATTTCAAGTCCTCTGGATAGTGTGCTTTTCTTAGGGAAAATTAATTTACTATTCAATTGAGATACCTCTGTTTTGTAATGTATTAGGCTATGCCCTCACCAAGTTCGTTGTCAAAGCTTGTTTRGGTCTTAAACGGATGCTGCGTAGGCTGTTCTGGATGGATTTAACACCTAAAAATATTCCTGGCTTCAGTAGACTTCAACCGTTTGTTACAATCCTAATTATTTTGATGATAAATWACCTTAAGTTAGCATTGCTGCTGGAGAAAAGGGAATGTACATCTCTATCCTGCAGACCAGACTGCAGRTAAAACTTGCCCAAATATTTCATGAGTAAATCATATTCTTTTTTATCTGTGGATCCATTTTTGAAAATGTATTGGCATGTAAGATGTATGCATTGTGCTATGCGCATTTGGAGTGCGATGTCAATATAGAGTAGTGTGTGTGTGTTAAYGCACAACGTACGTATCCTCATTTCCCCACCCACTGTCCCCTCTCCCCAGAACTTTATAATTTTTTGTCTCTCAAACCCAATGGGAGGATATGAAATTCTGATGTGTATGAAAATTTTGTCTCTATTTTCAGAAACTGTCCTGGGTGCATTGGCTAGAGTACTGAGGGAAGACTGGAAACAAAGTGTGGAACTTGCTACTAATATAATTTATATTTTCTTCTGTTTTTCAAGGTAAGTGCCAGATTTCCGCTGTTAAGGATAAAAAATGAAATATTTTCTACGTAGTATTTTTTATTTSATATTTGTTCTTTAATACAAAACTTTACTGAAACAGAAGAAAAATGCTGAAGTGAAAACATGCTTTTTACAAATGACGAAATATAGGCACAAAAAGGATTTTTGTGGTGAGACACTGTATAGAAATGTTAGGAAGAAATAATCTAGTAAGAATTCTGAGCCATAGGTACTACACTGTGCTACGTCATACAATGCTGTATATCTCTCATCTTCCTAGAGGGAAGAAACAGCACTCAAAATTGAATTGTGTGCTTGCACATGTTGTGGTAGTTTCTTCTTTCAGGCTGACTTTAGAAAAAAAAAAAGATGAATTTATAAAGTAAATTAACTTGTAGACTTCTGTCTTCTGATGCATAGAAGGTCCTCTGTGACACTTATAATGTGAAAAGTGGGCCCAATAGGTAAACATTTCCTTTATTGGTAAAAATTGGAATGTGCTTTTATTTTGACTTGGAATAATATTCTAAAATTTTGTCACTTTCATCACATTAAAAAAAAAACTTTATTTGGGGTCATAATTTAAAATGACAAAGCTTGTTTGATTCCTTTTAAATTCATGTAATAAAGCACATATATTAAAACAAAAAAAACCCTTTACCGGTGGAACTTGATTTTGGTTTACCAATGTGCCTGCAAAAAGTCTATCCTCTTAAAAGCTTGGGAAAATATGAATGTCTTCAGACAGTGATGTAGTGTTGAAATAATTTCTCACTAGAATAAATGCTATAAGGGGCAGAGAGTAACTACCATTTTTGCTACAACAATTCCGATATGTTGTTAGGACTTTGTTACCCTGGATGTCAAGACAGATGTGGGGTTGGTTGCAGCTTATTTCTTTCCTCAGACATGATATGTTTTCTTTGATGTAGTTTTTCTCAATTTCATGGACTAATCACACACTACAAAATTGGAGCTCTTTGTATGAATATCATAGATCATGAGCTGAAGAGACATGAACTTTGGCAGGAAGAACTTGCTAAGAAGAAGAAAGCTGATATCCTTTTGATATGCTGGGACAACTAGATAACCTCCGATTGCTGCTGTTGAGATCTGCATACAGCAACTTCTATGAATGCAGTAGAACTCTCTAGTAAATGCAGAATATAATTGAAGATACAATTTTGTGCTTCTGAAGAGATCAAATTGAAGTAATTAATACAAAATAGAGCTAAGGTTTTTCTCATCAGTGACATGTTAAGAACTTTTTTTTTGACTATTAGACTTTTACAAAAAGAACTAGATATATGTGTGTATGTTTGTATAYGTTTTTTAATCATATTGTTTAGCAAGGTTCTGCTGAGGTAGTCTTTCTGTTGGTTCCTCCTTAGTTTGTCATCTTTTAGTGATCAGGTAACACCTGTGTGCACAATATTTATCCAGACTGTGTAACTCTTACCTCCACTCCTTAACTCCAACTATTTACTTGATGAAGATCCTGAAAATCAAACACTGAAAAAGGACTATGAGAAAACCTACAAGAAATATCAAGGTCTGGTTGTGAAGCAGGAACAGCTATTGAGAGGTACCAAAACCGAATAGTAAATCCTTTCCTCACCTATGAGTGTGGGTAGAGTATCCTGTGGGATGCTTGTTTTAACTAGGAGGATGTAAATGAACAGTTTGTGAAGGAATGTGCAAGAGCTTGACCAAAGAGTAGAGATGAATGATGATGAATACTTAATTGTTTGATGGTATATTAACATACCATCATGTCTRCTAATAATCTTTAAAATCATCTGCRAACTTTGCAGAAGTAGCAGAAGAGGTGACTTTATATGTTTTTGTTAGTGATGTTTGGTTTTGGCGTGGCTTGAGTTTTGGTTGTACTTAGAAAGTTAACACTTGTATATGACTCAGACCAAGTAGACTTTAATCTATGTATTTCAGTTTTGTCTTCACATAGACCATTTCAATCTATTATTAAATACGAGTGGCAAMGCTCGCCTGGGAGGAGTTTTGCAAAGGAGAAGGATTTTCTGCATTATTTCTGTTTAGAGTTTTGTGTATTTTGTTAGGGGATGGGGGGGAGAAGTGAGTTTTTAATGGGAGTTTAATGGAATAAAAATTTTTWAAAAAATCTTCTATTTTAATTTCTATTTTATTCTATTTTAAAATCTTTAGAATTGTAATCTTTTTCTAAATGTGAATAAGAAGTGCTGAGGGTCATTTTTCTTCAAAATGTACTGGGAAGAGGGTGAAGTACTTCAGAAAGTCCCGTCTTAAAGACTTTATACATAAAAGCATTGATATTAAATGAATTTAACCTGTTAATGTGATTTGTCTTGACTGTTAGTTGCTCTTTACTTGCTCCTGAATCTTGCTGAGGACACTCGCACTGAGCTGAAGATGAGAAACAAGAACATTGTGCACATGTTAGTGAAAGCACTCGATCGAGACAATTTTGAACTGCTTATCCTGGTTGTATCTTTCTTGAAGAAACTCAGCATTTTCATGGAGAACAAAAATGATATGGTAAGGCTTAKAGCAGTCCACTGCAGTGTTGGAAAGGGATGCACACTCTTTAAAAAACATGAGTGGTTGTAGGGAAGAGGAAATATCTCTGTCTCCACCCAAAGTCTCTATAGTCTATGGTTCTATGTGGTTATTTTTGGTGGTTATTTGTGTTGATATATTTTATGGTTATTTGTGGTAATAGTGGAGGTTTTTTTGTTTTTCTTTGCCCTCCCTCTTTTTSTTCCCCTCTCCACCCTGATTTTGTTTTGTTGCCCCTTTTTTGAGAGGAGGACAAATTAAAAAGATTAGTAAATCCAAGAGTTAATCCGAGACTGGAGTTAAATTGGATCATGCAGTGAAAAGCTATATGTAAATACAATAGAAAATTAATTGTGTCTTTGTTTCYGTTTTACCTCTTGTCTACAACACTTGGTGAATATGCATGTGTATCTTCCATATTTATATAAGGGTATCCTAATGTAGGTTTTGAGGAATGTAGACTATTTATCAGGTGATTGGTCTTTGATTTAATTTATGGTTTTATAATGCCCTGAAGCACTTTATTAGAAAAATAAGGATTGCCTTTGCAGCCCACTGATTTGCTGGCATCCTTTTCACATTCCATTTGATTTATTGGAAAAACAAATGAAACAATTGTCAAGCTTATTTTTTTTCGAAGTATTTGAGTAACTGTGAAAAGATGTTTGAAAAGATTTTTATGCTTAGACTAGCTGTCTGTTTCTATTCTGTTGATTCCTGTCTGATRGGAAAGGTATATAGTTTATTCTATAGAGTATTATTATGAAAAATAGTAGTGAAGATGTTTTGATATTTGATTTGGAAGCAATAGTGCAAACTTTGAGAGCRAAATTGACCAAGAGTAGCTGTGCAGTGCCGGATTCTAAGTAAAACTAAAAAATGTAGTTAAAGTCCACCCTTCACTTACAGCATGTTCTTTCCCTTGGTATTCAAGTGCCATATTAGACTTAGGAGTTCTTGCTATCTGACTGTTTTGGATCAAAGGTATCCAGTCAAGTTATTTGAATATTACCTTATGCCCCTTGGTGAGAGCTTCAGATTCTTTTCTTAGAATTTATTCTCTGTATATTTGCAACAGGAAGACTAATTACATAYGTGCAAAAGTTTGAAGAATACAAAGTAATTTTATGTGCTTTCWTCTGGCTAAGAGAGGTTATGCGAGGCAGAGAATGAATTTCTTCAAGAGATTCAAGAAACTTGACAAAAAAAGCAGAAATGTTGCTTAAAAGAYGATAACTTTCTGAAGTCTTGCCAGTTGATGATCAGATGTCTTTTCTGGCTGGTAAATAGAACATGATCTCAGGAATTGATACCACTTAGATTCCATTTTTTTTTTTTTTATTTGAAGGTGATACATGTTTCAAGATGCCTTTCATGCTTTTATTAAATTAACATGTAAGGCGGCATGCTTTTTCTGAGAGCATATGTGAAGTCTGATCTAGAGGTTCGTTGAAATTCATAATAAAAAGTCTCATTCTTTTTGCATGCCAGTGTTCTCTCTGTCCTGGTTGGGTATCTATTTGAATTAAATGTCAATTGCTCCAGGGTTACTTGTGCTTAAATTTAAATGAGCTACCTGCTCCCCTCCCACTCCAGTCCTGCAAGTAATATCTTTTGACCACATTCTCGCAGTATTCCAACTGTGGGGAATATTTCAGGACAGCTAAACTATTCAGTTCAAAACTTCTTACTCACCATTACTCAGTAACCCAATGCAGAAGACTTAAACCACACTTCTGTGAGTAAGGCTACTTCAGACAAAAATGCATTGGCAGTTGCTGTTATGTGTGAAAATTGTACTTGTGCGCAAATTATTTGGGTATATAAAATAGAMCTTTTAACCAGAACATGAAGTTAAGATTCAGTGACTGTGGACTTCGTTCTTTTTCTTGATGTACAGGTTGAAATGGATATTGTTGAAAAACTTGTGAAAATGGTACCCTGTGAACATGAAGACCTGTTGAACATCACTCTTCGACTCTTATTGAATCTCTCCTTTGATACAGGCCTGAGAAATAAAATGGTACAAGTTGGTCTACTTCCCAAGCTCACTGCGCTTCTAGGTATATTTTCTATTTTTTAAATACAGCCTTTTTTTTGGGACTGGTTGAGAGTGGATATCATGACAGTGTGCCTAAAATTTGCTATTTTTTATTTATTTTCCAAAGAATTGTCTCATCTCCATCCTTTCTATCATACCATAATTTCAGATGAAAATTTAGATGGTAGTCTAAAATACTGATATTCTCAAGTAAACTAGGTTCTCATTTTCTCTTAAACAGTTAATCTGTTTTTGTGTCTTTAACTTTGATAGCTAACTAAGAATTGTTTGAACTGACACTGATGGTCTGTAATTTGTGGTAAGATTTTGCTAGGCAGCCAGGTCCGGCTTGGATTGTAGGCTTTTTGAAGGAGGATCTTTTCTTGTTTCTTTTCAGCACATAGGGCTGTGGTCTAGGAGTTCAGCTGACATGATTAGGATCACCAAGATGTCCTAGTTCCCACAAATTCTCTCCGTAATGAATTTATTCTGATGGTGGGGGGAGCGGTTATTAGTTAGGCACTTTTATTGCTTAGCTCTAATATGAAGAGGAGAATTTTTCTTCAAATGGTGTTCCCCTAGACTTAGACCTGTGCTGAAGGCTGTTCGKTTCAGCAGAGCTGGCTGTTAAAATAAAAGTCTATTCCTGAGGCATCTCTTAAAATAATCTGTAGCAAGATCTGCAAATGCTTCCAGAAGCATGTTTGGCTCCAGAGGTGATGGTTCTTTCCTTGATGTGGAAGTTGTTTCTCCTGCCTTTTTTTTTTTTTTTTTTTTTTTTTTTTTTTTTTTTTTTTTTGGGCAGACATGTGCTGTTTTCCTTTGCTGTCCTTAAAATTGCTTGATACATGCAGTGTGCTGATGATAAAAACAAAAAAAAAACCAAACAAAAATATTTTTACCTGTTTCCCCGCTCAGCTGTGATTCACAAAAACTTTCTTGATGAGATGAATCAATTCACAAATACCCAACTGTGTATATCCTGGCTCAGGAAAGCCTGTAACCTTAGTAATAAAATAATCGTTTGCCAGATGCCAATTTTTTTTACAAGTTATTTGGGCTTTCAGTGCGCATTATTCAAGTCAGTACCCTTCAGTTTACATTTGCAGGTCACATTAAGGTGCTCTTAAAGTGCTAACACACCTTAGCAGCTGTTGACAAGTACCCATACAGCTCCTAATACCAAGAGGTCATGCTTGATGACTCGRTCTCCTGAAATTTACCCTTTATGTAGGCTGTGCCTTTGAGTCTTTAGCACCGAGTTTGAGATGAGTATAAATTAGGTATATTAGGTGCTTAAGAGGAGAATTGAGACTGCGAATAAGTAATGGACGGGATTTGTTAGGCAGAAGTTGAGGACTAAGCACTGAGGTGGCCTTCTCTGACAGTTTGCAATTTTGGAGGGCGTACGGCTTTCTCAAGGGATGCTTAATGGCGTGGGAGAAGGACAGACTCCCAAGATAGACTGAGGCTGGAAGCTGAGCAGATGGACTAGCCTAAACTGAGCTAGCAGAGGAGTGAACTGATTGTCATGGATAGGTTGGAGAAGAACCATCCTCATTCTTTCCCTCTTGCTTCACATCAAAGCTACTGCTGAAAGCATGGACATGAGAAATTTGCCTCAGTCTTCGTTTCCATTTTCATTAGCCTTTTCTTTTTAATAGCACCAGTGCTTGCTTTCTCATACAGCTTTGCCAGTCAACACCACGTGCTAGTTTTTGTGGCTTCTCTTCACAAGTCTGAAGTATTGTATGTGACAAGACTGCCTGCTCCTCCCTCCAGACACCCAAGTTAATCAGCTTCAGCTGAGCTTTGTTATGCTCTGAATCTGATCTGGGTGCAGCTGAGGGAAATTTAGTTTCTGACCTACTGATTAGTRGTGGAGCAGAGATGTGGAGACCTGTAAGATACAGCCTAGTGTATTTGAGTATGTCCGTATGCAGGCCTCTTGAAAGGACATGRTTTATGTGACGCTGGTTCGTCTTGTAATTCTCGAGTCTAGAGTGGTCATTTAAAGAAGAAAAAAAACAAGAAAAAAATCTATGTGAGTGTTATATTTGTCAAATATGTGAGAGAGGGTGAGARTTCATATGAATTCATTAAGTTATTTAAGCTGGACATATACCAAAGAGATGGAAAGCCTGGGTTTGCTGCTTTCTAGTCATCACCTTAGAAAAAGAGCCAAAGCCAAGGTCCTGTAGAACATTATGGAGAGCGTTTCTGCACCCTTATGCTGCTCTCATTTTGCTTTGCCTGGAATAACTAAAACAACATGAAATAGGAATGTAACTTGCTCCAAATACATTAGAGTTTGGTTAGTGAATTTATCTGTGGACAGTATACATATTGAAAGTGGAAAATGTAGAGATGAACCTTCAGAAAGCAGAACCTTCTTTTCCCTGTAGCTGCTCTTCYACTGCTGGGCAAAAGGGGAAGCACTACCCCTATTCATAACTTCTCCCCAGGATTTGTGATGAATTTCTACAGCAGAATGCCTTGGCAGGAAACRAAAAGCATTATGTCCACAGGAAAGAATAGAAGAAGTTGCTTGTTGTTTGAACCACATCCACTTCGGTGTTTTTTTTTTAATTTTTTTTTTTTTCTCACTTCAGTTAACTGGGCAAAGCAAATAGAGCATTTTTAGTACAGCAAATGCAAAGCTTGTGGTTCACATTCTTCTAAGAGGGATTTTTTTTTTTTGTTGTGTACAAGTGAGGGTTTTTTTTAGTTGTCCTCTATGAAGCAAGACAAACAGTTCTATGTTCTCAGCAAGTACAGCAGGAAGCTTGTACTGCTATCTGTAATGGGAGATGCAGCCTCCTCTCAGTGACCCTCTGTTGAGAAAGACCTGTTGGCAGTGTGGATGTGTGCCAGGCAGTACTGACTTTTCTGTGGCCACCCATGACTTGGTCATTGCCCTGTAAAGGACATAAAGGATTAGAGCGGTGTGAAAGCGGTTACGGAAGGAAGGGTGTTGATATTTGTTTGATGGACAAGAGGATGATTTTTTTCCTGTCTTTAGTGAGTATCTCTGAATGCATGCAGGAAGCAAAGCTGGTATGTGGGCCCATTCCCTTGAGCTGCTGGACAGTTGTTAAGTGTAGTGAAGACATGATATCTTGAAATGCTGTTCTCTGTTTTTATCATTCACTTCCTTGTGCAAACCATGTTTAAAGAGTGAGAACCCAGGACGCTTGGAAGTCAGATCTCCTTGCCTTGCTGCCGCCACCACCAAAGTCCCTCARCTTGCTTGAAATCACTAGCTGCTTTTGAAAATCAAAGTTTGCTTGAACCATGAGTATTACTGACTTGAAAAATGGTACTGTTTTGAAACACACCCAGCTAGAAATCAGTCCACAAGTGGGGAGAGTACAGCGGGACTGTACCTGTGCTACTTTTCATGTGATAGTGTTCATCTCCAAGAAAACAGATGCAATGAATATCTCGGGCTAGATTTTTAAGTGCAAACTGCTATGACCAAAAGAAAATCAGCTTTGTGGGTTTGTATTTCCATTTAGCCAAGCAGATGAGCTTCTTATACAGATCTCTGAAATACAATGTCATTAATCCCAAGCCTATATTCTTTGTGAATGTGAGCATCCTAACATGAATACCTTCATTTCTTGGAGGTCTAAGGCTTCCTATCAGCATACTGCTATTTTATGTAGACATTTTAAGGGTTATGTCTTAGTTTGCTTACTCAAAAACACCTCAAACTTTTAAGAAAAGAGCTGGAGATGATCAGAGCAGGGAGTGACTTTGACTATCCTTTATTTAATTCTTACTAAAAAGACTGCCTTTGCTGGATTCATTGATACAATTTTTGTGAGTATTTCTGGAAACCCCTGTAATATGAAATATTTTTCCATTCTTTGTAAGTTAGGTTTGACAGGCAATCAAAGAATTGCCGAAGAGTTGTAGGTTGCATTTTTAAACAATCAAATCTAGATATGGTATGCAGCTCAGCTGGATTGTACATTGWCAGCTATTCAGAAACTCAGGTAGTAGTTTGCTGTCTAATGGTGCACAGTGTGTTTTTAACGTCTGTTCCTTTTATGAAAGTTTGTTTTAAGAAGGCTTAAAGTAGATGTGCTCTTTTTATGAGTTCACTTGGCCTTTTTGTAATGAACTTATTATGGAGCTTCACACATCTGTTGGAAAATAGAGCTTCTTACAGGCTACTGCAGAATTTTTTTCCAGTTTTAATAAGCCTCATTTATCCTATAAAGAAATGTACATTTTCTTACCTGATCAAGTGAGCAAACAATAGGGGTCATATGTGGTAAAGACCCTAACAAAAAGCACATGTCCAGCCTTTGGGGTGAGGTAAAGTCATATCAGGATTGCTTGAAGTTATTAATGGCAGTAAAATTTATGCTTCCTCCTGTTTTCCCAATTAAATTGAGAAAACTTTTTTTTTTCTCCTGAGGTGGCTCTGCAGCAGCTGGTTCCAATACTTGTTGTGTGAATATTGCCTGGGGTGTCTCCATTCCTTTATAGTACAAGTAACAGTTCAACTGCAGGGACCAGTCTGTTGGAAAACAGTAATTATTAAGGGATTTATTTTAATGGTAGGGTTTTTTTTATCATTTGTGGTGAACATGGCCAYTTTTTAACCAAAAAAGCCCTTGAAGTTCAGCCTCTAAATCTCTTAGATGTCTAAATAAACAGTTTTACTTTCACTAGTACTGAGAACCTAGCATGTCCTTCTGACTTCAGCAAAATGTTGGGTGCGAAGCATGTCTTGGCATCTAGCAGTCATTTACATACTTTAACKATGACGTTAGTCAGCAAACTTTAATATTGTTAAAGAGAAAAATKACTTCTGATGTTGAGGAATATAAAATTCAAGGTAGAAGGGTTACAATATCATTAGTGCAGTGTTTGAAATAGGATCCTCTTAGACTTTGTTTTTTAGGGCAGACTCTTCMCTGGCTGCATTTTAATGGTGAGTTGTCAGGAACGAGTAACAAACTTCTAATGATTTTTGTATTTGCTTGAAAGTTTTTGAAGTCAGTCTAATACTTTACCCTATTCTTTAGCTTCTGTCAAAAGTTAGAAACAAAGCTTGTTTTCAAATTTGTAGCTATTACAAATAGATCCTTGTGACTGTTCAGATGAGTGGAAACTCATTGCAGTGTGCTGCTCTAATGTTGGCTCAGACAAAAGAAGTGGTGAGTGTTGTGTGTTCACTGAAAACAGAAATGCTTAAGGTAGCAGCAAGGATAGGAGTGCTGGGGCAGTAGCAACTCGGAGTTGAGGGAGCTGAATTTGTTGAATGTGTTCTGATCTGATGAGCAGGGAAGATTCCATGAGCTGGTGTTTCTTGTGCGTCCCTACAGTATTACTTATAATTGTTTCTTTATGTGTTACTGAGCAAGTATTTACTTATCAGTAGAATGTAAATCTAGTCAGTTACATGAACTGTTGACACCTTAAAGCTTTATAGGGCATAATTTGGATGTCTAAAGCGTGACGGGACAGCCAACCAATTCCAGTTTCTTGGAAAACTACCTTGGAAAGCATGAGGCGCTTCTGCTTTGCTTCCCAGTCTGTGGCAAAATATCTGTAAAGCTTGTATGAGGGTCGAGGTAAGAGAGTCAGAGAAGCACCTTTCCTGGACCTCTGTGAAGCGTGTAGATCAAGGGATARTTTCAAAGGATCATCTGGAAGAATTTTGCAGATGTAACAGTCACATAGATCCGCAGGTTTTTACAAGTTCAGACATGAGAGGGAGGACTACACTTACCCTTTGAAAACAGGGAAGCATCTTAAGTCAGAAGAGCTACTCAGTTCCTCAGATCTTCTCCAGGACAGGATGCTGTATGCAGCTGGAGAGGTGAAAAGATCTTTGTAGGCTGATTAGTATTTTCTTCGGACCCTTGAAACTTAGTGCGTGTGGGGGAAAGATATACCACCATTAAATTTTACTTATGCAAACATATTTGCTTCTTTAAAAAGTATTATTTCAAACAGTTTTTTTTCTGTAGTCTCTGACATGCAGATGGTGTGAGAGCACACCTTTATGTATTTCAAGTAAAGCAAGGCTGTTTGCCTCCATTGGAGGAGCCTTAGATACTGTCTTTTTTTCTCTATGACACTCTTACTTTTTGGAAAAGCTGCCARATTTGTGAGAAGCCATTACAGATCATTGGTGAATGATCTTTTAAATGATAAAACTATAATATTTCCAGGATAAGAAGAATGCAATTGAACTGCAAAGACTTTCTCTGTAAGTGTGCTGGTGGCGTAGGCAATGATACTTCCTTGAACTGTAAATTCTCATCTGGGAGAATCAAAAGCACTGCCATTATGCAAAACTCTACTCTTTGGACTTAATGGTTTGAACATTGGCTTTGTGCTTAAGAAATTTCCACTGAAAACGCTGAATAAAAACTTAAAACAATTTCTTTTGCAGTGTGGTAAGTCATCCTGTTCTTGAAGTGGAAGATAGCATCCTTCGTTATGATGTGTGTTTGTGTGGGGTTTTCTAATATATTTTCTAATATATTTTCTAAT
Organism: Eudromia elegans; assembly: GCA_003342815.1. Taxonomy (NCBI): domain Eukaryota; kingdom Metazoa; phylum Chordata; class Aves; order Tinamiformes; family Tinamidae; genus Eudromia; species Eudromia elegans. The sequence continues at coordinate 1,644,839 of PTEX01000147.1, read as the reverse complement.
AATATTTGTATGATTTAATGAAATATAGTGCAGATATGACAAGATGTACACACTTCCATAAATCTACATTTAATTGTATAGCATTTTATCTGCATAGCTTGCTGGAGGTTTTGCATGGAGGTTTTTTTCCACCTTCTTTCTAAAGTATCACACCTGTTTGTATATTTCTTGTTTTTATTTTTTACTTAGTTTGATCCGAATGAAGAAACTCTTCTAATTCTCAGTTTGTTATGATAATGATTGTTTGGGTTTTTTTAATTMATCAGTTGCTTTGCTTATCAATTGCCTTGCTCAGCAGACTCTCAGTCATAGGCTAACCTCTCTTTTTTTGGTAAAGAAAGAAGTAGCATTATTGTTTTCAGAAATGATCCTGTTACCTCCTGTTTTTCATTACCCCAAACTTATAATTTTTTTCTCCTGGTTTGGTTTGTATGGGTATTAAAAACCCAATAATTTTTCCAGTTTGAATGAATTAAATGAGTTCAGCACAGTGGAAAATAGGACATTTTAAATAAAAAGAATATGGTTCTTCTATAGAAAGAACAATCCTCAAGAATGGATATAGTATCTAAATTTAGCCAGAATACAGTCTACCCAGTGGTTCCGCCTAATCTCCTTTTATAAGTAGTAATGATGCAGTTAGGTGTTTATTGTGTATTTTCATGACTGTCTTGTATAAACTTCAAGACAAGAAATTGAGTCTGGAGCTCCAGGTGTGCAAATTCCTTATTATCTATATCTGTAACATCAATGTTAAATGACTCAACCTAGCARTTTATTAGTCTGGCTTTACAAATATCATTGTAGTTCCTTCTTTGTTTTCTAGGAAAAATGCATATCCATGTTCAAGATATATCATGCTTATATATTTAAATTCATATTTCTCCATTTATTTTAAAGTTTTTGAAGTCATGTTTATCATAGAYATACAAGCTTGAAATATATTAAGTGGCACAATAATGATTATTAGTCTATAATTGATAACATAGTATATTATTGRCATAGTCTTGCAAAGTATTTCAGGTTCTCTTAATAAAATAAACTGACATATCCAATATTATTTATATTTGCATATGTAAATCAAACCAATATGTGTCTAAAAACCACACATGGAGTAACTTATTCCAACCGTTTCAGAGTTGGTTACCAGAAATAATATGGGATAGAGTAAAGCTGAGATAGGCATTAAAAAAACTCTTCTTGATTTCAATGTAAATAGTTACCTGGCAGCCGTGTGAGACAGTGCATAGAGATGYTCTGAGTTTGTGACATTCTTTTTCCACTCTAGATTTCTTATAATTTGTATAATTCTGCAGTAGACTTGGCTTAAGCTTGGATAATCTTTTCTTGTAAATTGAAATATAGATTTACTCTGCCATGACAGCTGTTGTTTACCTTCATTTGAGCTCTGTTTTTGATGTAGAGCAGTTAATGCTTTGCACATAAGRTACATAGGATATATATTGTATCTCRTATGGAGACTGGTGATTCCAGTTGAAATTATTTCTATGTGAATTACTGATACTGTTCTGCTTGGAAAATTTGGCCCATAACTTATATTCTCAATGTTATTTCCACATTTCCTGCTGATGATAAAACTCAAATAGGCATTTCAAGTCTGCAACTTTAGGGATCCTTTCTTGCTATCATGGGAGCTGATAGAGGCTCTTTCATTCTTATGTTTGCAGTCCCAACTAGGACTASATCTTGTGATCTAGAAACTGATTATTTCCGAAGCTCCTGCTATGGGGATCATTCAATTCTTAACCTTAATAAGATCTAGACAAGGAGTTAAGGCTTTGGTCCCCAGAACAGGCACATAGATTTGTACTGATGTTTGAGGGCAGAAAATTCTGAAGAAAATTCTGTTTAACTCGGAACCCATCATGTATTTATTTCCCTCTCTAATTTGCAGAAAGCTGGTTGTGAAAACAGCCCGAGGGGCCTGATATTTTTCCGTCCCAGCTGCTCCAGCTGAATACAGCTGCAAAAAAAAAAAAGCCTTAAGTATTGTTTCTATAAACTGTTGAGTGTATTTTATAACACAATAATTCCCACAAAATCAGTAACTGAAGTTAATGACTGGTTTGTTAAGGCATTAACTGCACTCAGCTGGGAATGACCCATTTCTCTGGAATGGCTGTATAAGCGCTAAGGATAATTCGGTAACACTTTCAAATAATTACTTGGTTAATTAATGGTAAATTCTTGTGGAAATCTTATCAAAGTACTTGTGACCCCCACATTTAGTATCCAATGATTTCATTATGATTCATGTTTTATTGCCATAAATACCAGAAGATTCCATAATGACTAGACCATTATTTTCCAGGGCTGCCCTTACCGCTCTAGGCAGTTTTGGCTATTCCACCTTGAGTCATAAAATGGTTCATGCTCAAAACTACCAGCATTTGTGGGCCACAACTTTCTGGCACCCCACTGAAACTTTGGTGATTTTTATGAATGCATTTGGCAGAAATCTTTATTTTTTAGTTGCCCTTGCCCCCTCCCTTTTCCACTTGGGGGAATAATTGATGCCTTCTGCACCAAGTCATAAGGAAGTCTTTTTACAGTGCCTGCTTTTTCATGGGCATCCTTTAGTAGTGGTCAAAATGAGCAGAACAGGCATTACTCCCATGTTTCAAAAAGCTGCTTTTTTGGCCTGAGACTGAGCAGGATTTGACCTTTTTACAGCCAAGTTTCCAAACAATAATTGACTTAAGGATTTATTCATTAGCTTTCAGATGAGTGGAAAAAATACACAAAAAAAAAAAAGGCCAGCTTGTTGCTGGCACGTGGAAGTAGCAGTCAGTAGCTGCCAGTTTATATTTTGGGAGTGAAGTCCCTATGTATAAAGATAGAACTTGGCTTATCAGTGAATTTTTAATCTTTCACTACTTAACCTTATATGAAGGGTCTGGTATCAGGAATAATACTGAGTGTGTTAGGTATTGGAGCAGTCTTAAATTTGAATCCTAATATTTGTGTATTTAAATTGTGTGTGACATGGAAAGAAGTATAAAGAGCAGAGTAAACTTTTTTTTCCCCTAGGCTAATGGAATTTGAGGGCATAGTTTATTTTTAAAATTTATTTTCTTAGCCTTCAACTACATGCGTAGCAATTTGTTTTCATGTAATAGTTGGTTTTATAATGTCACTAGAAATGAATGTGTCAGTAATATGACTCTTCATAAGAGAAACACAAGAGAAGCACTTAATTATGTTTGCTCAAAGCAATTTTTATAATTTTCGCAAATATGGTAGAGGCCGTTCTTCTAATTATTGATTCRTATCTTTTTATTATTAGATTTTAAAGGAAGATGCAAATGCCCTTTGAGGATAAAGGAACCATATCCTTATCCTAAAGGAGACTCTGGTTTCCAGTGGTGTATTTGCCTGGGCTGATTGCTGCTTGAAATCTAGATACTTTGCTAAGGTGCTAAACAGCTAGTATTCACCTTAGCTGAAGTAAAAGTGGGAAGCAGGCTATTTTGATCARTTATAGGAGAACTGTAAGCTGGATGACTTATTGAATTTTTTGTGTCCTTGCTAAGTTGCCGTTAATATGAAAACAAACTATTGTCATCTTTTAAGTATGTGAAAAGCTTTTCTTGGTAAACCATTGTGGGTTTTTTTGTGTGTGAATGGCACTGAATTTMTTCTACAATGGTAGTTCTTTTTTGCATTTTCCATTCTTCAACTAGGAATTTTCTGCTTTCCACCCCCTTCCTTCCTGCCTCCCACTACTGCCCCCTGCCCCCAGCTGTTTAGCACCTAAAATGCCACTTATCTTTATATGTATTTTCTCTTCTAGCAAATGAGAACTACAAGCAAGTGGCAATGTGTATTCTGTATCACATAAGCATGGACGATCGCTTTAAATCCATGTTTGCATACACGGACTGCATCCCACAGGTATGTGACTTTCTGGGTGATGCAGTGGTAAGATGCATCCCTGCACAAAGGTGCCTGTCGTCTGTGTTCATAGCACAGCTCACACTGACACCCACAGGAGAATGYGTGAACAACCACGGTGCTGCTGTTGAGACACCTATTTTATAGGGCAGTCTTGACTGTTCCTGATGATTTTTAACAGTCCTGCGGTKGGGGGAAAAGGGACAGCTATTCATTTTCAGTACTTCTAACCAGTGAGCTGTATCATCAGTGAGTGACTGAAAATACAGGTGACCTGATGAATCTCTACAAAAGATTGGGAATGCTAAAGGAGCGTTGAAATGTGTGCAGGGTAGATCCTTGGGGAACTCGAAGGAAGTATTTCCTTCGTTTCAGGAGGCCTTCTTTTCTGATCCCATAGGGTATCAAAATTTCAACCTTTCCAGTATTACAGGATATGAACTGGAAAACAGCCAGGCTGTGTTACATTGCTGCATGACAACTGCTTTTTGTAACTGCAGCAATGCACAATAGGGGAGAAATGAATACTGTATAGAAGGCAATGAAGTACTCTTCACTGATCCTTTAGGCTGCAATTGGTCTCATAACTCTGTCTGTAGTCATAGACTTTGACCTSAGCACAGAAAGAAACTTATGGGAATTTGTGTGTTATTTGGGGGTAGTTTTGTTTGTTTTTAAACAAAAAAGAAATTATCAAACTTTTTCTCAGTCCTAATTAGTTGGAGTTGAGAGGGTCTGTGTTGCATAAGTGTAGAAAGCTCTCCAGTAGCTTTTCTTTTTCTTCCCCTCAGTAAGCATGTTTTTTAACATCAAATGCATTCAGGATGCAAAGTTGCAATGGAAAGTTTTCAGAATATTTCTAGTGGTTATTTCGTGACAAAAATTGTAAAATTTTCYTAAATACAGGAGGGCAGTTTGGAGAGGGACAGAGAAAGCTGCTGGAGATGAYTCCACAAAATACTCTTCTAAACACCTTGCCAAACTACATTTTCTGCTACAAGAAGTAGCTTTAAATAAAGGCAGTTGCACATTGCAAGGGACTTTGTTTTGAGCAGTCACCTGCCAAGGCAGGGTGTGTGCTTTGCATTTCAGGACTTGCTTTTAATGTGCTTGCAGTGAATCTTGGTGTGCTCCTTAGCTGCCCAGTACCAGATGTAAAGAGCGATGTGRAAACTTCAGTGATTTGACACTCTGAGATTTAGTGAGCATCGTTGTTCCAATAGGCAATGAGTGCTCAAAGTAGATGCTTACGGTGTGTTATCCAAGGGCCAGTGGAATAGAAAAGATTCCCACAGCGTTGGTAGGACTAAAGCTAAACCCACCAAATTCTGCAAATGTGTCTGTGATCGATGTAATTATTTGCCAATTGTGCCTGATGACCTTTCAAAAAGGAGCTTGGCCAATCAGAGCATAAATTTCCTTGATGAATATTAAAAATTGGGGCAGGAAAACAAAGGTAGCAAAACATTCAAACAAAAAAAGGGGAGGGGGGCAGTGGGTATGACATCGAGAGAATAAAGCTACTTTTGTAAAAGGGCTTGCTGCTACTTCTTCCCTGGAAGAGCTAAGTCTCTCTTTGATGAGAATACGTGCCMTTTGGCAGGTTTATTTTAAGGAAAACTTTCTATCCAAGCTGGCAAACGTTCAGTAATGAGCTGCTGTTGAAAGCAATGGAAAAGTCTGTCCTCTGTAGTCATTTTTGCGTGGGTGAAAAAGGCTTCATGGAGGGGCTTGCACGTGCTGTCCTGGGTGAGCATCTTTGTGGACCCGAGGAGTTAGTGGGTGCTACTCTAGTAACAGTTAAAAGTGAGTATTAACAGTTCATTCTTGTTTAGACCCCAGCAATGCGTGTTTTGTTTAAATAGGTGCAAATGCCATCCAGATGCTTATAAAAGCCTTTATAGGCAATAACGTGGCCAATCAAAGGGCATGGTTCGGCACTGATGTCATGGGCATATTTAATATTTTACCACCGAGCAGCGCGCGAGCTTCGCYGCGGCTACCCACATGTTTTCTGCCACGGTCGTCCCGTTTGGCCCCTCTTTGATCTTGCTAAAGCTTCTTTTCAGCTTAATGCTGGTAAACGTCCGCTCTTGACAGCCCCCTTTGCTCCTGTCCGCCATTATCTGCTGAAGTTCAGAAACCAGAGCATCACTTCAAACAGCAGAGCTAGGGAGTAGCCGCGCAGGAGAGATTCCTGAGGCATGTGCTTCTGGCATAATCATTCAAAGATGTTGGAGCCAGCACTGAGGAGGGGGTTGGACAGAGGTGTATGTGAACACAGAGCGGTGGGGGTTGGCCTCTGGTCACTGGTAAATAAGTGAAGGCAGGTGCCAGAGAGTCTAGACACAGTGATTTCAGCCCTGGTCTGTGGTATCTGATACTCAATATGGGACTTGTCTGATTGAACACTACTGCCTCTTCATTGCATATGCTGCAGCCTTTTTACTGCCTTCCTGTTAAATCAGTAAAAGATGACAATGGACATAGTAAAAGCAGAACAAATTTAATTTTAATATTTCCTATTTGGCAGCAATTACTCTTCCTTTTGAAGTGGCACAAGAAGCAATCAAATTAAATGAAGACATAATGGGAAACATGGAGCTCGTACAAAACTATTATTTTAAAATTTGAACAGAGTTTAATTGAAACTGGGTATTTTTTTCTTTTTATGGAGAAGTAGTTCAGTAATTAACAGTGTAATCCTGTCCAGTTAAGCATCTCTTTTTCGCAGGTTTTATATTGTGCAAGTAATGAGAATATTTCCCTCAATTATTCAAAGGGTTTTAAAAATCTCCGTTTAAAGGTTTGCAGCTCAAGAGTTGCAAGGGGGATTCAAGTGGGCATGTTTTACATGTTAAGTAGCTACATTGTTCTCTGCTTCATTTCTTATCCTTTTGGGACCGTCAGGTTTACAGATTTAACAAACTAAATGTTTTAAGAGTCCTTAAACTCACCAACAGAGATCTTTCCCTTTTCAGGACCAAGAGGTAGAAACTAAGTGATAGCTTTTAAATCAGTACATGAAAGCCCCAGGAGAAAGATATTAATCACCATGTTGCAACCTAAATATGTTTTATTTATCTAGGGGTCCCTTTGGAAYGACAACCTGTTATCTGACTGTAGATAAATATACAGAGTTGCTGCAGTAACCTTGGGGAACGACATTCTTGCAATCATATTGTTCTCARTTGTATTTCTTTTTTCAAATGGATTGTTTATTCAGTTTCTTTCATATTTAATGCATTAAAAAGTCTGTTACCACCAGAGGGCAAGCATTCAGATATCTAATGGTTAGAGGAGTTGCTTTCTTCCCTCTTGCCCTGTTTCTGACATAGCTAAGCTGTGTGTATGGCACTTTATGCCCTGTCTTATCTTTCTGCTCAGTTGTTTCTACTTCTGGTAATCTCAAGTCTTGTCATCACACTGCTGTGCRTTACGATTTTGGCATGTCTCATGAGCTGAGCAGATTTTAAGAGCAAAGTGATGTACTACAGCTCCTCTGTGGGGAAGCAGTGCTGCTCGTCTGCTGTAGTGCTGGAAAAAAATACAAATGGATGCGTTTGAGCATACTCACATGTTAATTTTAAGTGTCAAGTTTCTAATGGTCAAAATTAGAGTAGTTCTATGGCTTGTACTGTAATGGATGATAGGAGAGCCAAGCATATAAAAGGTTATTTGCTTGTGAAATCTTCCAGGAATTCACTGACTTTTACTAACTTACTGTTTAAGGGGATTATAGGCAACAGCCTATTTAATTATGTTACCCTAGGTTGTTTCCTTTCTTACCAGAAGAAAGGGAATACCTCTGGGAAGTCTTTGGCTGGCATACAGCAGTGTTCAACTCTAGCAACGAGAGCAGCAAAAATCAAACGTTGCTGGTGCCCCACAGCTGATGTATCCATCAACAGAGAAATCTCAAAGCATAACAGTAGTGCAATTATTCTGCAGTTACATATCTATTTACAGTGTCATTATTTTGTTAAACCACTAGATTTTAATATAGCTTTTCTACAACTTGCAGTTTTTCTGTATTAAGTTTGCCAAGATTTCAAAATAAGTGTAGCCCCTTAGGATTTTTTACATAAAAATTCCCCCTTTTGCATGTTAAAAATATTGGTGTCCCTAAATAGCRGAGTCATACATCTTGTGACCTTGATCTGTATTGTTTTCTTGTCTGTAGAAATGCTAAATATTTTTAAAAATTATTTTAAAAATTTCTGTAGTTTACATAATAGCACAGCTTTTCTTCTAAAGCACTTTTGGAAAGTGATTGCTTGTGTTTCTTGGCAGTTAATGAAGATGCTCTTTGAGTGTCCTGATGAGCGAGTTGACTTGGAACTTATTTCCTTCTGTATTAATCTTGCTGCTAACAAAAGAAATGTGCAACTTATCTGTGAAGGTAAATGTCCTTAAGCTTCCCTGCTTCCTTGGGGGTGGCAACGCTCTAAGATATAAATGAACTAGTTTGAGTAATGATTGCCAACAAGTTACTGCATCTCTCCAGAATTTGTCTTGGTGACAGAAGTGACACTGAGGAGCCGTGCTTGCCCACTTCTCTCCTATGTGCAAGCAGTTCTGTGGAACACACTGGTGATGTGAAAACTATGGCTATATAGAGATAAAGATTTTGCGCTACCTGGTGTCTAAAAGTCTTTAATGTTTCACCTGCTAAAATCAAACTAATAGCCTAGTGATGACTTTTACTTGTATCTTTCCTTTAAAAAGAAGAGTGTTTTGGAGGTTCTAATGATTTGTTATATGGCATGGATATAGTATAGAGGTATAAATGGTATATTCTTTTGTTCAACAGCTCAAAGATGCTTTCTCCTTAGTTCCCTACACTGCTCTTCAGGTTTCGTTACTTTCATAGTTACAGTTTAAACAGCATGTTATTATTCAGTAGCTTTTATTTTCGTGTATACTTAAAATCTCACTGCTGACCTCTTTTACAAATCACTAGAATTTAAATTGAAAAGAAGCAATAACAGTCAATGAATTCTGTGTCCAGCAATTTCACTTAACACTTCTGAGTGTTAAAAGTGTGCGTATGTTTTTTTTTTTTTAAATCAAACTAGAACTTATTAAAAAGGCAAGGTGAGCATTTTGAAACATAGAATCTGACTTTCATGGGCGAGTCAGATACTTTGAGTCTGTGTATGTGGTTTTATCTGTATATTCTCACACAATGCATTCCATTATATTCTTCGTAACTGGTAAATAATGCTGTAAAGCATAACGATGTATTTATTCCATGGAGTGAAGTGCAGAGGTCCAACAGCTGTGGTGCTTCTCCACTCGCTATAGAGTGTTAGCAATTGACCTGTTCTTTTGTGAAGATGGGTAGGGACCATTTCTGAACTTAAAAAAATGTTTAGAATTTGTGCTGGGATCATGTGTAGAATTGTCCTAATAGTGGAAATGAACAGTGTGCCAGACTTTGTTTTGGAGATGTACCCTGTGCTTGTGTTTAGATATTTATCTGACGTTCCAACACAAGTGTGCCACCAATATATATGTGTATAGTAGCTATGTTAGAGAAATTATAGAATAGAGTAGATTTGTTCCTTTCTAAGTAAAACTTGGAAGCATAATTTTTGTCTGGCTACTTTTCCCTTAAATATTTTACTTTATTACTATATTTAGCAAGTGACTGTTTCTTTTCAGGAAATGGTTTGAAAATGTTAATGAAGCGGGCCCTGAAATTTAAGGACCCGTTGTTAATGAAGATGATCAGAAATATTTCACAACACGATGGGCCAACTAAAAGCTTGTTTATTGTAAGTACTATTGTTCTATAAGGCTATTTCAGTTGATAAATCAAGCTTTGGATCCTTCACTGCAGGGAAATGGATCTTCAGCTGAATCTATTAAGTCCCTGTTGTCAGAAAAGGGGCATCCTATTTGTGAAATTAAGTGTACTATTAAAATGAGCATTGAACGTCAAATCAGCTTAAAACAGTGCACTATTAGACAGTAAAACTTGTGGCAACTCTGTGCTTGAAAACCTTGTAGGTGCTTCTCAGAGTCTTTAAGAAGAGGAAACCGTTTTTGTCACTCAGTTTGGTGCTCCCTKTCTTCGTTTCCCTTGTTTCCTGGCAGTTTTCATAAGCTTTGTTAGTGTGTGCAGTCAATGTCTTTTTTTTTTTTGTCTGAAACAGAATTCATAGCTTTTAAAGGTGAAAGGAAAGAGAGGAAGAGTACTCAAATTTTTGGAATAATTCTTCAACTGATAATGAAACTACCTTTCTAGCTTCTTTTCCTTTTGAGAACTAGTTTTGATTTGACAACAATGTAAGCTCTTCAAAACTACCTCTCTAATACATTTGCTGGCTGTCTGCTGCTATGTTTTCTTCAGGATTATGTTGGCGATTTAGCAGCTCAAATATCAAATGATGAAGAGGAAGAATTTGTGATTGAATGCCTGGGAACACTTGCAAATCTGACTTTACCTGATCTCGATTGGGAGCTTGTGCTTAAAGAGTATACACTGGTTCCATACCTCAAGGATAAACTAAAGCCAGGTCTGTACAAGGTTTGGGTACTCTTTGAAAGTAGAGTCTGTTTCCCTGTATTATTTGTGGTTGTTTTAGGAAACATGATATTGCAAACCTGAAGTGTATGTGCAAATAAAGTGCAACTGCAAGATTAAGCATTTCTAAGGACAATGCTTTCTGCTGTTTGACTTGCCAGGTTCTGCGGAAGATGACCTCGTTTTGGAAGTAGTGATAATGATTGGAACAGTTTCTATGGATGACTCTTGTGCTGCTCTGTTAGCCAAATCTGGAATAATTCCTGCTCTCATTGAGCTTCTAAATGGTATGTTGAGAGCTTTGACTTTGGGCCTGACTTTTCAGAGGATGTTGAGGTGCTATGTTTAGCTTTTAGACTCATTGTACTATTCCTTTCCTGTAAAGTAGGGGAAGGTGTTTTGTTTGTGAAAAGAGGAGCAATTACTGCATTCCTGATAAAGACTCAGTGGCTAATGGTCTAACAGGTTTGCTGTTACCACACCTGTGCATTTCTGGMTGCAGTCTGTGGTATTTCAGTTTTGTTGGGGTGGGGAAAAGATGAGTTGGTGTTGTCAGGAAATGAATTGCAGACGTATAGTATTGAAGTGTCTTGCTGGCATGTAAAATATAGATATTTCTGTAAATGACAAGAGATTCTGTTTGTGAGATCTGAAAACTGAAGCTGTGTTTTGCCTTTGCAGCTCAACAAGAAGATGATGAGTTTGTCTGCCAGATCATTTATGTCTTTTATCAGATGGTCTTCCACCAAGCCACTAGAGATGTCATCATTAAGGAGACTCGTATCTTTCTAAAGTTAAAGCGTGTGGAATTTAAGTACTTCATTTGCCGTCATTGATGTGTGGCCCATGCTTCTTTTGCATAAACCTCTTTGGTCTCAGAGGTTTCTTTGTAAATTACTTATTTCAACTGAAATAAAAACAAGCAAGCAGCTTAGGTACATAGAGATCTGCCAGATGAATACTATAGAGGAAAAGTTAATTTGATCTGAAATAGGGGCAAATTGGATCCTGTGACCTCTCCAGTTCCTACATGCAACAGACCTGATTTTTTTTATATATTCGTAACTCCAACTTTTTTGTCTCTCGCTTCTGATGTTGAACTTATTCAGATGATCCAGAAATTTTGTAGAGATAATAGTTGTCTCTGTGAACCTTAAATGAGGATTAACTTTTAAAGAAACAAAAAGAACAAATTGTATAGGACCCTTGTAGAAATAACAGGTTAGTTATGTACTTTGCTAACAACATAGTAACAACCTCCTAATGTCCTTCAATCCTTTGAGCTCTCATGCATATCTGAGAAGCTGTTTGGGATGTTGTTCTTTGTCTCCTGTTTGAACTCAGAGGTGGCTGGCTTTTAAAGAAAAAAAGTAATAGCACTTCTCTTTCAGATAAACAGAACTAGAAATAATGTGATGCTTTGCAGAACAGAACCCATCTTGAGTATTTTTGAGGTAAATGCATTGAAAACTCTAACATAAAATACTCCATAGAAGTTACAAAGGAAACTTCCTCAACAGAGGAATGCTGCACAAATTATTAGAAAACATATTTTAGTCCAAAAGGCATATCGTGCATGGATTTCTGATGACAAATCAGACTGCATTCTTTGCAAATGACACAAGTTTTCTTCAGTTGAAGAATAGTCGGATGTCTTAAAAAGTGAATTACTTGAAAAAAGGGATTGGGGGCCTATGGGAAAGGCTGCTGAACTTAACATGTTGTGGAAAATTCCACACTGGAATTCTTGATGAAGCTTACAGTTGGAGGAACCCGAGACTGTGATAAAACTAGCATTTATATCCTTAACTGTTTCTTCCCAGAGGCTCCAGCATATCTGATAGACCTGATGCATGATAAAAATGCCGAGATCCGCAAAGTTTGTGACAACACTCTGGATATTATAGCGGTAGGTCTGACTTGTCTCATGTCACTCAAGAATCCCTTTGCATGACATAACTTGAAAATAGTGACTGGATGGCAGTAACCTGCACTTGGAGACTGAAAGTAGTTTTTATGAACAACTTCATAATCACATAAGTGAAAGATGAATTTTCATGAGACCGTGATGGTCATTATTCTAGGCCGAGTACCGAGTTTCTTTCCAGAAAATGGATATATATACTTTTAAAACCCATATCAGCTAACTGCATACTACAAACGTTTTTCTAAAGAATACTTTTTAACTGAGGAGAAAAGTACTATTAATAATACTGCATAAGCATGTCAAGCTTTCATTATTTCCTAGTTCTCTAAACAAATGCCTCCTGCTACCCAGCAGCTTTTTTCAACTTTTCTTTAGTGCCCAGCACTGGTATTTGTTTGTCGGACTGGCACAAAGGAATTCCACTCTATTGTAGCATTCACTAGATGTCTAGGACTTTTGGATCTACAGTGCCTATATTTAAAGTTGTCACATATCCAAATTTAGCTATAAGTTCATGRTATTATTAAAATCTTTAACTACTGAAATGCTTTTCCTCCTGTCTGCTCACACTGTCATCTTCTGTCCAACTATGCACATTGCAGCTTGCTTTCAGAACTTTTATATAGGRTAAGAGATAAGTTTGACTCCACGCAGTCCTGTAGTTTTCTGGTCTGTTATGTGACAGCATTAAGTTGTCAGATCCTCAGATCATCTTAGGTGTTTTGTCACTCAGATCAGAGGCTATGGTCAAGCAGTGTATAAACACTGAGGTGCTTAGCTCTGTGGTAGTTTTATACCGCTGGTATTTTGAGGTGTTCAAGTAGACATAGATTCAGTAGTCTCTAGGACTAGTGGAACCTCTCATCAGTGCTAAAGCCACAGCAAAGAAAAAAAAGTTTGCAATCTTGTTCCATGTAAATGCTGACATGATTAGTTCATCTGATGATGGAAATCAGAAATTAAATGTTGGAGAAAAGAGATTTTGACACTTAAAAGTATTTTTTTCCTCAAGCACACAAAAGCTTCTTTCACTTATCAATAAGCTCTATGCCATATGATTCAAATACCACTGAAAAAAATCAAATGCCATAGAAGCCTTAGGGGAGATATGCTTTCTGTAGTAAAGTAATTGTCACAGAAATTATGGAAATGTTACACTAGTGATGATTGTTTAATATAGCTTGGCTGGACTCTACCAGTGATGAACTGAAACAGATGTGTTGCTTTAACGTGGTATGTATGGGAAGGTCTGGGTTTGCGCTGGTACATGTGAGAGATCCATTTTGTCAGCAACAAGATCGGTACTGGTAACTTGGGAATGGTTCCGTTCTGTGCCATGTGCTGAGTCTTGGCACTGAGCAGGTAGGTAGGAGATGAGAGCTTGTGCACCTAGCCTGGACAGGTTGGATGGCTTGGTTAAAAGCGTGGAATCAATAGCTGGTTTAGGCCATTCTGTGGGGTTCTCAGGCAAAAGCCAAATATCTTCTAGATGGCTACGGCATTGTCCATGTGTTTAGTGCCTCAGGAAGAGCCTTGTGCCTAAGAGGTTACTCCAGCTCTCGTTCTTTGCCTCAGCTAGCTAGTGAAAAGCAAATATAATATGTATCTTTCAATATGAGGCAAATTAATGAATGGTTTACATCTTGCTCTGCTAGCCAAGTGCACTGACACTGATCCTCCGTGTTGTGAATGCCGGAATTCCACATACGCGGGAATGTGCTGTGAACTCTCAGTGCTTTGGGATTTGGGGTCAGCTGTGTAAGATGTTGGCCAGCTCTCTTGGAATCAAGGAAGAGCAGACCATGGGGATTTGGTGTGGACTTTATTTAGATAGGCACTGTACTATGAAAATAGATAACCTTTGACTCTATCTTGTTGTCCTCATTCCATGAAAAGTTCTATACTGCCTTGCGGGAAAAGAGTTGAACCTTTACTTACCAAGACTCTCCACTTCAGGTGTTGTCTGTCATCATGTTTCTGTCATCTAACAACTCTGAATAGAGAGAGCAGGGGAGAAGAAATGCTTGGAGTGGAGATTGTGCTGCTGGCACCCATTTTTGATGATCAGCATCTGCATTGTTGAATTTTAAATCAGTCCAATTTGGTGCTGGGTGCGTTGTGGGGTGGAACATGCRCCCAGCAGTGCCTGTCTGTCATGCCATGGGCCATTCATTTCCTCTCAARATATGTTTAATGAAGAGCCTGACGGCAAAGAAGTTACTGGGGATTGTGCTGGGGTAAACTTTGGAAGGATCTTTTGGCCTGTGTCTAAATGGTGCTCTGGTGGTGCCTGCCCTCCTAGGGTAGGTGTCATAGACACCTGCAGAAGGTGATCCTTACCATCTGCTTCTCTCCTTGGTTAACAGAGGCACATAGCTTAAAYTGTGTGTCTAACTTTTAGATAGCTGAAGTTAGATGAGATAAATCTTTCCCTAAGTAATTAACCTTTCATGTAAAGTGTATGCTTAGGGATGTTTAAAATAATGAAGAACGTAACATATCACTTTGCTAGCTCCATCCTTAAGCATAATGAACATTCGACTTACTGTATAGCCGTTTGTTTAGTATGAGGAATTGCATCAAATGAACCCTATTACAGACCCAATTAAAGGGCAACCACATTAAAGTGAAAAGAAAAATCTGTTTTTCATCAGCTGTGAGAAAACACAAAGCAGATCTGTGTAGTTCTATGTTATCCTATAGTGTGTTAATCAGATACAAGGTGTGACGGAAGCCAGTGACAAAAGGGACCCCTGATAGGGAACAGACCCACTCTGATAATAGGCCAGTTAACGCTTCATAACGTTTCAAGGGTTCAGCAGTAAACAAAGTTGGAAGTAGAACTTCAAAAAGGATGGCACATTCCACACAGAGCCAAGCCATGCATCTTCCATGACACTCCTGGATTTATGGGAACCGAATGTTCGAAATGGTGATGTCAGGGAGCTCCGAGGAGAATAAAGTGAACCTTCAGCATTCCTCCTTTCATGTTCCTCAGCTCGTGGTATTTGTGGGGCCAGAGCACAAGCACGTTCTCTCTACCACCTTCTTACCTCCTTCCCTGTTTCTCTGGTGGCCTAACATTTTGAAGGACTGGAGGGAACAAAGCTACTAYCTCCATCTCAACTACTTTCTACTATCAGTTTTACTGAAATTCCTTCCTAAAGAAGACATGCCTCCTTTAAAAATAAAGCTTTTAATGGCTCCAAACGAGATTGCTGGAAGGCTTGGTTTGTTTTCYAAAATTGTTTTACCCGAGCTTGCTTTAATTTGGTTTCTTTGTGTCRCCTGTGCAGGGGTGATGTGAAACAGAGCAACAGTGTTGTGCCAGTGAAATTCATTTAAGGGTGCAAATTTGGGAATTTTTCAGATTTTCTGTAGTGTGCTTTGCTAAGTGTGAATTAGGAATTTAACTATGGACTTTTCTGGCTTTTTAAAGCAAACAAGAAGCATAAAAGTGATTCAGCTTTCCCACAGATTATTTTAACTTGCTCTCTATTAAATTGCCAGCTTTCCCCTCCCTGCCCCACTTTCTTTTTTTTCCCAGTTATGATTTCTGGAAATAATTTTCTTAGGATTGTAGAATGATCTCTGGCARTTACAAGATATTTCTCAAAAGCTAGAAACTAATTCACAGCTGCTGAGGGTTGATAGAATAGATAGTGCACACTTAGCTCTGGCAGATACAGCAAAAGAGATGCTTCAAGGATGCTGGTCAGAAGTCACCATTGGAAGTTGTGCCTTTAAATTTTTTTTGTGTCGCTTCATGAGTCTCAGCAATGAGCTTGCCTTTTTCAGGGCATTTATTGTTTTGCAGTGCTATTTCTAGACTTTCTTTTTAATCWTGAGTGGAAATGGGGGTAAGATGAAGAAGGAGGATCAGGTGTTGCTTTCCACTCCTGTTTCTACCATATATCATATATTTCCACCATAGCAAAGTTGCCGGAAGCAATTAGCGTTTTTGCTGTAGCTAATAGGGATTGGGAAGATCTGTAGATTTGGCAGTTGTATTTATTCTGTGCATGGAAGTTATGTGAGAGATCAGGGTTTCCATAGGAGTATTTCTGTGCTAAAATGATGCAGAGGGAAATTAGAGGGACCTAATAATAAATACAAATGAGAGGTGAAACGTAAAGAAACCCTCAATCTAAGAATGAAATGTAAAATGACGGCTTAGACCACATCAGAGCCCAAAATCTGCAGGTGCTTTCATGAGTGTCTCATCAAGAGGAGTTTACCTTCTGTGTTAAGTCAAGAGAAACAAACTTGCCGTTCCTCCAAGCAAAACAAAGTTTGAAAATCCCSTGCTATAGAATAATGGCTCTGTGGTTGCATGATGAATGCAACATGATTCCCCATGAAATCTTGGGGGCTCAGGATAGACTGATTAGTAATGTCAGAGAGCCCAAAGCTAGAATAACTGAGCCAGCTGTTTTTTGTGTTATCAACCAGTCAGGAGGATGGAAAAGGCACAGGGTGGAGAGAATGTTGCCTATGTCAGGTTAATGGCAGTGGAGACAAGGCAATTGGAGTATTAGGTCAGTTTAAAAGCTCATGTTCAGTCCACAGAGGTTTTTGAAGTCTAACTTGAGCTACTAAGCTGAGTTATTCTGTCTTCACTGCTGTTTTCTGACCTCGGGTTCTAGACAGATCTGCTTTTGCATGTCTAGTTTGGAACAGTTTAAGAAATCACCGCTTCTTTATCTAAGCCATTATAGCTGGTTGTGTGAAAGCTTTTCACCCCTTTCGAGTCAAAGTAAAACTGATTTTTACAAACTTCAAACTTTAAAATGCTTCAACTAGATCTTACAGAGAAGTTCTTGTTTACAATCCTCAGATGTTAAAATCTGTAATTAGAGAGCGGGAGAGAAGCAAGTGAGGGCTGTTTAGGAGAGTTCACTGCGGTGGCCATGGACTCTGTCGCYTCCTTTACAGTGCAGTTGGGCTGCAATCCAGACTGAAACTTCATGTGCACTGTTATTTTCCTGCAGTGGCCTGAACTTACCTCCTGTTCCCTTCAGCATACTGGAGGAGATTTTAGGCTCTTAGATTCCCCTATCCCTTTTATTATGAATGTTGAATTTGCAAATGGAATTATGTCTTACTGGAGTTCATGAAGCAAAACTAAAAATCATTGGTTTTTATCAAGCCTTTTTTGTTACATTTTCTAGTAACTCATTATTCTAGTGAAATACTTTAAATTACCTCATTAGAATATATCTGGTTGATGTTCAGATTTAATCACTGAGATTTCTGTCACATTTATGTTTTTAAACAAAACAGTTTTTTGTATACTTGCTCCTAAAATTTTGTGGTGTTCTTTTAACAGGAATATGATGAGGAATGGGCTAAAAAGATACAGAGTGAGAAATTTCGCTGGCATAACTCTCAGTGGCTGGAGATGGTGGAGAGTCGGCAGATGGATGACAGCGAGCAGCAGTATCTGTATGGGGATGATCGCATTGAGCCCTACATCCACGAGGGGGATATTCTGGAAAGACCTGACCTTTACTATAAYGCAGGTAAGGGGCAGCACATGCGGGTGTTTGGGACTGGGATTGTCGCAAACTGCTTGTATTTGACACCAGAACTTGATCTGTGGGTACTGAAACAACCTGCAGAATCAAACCAGTGGGACTGTTGAAATTCTGCACCAGTGCGAGACCTGCCTTGTTAGGAAACTATTGGATGTTTGGTACAGAATATGCATGACCTTATGGAATAGCACAGATCTTTAGAAATGTGAGTAGATCTGCTTCACACAGCTAACTGATCACGATTACCAATTCACTGAAACTGGCCCTCACCTCCTTCATGTCCATAGTTTGTCTGCTTAGCAGAGACCTTTTCTCATCCCTGTAAACTTCACAGTACAGCTTGGTGCTGAATTCTCTTCCATCTTATGTGTTGGTTCCATAATGGATTTTTTATAGCAGAGGGTGATGTGACTTTTTGTGAATCTGTGTTTATAATTTTGCAGTCATCTTATTACTGCTAAGAATTTAAGAAAGTCAGAGTGATTATTCAGAGAAATCATGTTCTTATCTGAGATTTAATCCTATTGTATTTATATTTGTGTTTAAAGGAAAAAGATATTTCATGTGCTCATTTTTTTTCCTGCTGTTGATAGCTCATAGTGATGTAGTTCTGCAAAGTTGAGTTTCTGGAGTGCCTCAAGTTGAATCTGCTGTCTTGAAGATTTGGTAAAGATTTTGTAGTTACTAAGCAAACAAAATTGTCATACTGGATTTAGGCAGTGATATATCTAGTATCCTCTCTCCAGTGCTTTTTCTTGCCAGCTGTTTAAGAGGAAGGTTCAAGAAAGCCTGCAGGAGACAATCATGAAATAATTTGTCCACTGGATAAATGTCTGCATAACCTTTAATAACTAGGTGTTGGCTTAGACTCTCAAACTTGCGCTTTTATATCCTTTCCAAACTGGAGGACCATGTGCACGTACTTTTTTTTCCTTAATAGTTGATTTTGACTCTTTCTTTTATTTTCCATATAAGTGTCCAATCCTTTGCAATGCAGCATGAGTCACAGAACTGTCTCTGGATGAATTTGCAGGARTAGTAATAAGTAAAACAAACCCACTGAAACCCATAAACTTTATCTGCAGTTGCTAAGAGAGAAATAAATGTGCRAGCTCTCAGCAGCATTTCTAWAATTATTCTCAAAATGTGTCAGAACGTAAGGATTCTTTTCCATGTGCTTAGTTATGTATGTCATCCCTTTCCACRCACCTCCTTACAGGTAGGTTTTTTCCTTTTAATCCTCTAGCTTTGTCTTATTCTACCTGGAAGGTTAGCAGTGTGAGCCAAGTATAGTTCAGTACTGGGGACTCTTACTATATCAAGTCTCTTCTGGCCTTGCTCCGTTGAAGACAGGAAAGCAGGCCTGCTGTAGTCTCCACTTCCCAGCTCTTAATAATAAACCCTTGCTTACTTCACTGGGCCATTTCTTTTCCCAGCAGTGTGAACAAGAGAAGGAGGAACACTGATTTTCCTGGCTTTTAATCATTTATGTTACAGGCTTAATGCTATTTGAACAAAGATTTTTGTGTTGGAATTGATATTTGACGAGGGAAGGAGAGGCAGAAATCCAGTGATATGTTCTGCAGATGTTTGAAAAGCACTTTCATTTTTGGAGGTATAAGAGTAAGTGATTATATTCAAAATAGAGATTTGCTTTTCAGGTTTCTTCCAGCAAGTGCCTGCTTCTGGTGTGCTTCTGAACTGTGCTGGGTTTATAAGTTTGAAATGTGGCCAGAGGTTTACATGATATTCCTTTGAAAAGGCTGTGGGTTATTKTACCAACTGGAGCAGGCATCTGGATTTCTGAAGCACAGAGTGTGTCTTAGTCAAAGATGACAAAATTGCGAAACTTTATCCAATCATAAATGAAATGTTGGATTTCAGTGTGATAATTTTACATATGACCTGCATGGATAGCTGATGCACGTCACCTCCCAGCCATAGCAGTTGTGCATCCCTATTGCCCTGATAAACCAATATCTCTCTTGCAAAATAATTTAAACCTCCTTCAAGCACTTGGTACAATCTCTGAACTTACCTTCATGAGTTCAGTGCCTCCCTTGCTCTGAAAATATAACCCTAATTTATGTTGAAATGTACATAACAACAGATGTCCTTTAGCTCTAATCATATAATATGTAGCTGATGTTATCCATGTGCTTTCAGTTTCCTATAAATTCATGCGAGCCATAACTCTGAGTGTTATGGTTTGAATGTTAGCACTCTTGATTGAAGACACCTTAAGTAGCTATGGCTCTAGCCTCTAAGTTAAAATGTATTGAGATKATATTCTTAAGTGTCTCTACTTTCAGATAAATTCTAAGCAAACCTAACTGTAAAATACAGAGATATCTAGGAATTAGATAAGTTTCAGTGTGAAATACCACARGTATATAGAAATGTTTATGTTCCACCTCATTGTGTGTGTGTGTGTAAAATGCAGGGTAGGCGAAGAAATAGGTAAATGTGCTACAAGTGTTAATAACACCTATTTCAGCTCTTCTGCTCTYTGGTAACATGTAGCACTGATCTGAATATGCTGAAAGACAATAATATAGATTGTGCCATTTCTTCATAAAGTGAAGCTCTTTCACGGAGCATGTGTACAATTGTGTGTATGTACATGTATACAATTAGAATATAGCCATGTACAGCTATCTTATGTCGCTAAAATGCAACCTGACCATGGCTGGCCTTTTTAATTTACAGACTATTGCACTATGTTTAGTCACTTTCCCATGAGGAATTATCTTCTAAATGAATTTCTGTAGCACCTCATCAAATGTCTATTGGAAATCTGGACGTGTCAATTCTATTCCTTTTATCATTTGTCACTATATTATCTTCAAAAAGCATCAGGTAGATTCATAAAGCACAGGGAGATCTGTTTGAATGCCTGCCTCGTCGTCTTTAAGCTCCTGTGTCTGTAAGTAACTTTCCCCTGCTTCCTGCACAGGCAGTTTTAGAAGTTTGGAAACCACAGAGGTTAAGCTAAGTGGCCTGTGATTCCTTGGATCTTATCTCTTTTTCTTTAAAGTGGAATGGCATTTGTTACTTCCTAGTCATTAGGAATCCTTTTCTATCCWCTGTTAAACTATTAAAATGAGTCAGCATGTATCTGTTTTTGTTTATTTTTATTAGAGTATTTTCTGCATGGTAAGTCCAGCTTTTTTCATACAGTAACAGAGACAAACTGAAGTAGGGACTATTTTAATGAAATAATTCACTTTGTCTAATTAGAGACTAATACTAATTACCAAGTAAGAACTGTGCCCCCTAGTATGAACAAGAAACATATCCTGGGAATAAGAACAYGGAAGAGTTAAGTTGGGTTCTCATTCACTGACTTGACTTCGAAGACACTCTGGATTTAGTCTGATGTGACCGAGGCAAAATGTTAGACCCCAATTTCCTTCTCTTTCTTATAAAGGAAAGAGGAGATGTGAAGTCTTTCAGGAATACTGCTGGCTTTACAAATGTGTGAGTCATATTGCTGGTGGTTTTACAGAAAAGAAGAATCAGAAAACTGTAATCTGTGTCCGTGTGAGAACGTTGTAAACAAAGGCCTCCTTTGCTGAGAGGAAGCTCCTGAAGTTCATTAAAGGCAAATAAAGCCCTGGGCCCAGTTCTGAGCTCCTCAGTACATGACTGACATGGATTTACTGAAGAAAACCCAGCAAAGAGCCACCAAAATTATTTAAGGGATTGGAGCATTTCCAATATGAGACATGGTTGAGAGTGCTGGGAGTGTATACCCTGGAGAACCAGCAGTTCAAGGGGGGCTCTATCAATGTACATATTATCTGATGGGAGGATGTACAAAGTCAGGCCCTTCTCAGTGGTGCCCAGTGCCAGGACAAGAGGCGACGGGTACAACCTGTGACACAGGAAATTCCCTCTGRACACGAGGACGCAGCTCTTTACTGGGAGGATGGCTGGAAACTGATGCTGGGTGCCTGGAGGAGTTGTGGAGCACCATTCCTGGAGACGCTCAAACCCAACTGAACGGKGTGGTGGACAGCTTGCTCTAGGTGACCTGCTATGGCAGGAGATTTGAACCAGAAGATCTCCAGAGGTCCCTTCCAGCCCCAAATTTTCTGAGATATGAAGGAAATGAAAGAAATGGTTTTGAAGTTGCTCGCTATTTTATTTAACTCCTTTTAAAAATTACRGTAGTGAAGGCCTAAGGAATTAAGATATTTGTTGCTCTTCTACTCTTATTCTGCCTATATTCACATTTGACCTTTCACAGTACTTTTTTTCTGGGCCCACTTTTGTGATAAGGCAAACAAGATGGGTACCAATATAACATTCTAGGCATTTTTTTCCCAGTATTACTATTACTTRTCGTTTCTCCCAGAAGTGAGTGTTGCAGATTGCTAACTAATTCCTAAGGCAAAACATGACTGTTGCCTACTTGTCCTAAAGTCGTGCTCTTTCACCCTGTGTCTGTCTTGTTTTTTCAGATGGCTTAATAGCCCCAGATGGAGCAGTGAGTCCCGAGTTCTTCAGTGATTATCATCTTCAGAATGGTGACCTYGTTGGGCAGCATCCTTTCTCCAGCAGGTAAATTCCTGTTTGAAAGGAAYGTAAACAGTGAGAAAGTGGCTAATTCAGGGTTCTTTATAGGGCTTAATTTCTGTTCTTAGCTATGTTTGCCTTCTATAATTTTAAGTAGGATTATGTCTTAAATGCATARTGGAGGGAATGATTTACCCTGGAAAAGCAGCTTTATGGGAATCATATGTGAAAGAATTAATCTTTTTTTCATCACATAAGAAAACCTAGCCTGTCTTTTGAATTACACATTTCTTTTAACACATTAGCGTGCATGTTGTAATTCATGCTAGCTTTCTAAAAACTGTAAAATAAAACTAGAACACAGCTGACTGCATGTTATGACAATTACTCACATACTCGGGCATCATCGTTGGGAAATGTCTAGAGAGATGCTTGAGATGCTAATTACTTAGGCAAATTTTATATCCAGCATTCTTAAGATTTTAAAAATAAGTTTCTTGGCTGCCAAACTGTTCTGAACTTTTTTCCTCAAACTAAGCCTTCCGGTTCTCATTCTGAGCTTGATTATCAATGGCATTTCTTTTGAGAATTTGCTAGCTGAGCAGAAGATGTCTCTGCTATAGCCTGACTTGAGAAGATGTTTCTCTGGATTGCCCCTCTGGTCTATKACCTTGGCTCTCTCCATGTTAATAAGCAGTTCCAGTTTGGATTGCTGCGTGGGTCTCCCCCAAGAGTTCAAACAGAACAGTYTCATTTCAAAGAAGGAGGGTCTTTTTCTGTGTAGTTTCTGTAGGGTTTAGAAAATGCCTTTTGTAGAATGTGTTACTGTATGCGCTAAATAGGAAATGTTTCAAACGCTTTAAGGTCAGAGTACCAAATTTGCTTTAACAAAATGTTACAGCCCTGTGATTATAGTTGTTTATTTTGAAAGTAATAATGTTWTTTTTACCACTTGTAACTTTATTCAGCATTTGTAAGATATGAGCAACTCTTCAGTACAACTGAAGCAAGAAAAAAAGTCTTCCTTCACCTTGGCTCCTTGTGGTTGTTAAGGGGTGGTGGATGGTGACATTGATTTCTTTGTTAYGGCTTTTGTGCCTGTAATGCATCAAAAAGATGAACATTAGGCAGAGGTGGAATGGTGGCAATGTCTATAAGGACAAATTAAAATAACTAAAATCCTAAAAAATGTAGAATTAAAATACGWGTGTCCTTGAGAAGTAGATTAAGTCTTTGTGCCCCTTTGCTGTGGGGCAAGAGAGAGCAGGGAGATTTTTCAGTAAACTAAAGGAAGCCCCAGTTGAGATCCTCCTGGTTTAGGARCAGTCTTCTAGCTGTGGAAAATCTTGCATCTGTGGGTAGAAATAGGTCACTGAACCTTAAATTTCAAGCCTTTGTCAAAGTCTTTGTTTGTAAGCTGCTGCTTAGTCTGTACTTCCAGAAAGAATAAGTGATAAAATAAACTTGATGTATTTTTAGCTGAAATAAACGTTTTTAGAATTTCTTTGCAATGTCTCAAGGCCTTTTAGAGACCAATGTCAATGRCCAGGAGAGACCCACGCTGTGATTTGGTGAACAACAAACTTGGTAATTGCCCGTTGTTGATAACCCCTGTAAATACTAAGATTTCTCATTAGAATTTGGGTTTCTAGGAAGGCTTTTTTCAATACGATGGTGAATTATCTGCAGTCCAGACGCTYGGTCTAATTGGAAACAGCGTGGACTCTTGCAAATGTTCTCTCCTATTTGTAATGTAGCAGGACTGGATTGTTTGATAGAATAGATACTGGCAGTCGGGCGGCGAATCCCGCTTTTCAGATGTGTGTCATTATCGTTTGGAACTGCTTGGCGCCAGAAGCCAGGATTTCCTGATGCTCAGAGCTAATGTAAAATGCATTAGTGCTCCAAGGCATGAGCCATGGAATTGCCAGTCCCACGAGTGTGGAGAGTCAACCCCCTCCTTTTTCCCAAATCTGAATTGGTGTTAGAAGGTAAAACCATACGTGCTGGAGAGCCTAATTAAAAATAATAGCAGCAAGTCGAGACTCTTTTTATGTGTTATATAGTGTACATTTCATCCATACCAAAACATAATTCTAGGGTATTTTTATGCTTACATTTTAAAGCTAACAAGAACCTTATGTCAAGGAYTTATTTTTAACTAGTACCAGCTTTTAATAAATCAAGATTTTTGTTATAAAAATAGTTCATTTTTTCTATTATTAATATTTGGATATGCTTTCCAAAACTTAAGTGAAGTTTAGTTATGATTTGCACAGACAGCTAGCTAATTAGTTAATACTTAGTTTTTTGTGAGTTCAGAGAGGGATGGTCTAATACTGAGTAGCTGTGTRTTTCTCAATCTTTTCATTTATTACACTTTTTTGTTTGATATACTTCTCTTTGCATCTACGTTTGCTGTTCTTGGTCTTCTATGTTAAGCTTTATTGTTCTGTAACGGGAACGGTTGTTTGTTTAGCAGTGGGGTGAACTGGGAAGGAGGCTGTTCTGCTGTGTTAGACCACCCTGAGAAATTTGAGGTAGGCGACAACTGTAATTTGACTTTTTCCAGCCAGTTTGCAAGAAGCTAATCCTTTCTTCTCCTTTCTGCAGCCCTGTGAGAGAGTCTTAGGATATGCCRGCTGTTTAATTTCTCTGAGATTATTATTTCCTATCCTAGCAGCAAGCTCAGACTGAATCAGGRTGAAAAGATTAAGTCCATGCCTCCAGGAGAGTCTATAGAAATGATGCAAGTAGGGCAGAAGGACTCACCCTTTTAGTGCCTGCACACAGCTGAGCTGCTGCTGAGCTGGTGTTGGTCTCCCCAGTGCATTTATAAGGTGGGGGGAATTACCGGGGCTTAATGGGTGGTCATCACCAAACTCATCTTTGGGAGCTGAAGAAATGGGTCTATCAGGGAGGTTTTCAAAGGCCACAACCAAACTGATTTTCCTGCATCAAAAAGTATAGAGCAACTTTGAAGATAACTGTAGAAGTATYTAGGCCTAAAGTTGGAATACTGGCTTGACTGTACGTGTGCTTGCATGCTGCTCTGGCCAGGGCCTGAAGCGAGCAGAGATAATTGTCCTTTCCAGTATTTGTCAGTGCCAAGGAGAWGTGGCATGCGAAAGATGAGCTGGGAAGTTGGCTTTTTTGTAACATTACCACCCTCCTTTGGAAGTAGAAATGATTCGTTTTAGGTAATATAGTTTGTGAGCTTGGCAGCTTCAGATGCAAGCTCTTATGTTTTATTTCTAAACTCTATCTCTTAATGGAGTTGTATTGCCATGCATAAGCAGAGTTGTTCTAGAGCACACAACAAGACGTGCTGGTGAAATACGTGAACAGCATCTCTCCTTCTCCTCAAACGTTCAGAGCACAACGGCAGCACATCCTAAGGTATGTTTTCCATTCGGTTGGAAATATGTGACTGAGGAAGTTGTTTTGACAGCTTGTATCCAGGTTTCGCATTGACTAGGAAAAGACTTCTGTGATTAGATTACCAACTTTGAATCATCATGCTGTCTTTCAGGAGCATATGGGCATTAGGCACGGGTTTGAAATTTTCATCTGTTATTAAAATCTATATTCAGGGTTCCTGGTTCTGATAAGTCTTAATATAGAGTGAAAGTTTTATGATTGTAGCAAACAAAAACTTCCTCACCACGGCTAATGCGATGATAGCTTAGTGTCTGAGCTGCAAGGGAGGGAAATCTGCTTTTAAGCACGTCTATGGTCCTTTATCAGATTTTAATGACTTAATAGGGATTAATTTCTKTCATAAGACACAGGCAGAATAGTGATGATCTCGAAATAGAGATTTCCACGAGGCTTCTCTTTCCTTTGGGGAAAACAACTGCTTTTTAACCTTTTCCAGCTATACCTAGAGGATGATGCAAGCTGTAAGTGGAAAAGCTGGTTTATGGTAGATAACTTGATCAGAGTTCTCTGGTTTGCTTTATGTGTAGCTTTGGGAAGACCAGTAGGAATGCTGGAACTAGCACAAAAAAGTGTATTTTTCCTTTGGTTAAACTGGGCCTGTTAGAGAGGAGTCYGGGCACCCCTGGGGCAGCTCTCAGTCCTGGGTTCAGGAGAGCTCCAGTGCGGGCTGTGGTGACTGATGGTGTGGTGAGAGTGGCTCCTGTATTGCTGGGGCTGTTTCCTCTGCCGATCTCTCYGTGTGTAGTGTCTGCCCTGGCTAAAATCCTGCTCCGAAGGGCAGGAGCAGCCAGAGGCCTCTTGGCTTGGGCACCCTGGTAAGGATCATCATCCCCGTGCACTCCTGCGTCCTGTATAAATCTAATAGAAGATGAAGATCTAGGCAAAGCAGGCCCKGAAAGAGAGGAGCGAGTGCCCTCCTTGTGTGTGCGGGGTCGGAGTGAGTCGCCCCAGGCGAGGGCACAGGCGTTAGTGGCACAAGAAACTGCCTGTTTCGTGGCCCTTAGAAACGTTAGCATAGATGAGCAAGCACGTGAGGGGGCTGAGCCAGAGCAGAAATGAAGATATCCACATCCTTCCTGTCGCTTCAACACAGGCAGTAATGCTCACCTGTTCTACAGGTGGGACTCGGAAATGAGCATATAATGGGTTTTAAGTCCTACAATTAATGCAAAGAAATGCTAGTAGAGAACAACTTGTTATTAAAATATTATTTTACTTTTATGCACTTTACCAAAGTGATGTTTGTTGCAGYTTTGTGTATTACTTTTTTTTCATTTCCATAACCTTATTTTTTTTTTAAAAAGAGCAACCTTTTTTGCTTTGCWGTGTGTTCAGCAGGGTTGTACTCAGCTTCTGCCATTTGAACACTGTTTAATTTGCATTTCCCGGGAGAATTGAATTAGGTTTTATTAGTAAATTGGGCCTATAACCTCGTAGGCAGATTTTATTAGTTTATCACACGTCAGTATTAGCGAATTGTAAATCCCACCGAAACGAATTTGAAAAGACCTTAAAGAGAGGCCCAGAATCGGTGAAGTTTCTGGATTTGTTTTGTTGTTTTCTGTCCCACAAAAATGCTGTTAGTGGTAGCAAAGTTCAATCTTTTTTTATTGTATTCTGTTGCTCTAACTGCCTGCAAGTTTATTTTTTATGAAACCGAAGCGAGCAGAGTCGGGAGGTTTTTGCTCTGTTTCTCATTCAGCTCTATATTGGCTTGGCGTAACAAACAGGGATAAAATTCACTTTCTGTTTGAACAGTGCCGTGTTTACTGGCTCTTTGCATGTAGCAGGCGGGTACCTTTATTAGACACTATTTGAGTACTCTTGCCTTATCTTTCCAGCAGAAAGAAAGAAAAAACAAAGGTGAATGTGACCAAAAATGTAGGAAAGGGAAAACAAAGCAAGACAGGAGTGAAGACAAGTGGCCAGGTTAGCAGCCCAGCAAGGTGTGCGAGGACTGTCCCATCCCCAGGTGGGCACATAGGGGAGCTTTCGATCCGGGAAGAAGCTTTGCTTTYTGCTGGAGAACATCAGTGAGAAGAAAACACCATGAAATTGCTGACACACTTTGTAAAGTCAGTTATAATACGGGAACCAATTTGAAAACGAGGGYCTTGCCCAAAGAGCCCGAGAGGGGTAGGACGGCAGAGGAAGAGAGCAGTTACCCTTCCCAAGCGAGCGCGTGGGCCGAGGTGTGTGGTCCCTCCTCGCCAAGGCTCATTAAGGCCCTTTAATTGCCCTGAACAATAACACTAGTATGCAAAGGGCTGAAATAGGTTGGTTGGGAATATTTTAAAGACTTTTTTCTTTTTTCCAGCAAGGTGCAAATGCCATTTGGGAAGAGAACTAACATTGAGTTTTAATGCACTTCAGTTCTTTTGGAACACAGGGTGTTGGGACCGTTTCACTTGCAGTCTTTTATATTTTTCAGTTGCTTTTTATTCTATTCCACCTGCAGTTTTGGCCAGGTTTAGCYGCCATTAAGAATTTAAAAGAATACCAAACTGTTGTAGCAGTTAGCTCAATTCCTTTGGAATGTCCTACCAAAAAGCCCCCAAACCTGGGTCTGTCTCTTTTGAAATGTAACATTAATTAATTCCCACGTTCTGTCTGCTGCTCTTAGTCCCTCCAGATGTGCTACCAGGAATAGGCTGGCTCCCYGTTACAAGCCATCTGGGCTCTGTAAACTGATTTGCACTTATATTAAACAATAAGTGAACAGAATGCGGAAGAGTTATTAAAGCAAATGTACATGGCTTATAAATCTCAAAGTAAAATATTAAAATGCAGTAAATGGGAATGGAATGTGCAAATGAAGACCTGCCTGTTTTTAATGAGTTTAGCTGTGACCTTCTCGATTTCAACCGAAAGAAAAGAATTTTATTTTTCTCCTTAAAAAAGGAAAGGAAAGAAAAAGAAACTATAAAACTGCTTACAGAAGTATCTGAGACAAAAACAAGGAAATATAATGTTCTAAACTTGACTGGTCCAAACCACTCAAGCTGCTGTGACAGCTCATAAAACTGAGAGTAGTTTTTAACTGGACTCTGTTTTACATTGCCAGAGTGAATTTTCCTTGCAGGAAGTAGCCAGAAGGTTTATTTAGTTTCCAGACTGATGCTTTGATCTTTCCATTCTGTCACTTCTCAGGTTACATAGCCCTTTTTCACTGCAGTAAATCTGCAACAGTTAATGAGAATAAAATTTCCTCCTTCTCACTGATCGCATGCTGTTAAATGCCAAACCACAGCCAGCAGCATATTTGCAGAATTCAGCTGCACTGTACAAAAACAGCAYAATCAGTTTAATCTTGTTGTTTTTGTAATTCATTTTATTGAGCTTTCCTTTTTTCAAGTGACCTATTTTATCAAGACAAGTGGCTGCGAGGCCAGACCTGGAAGAAAGATTTAAAACTGTAATAAACTGAGGGGTGTTTTGTGCGCTCTGGATAAGCGTGCTCGCAGGGTTCAAAATTAAACCCACAACGAGCAACTTTTTAAAGTCCTCTGTTTCATGGGATATTTCTTGGGGTTATTGTCTGAAYGGAGCATGTGCTGTAAACTGGTCCCAAATATAAAATTAATTTAACAGGTCAATTTAATTGATTTTGCCGAATAGTTGGAATTGTCCTGATTTTAAAACTGACTCTCAGTCTCCATATTTTATCAGCTACAGTCACTCAAATATGATGCTGAGCTTCCTTTTTCCCTCCCTTCTGGAAAAACACAGGATTTAAAAAAATTAAAAAATTCAAGGTGATTTAAATAATAATAAGTGTAGGGAGTTTATTTGTCTTCCGGGTCTTGAGCTTTTAAAGTTTATTTTTTTTCCAAGGCTCCCTGCCCAGCCTTTGGCYCGGAAACATTTTGTTTTTCTTTCATTTAATTAAAGTTGAAGTTTTTGCTTAATAATACTATTCAGAGATACCCATCTCCAAGAAAATGGTTGATGACTG
The DNA here is from genome assembly GCA_003342815.1 of Eudromia elegans. Classification (NCBI taxonomy): domain Eukaryota; kingdom Metazoa; phylum Chordata; class Aves; order Tinamiformes; family Tinamidae; genus Eudromia; species Eudromia elegans. The sequence continues at coordinate 1,615,011 of PTEX01000147.1, read as the reverse complement.
TTTTTATCTGGCTCGTTCCCTAACCTATCCGATCTTGAAGAAAGAGGGAGAGCCGCTGAGATTTGGTCCGTGTTGGTTAATGCTGAAGTGGCTGCTGTTTGTTCCCCAGTAGTAACAAGGTCCCCCCGGGTTTGCCGGGTGCCCTAGTGGTCGCTGCCTGTTGGACYGTGGAGCGGACCCCGAGCTGAGGTGGTCGGTGACACCATCAATCTACACGTCACTCGATGGAGTTGGCCCAGGCCCTGTGGCCTGCCCCAGGATGGGGGGAGGAAAGCAGAGCTTCCTTGGTATTTTTTATTGTCTTTTTCTCCAGGCTTTTTGATTTGTTTTAGTTTTTAATTAGTTTTTTTTAGAAAGGGGTGTATCTAATCAGTGCTTTTGGCCAGCTGTTGAGCCAACAGCAAAAGCAATGTCTCCGTTGGGCTTATAAAGACAAGTCAGGCTTTGTCTTCCTCTCAACGCTCGGGGAAACCAAGGCCAGTGTAAAACAGAGCAACTTGCCTGGGTCACAGAGCAGGTAACGGAGCACCGGCCGCTTTCACAGCGTTGGCGTGACGAGCTGTGCTGCTCTCAGGCAAAGCTCTTCCTGAATTTGGCTCAGCCAGGCCATTTTTAGCCCAGTCTCCTCGTGTTCAGTTGGGAACCATTTTTTTTTTTTCCAGTGCAGTTTTCCCACCAGTGAGTTGTGGCATGCTCACYGCTTGATGCGTGGCTTGACCCTGACACAGAAGCCCCGGCACTCATTTCTCCGCAACCGCCAGATTTTGCATTTGTTTATAATTAAATGGCAGAACCAGCAGTATTGTGCTCTGATACCCCTGGGCATCAAGTCTGGGAGCAACTGGAAACTTGGGTTGTTGAGTGCGCTGCAGGAAGGAGGGTCCCGTGTAAGGGGTGGACACGATCACAGCTATAAAAGCYGTATCGCAGTGCGTGGGGCTGAATAAGGGTTGAACAGGTTCATCCTGACGTGTCCTCTCTTGTGAGCAGATATGGTGCAGCTGTRTAATACGGTGTAACTGTGTAAGGAAGCTCAGCACTGGATGCCAAAGCAGAGGCAGACGTGGTATTTGATGCAGTGTGCAGGGCTCAGGCCATACCACAAAGCTCCCCTCCCACTTGAGCTTGAGGGATAAACAGTATGGAAAAAAAAAAGCTTCATGGATAGGGGAGAAAAAGTGGGACCATGAGAGACATAATTTAAGCGATTATGGTTTACAGTTTAACGTCATTACTGAGAGCAGGAGAATCTACAGTTACAGGACATATAATGAAACTCTTTTTTAAGCTGTTCAGTTTTATGCTCGTTTTCCTTATCGTATGTTTTGCCCTCATACCCGGAAGGGTGGAAAACTCGTGGCTGCTGAAGCCACGTAGCTGGTGCAGAGAAGTAACTGGGGTCGTCTTTTCCACCAGCAACGTGCCCGGCTCCGTGTGCTGGTTCCCCTGCTCGTCATGGCCAGTTCCCCCCGTGTGTGGTGGCAGCGCCAGCGGAACCCCCCCCGTGGGCTCTGGTTTGTGCAGCCGCCGGCTCCGRGCCTTCCGCAGCACCGGGGAGAGCTGGTGCCTGCAGAGGATTTGCTGCCACCACCTCAGCCGCTTCCTGCTTGCAGACAGTGGGAGAAACTAGAGGCTTTGGTCAGCACAGAAAAGAAAAGGAGCCCCAGAATGGAGAGAAGGACCACGTTTTTGATATGGGCAAAATCCTATGTCTCCTGTTGATGAGTATTATAAACAACAAACTGCCTCTCAGTCGTACAGGTTATAATGCTGTGCTTGTCTCAAGATTACAGAGACCRGTGCTCTGTTTCTGTGGCTTGCGTACCTCCTGAGGGGGAAAAATACAGCTTTCAGCATTCATTTGAACATAATTTATTCTCTCTGCCCTACAGAGGAACCTGATACAGCATTATAAGCTACAGGAGTTCCTGGCATGAGGGTTCCTAAGCAGAGGGTAGGCGGTTTCTGTGCCGCGTTATCAGYGATGCTGCCGTGCACTAGTAGGATTCACCAGAACAGAGGTCAGGGATGCGCTGCACCCAAGTGTGGGTGCCTGTTGGAGGGCTGAGGTGGGCCCACCTCAACAGCAAAGAGCTGCTTGATCAAGAACACTCATGGAAGGTGTGTGGAGGAGGCTGAGGGGTCGCTGTGGACCCTGCCAGGTTCAGCCTTTCTGGAGATCCTGAAGAACCTCTGCTCCCAAACTGGGGAGGAGGTTTTTGAAGGGCCGGGTGTGGTCAGTGGTGCAGGAGGAGGATCCCCTTGTGCAAACCCCAGCTGTGTAGTTAGGCCTGGAAGGCCTAAACTGGCAGCTCACAGGAGCGTGTGAAGAACTTGGTTAAACCCATAGGATTCAGAAGGGCTGCCCACGAGCTCARTGCTGTAAGTAGTGTCTGCTTGGTCTTGTCAAGGTCAGAGGGGCCAGTGATTAATAAATACTCCTAAGTGGAGACCCTTAGAAACTTGCATCTCCCTTGAGTAGCTGAGAGCCTCTAGAAATGAGCTGCCGTGAGCCTTGTAGATGCAGGGTAAGGAGGGAGGATTGGTGGGGTGTTAGGGCAGGTTTGGGATGAGAAGTGAGCGCCGGTGGCAGCAGCGTGTGTGCACCAAGTAGTGCTTGGCTTGTCCTSCCTTTCCAGGGGACCGTGTCTGCAGGGTGCTTTAATTGGGGGTTTCCTTGCTGGAACCCACGCCCYGGACATGGTGAACCGGGGCTCGTTTCACGCCGCCGGCTGAAGGCTGCCTCGCTAGGCTGCCTCGCTGAGCCGCCGCTGCACGCGCAGTCCCAGCCTTCGCCTTGCGTCAGGATCTCGCCGTGGTGCTCCAGGGACTGCTCGGGGTCTGYGCATCCCCCTGTGGTTTCCACTCGGACTTAAAGGGGTTAGTTTTGAGCAGGAACTTCCCCTGGGGCCTGCTTATGCCAGAGGAATTACCCGTGTTAGAGCAGCTTGTCAGCGCTGGCAGCGTTGTGGACGGGCCCCGTTGTCCCCTCGTCACGGCGCTGTGCAGGGAGCAGCCWGGTGCAGAGCAGCGGTGTGGGCACCTGGGCTGCCAACAGGTCCCCCAGAGCTAGCACAAAACCAGCCCATCCCTGTGGCCGTGGAACCAGGAGAGAGTTGGGGAGAGGAGGGATTTCATGGGCAGAGCGGGACCGCGGCTGGCAGGGACCCCCTTGGCCTTTGTGTTTCAAATGATGCCAGGGCACCTCGGACTTCAGCTAGACATATCGGCTCTGATGTTATGAATCAGAGCAAGTATCAATAAGCGGAGCTGCTAAGAAATCTCTCCTCACTYGTGCACATGAGGAATGTTTTCCTCTTCAGCATATGTTCTTCAGTTCCCCAGCAGTACAAGCAAATTGGAAAGTTCAGCTGTCATTTGGGGAAGGTCATAGATCACACTAGCAGCCTGAGTAATCCAAGAGGTTTTAAGTATCATAGCATTTAGTTTAAAGTGAAATTTGCTCTGACAGGGGCTGGCAGACCAATAGGAAAAAGAAATATTTGTGCTTGGAGAAGTGCATGTGTAGAGACCGCGAGTATAACTGATGGCTGGAAGTGATTTCAGGCTAAAAAAAACAAATCATTAAGAGAGTGCATAGGGGTAAAATACACAGTTCATATTTTAAAGGGTCTCAAAATGAACCAGCAACTGAGGTTAGCAGTACATAGTAATTAGYGGCGCTGGGCGCTGGTTAACTCCATAAGCTCCAGCACGGTGCTGCGGCGCACAGGCAAGCGAGGGGCGCTGAGCGTGGTCAGCAGCGCGGGGTCCGTGCGGGGGGGCAGAGCTGCCTCCGCCCCAACCACACGGATCAAGCGGCGTCTCCCGGCGCCCTGTCCAAGGGGGTGGCTGTAGGAACAGTGACCRGGAGGCCGTTGTGAAGCTGGTTCCTGGCGTAAACCTGAGAGCACGCGGCACAAACCGTGATCGCGGGCCGGCCCGTGCTCACAGCCCCAAAGCCGCCGTTGTTCCCGGCTGGAGCCTGTTGCCGTCAGGGCAGGAATCCCGCAGGCTGCGGCTTCGTCCCGTGGGCGTTGCTGGCCCTGCTCCGGCCCATGATGCTCCTTCACTGCTCGGCTCCGGGTTGCCGGCACGCACAGAGGAACCAACAGGCCCTGGTTTAGAGGGGAGAAATGTTTAGGTAGGAGAGGGTGGTGATTCGATCAAGGTGGTTTAATGTAATTCTGAGTTCCTTTTTTTTTTTTTTTTTTTTTAATTGACTGTCCAAAGCAGTTATCAGCTGATCCATCTCTTCCAGTTTTCTTCAGGACACTAACATATGTCCGAACTATTTGGAAATAACTGATACTCCTCAAACTTTAAACTCTAGGGATCTTTACCTAATTACTTACACATTTATAAATACATATATATAAAAAAAAATTTGCCGAGAAGGTAATTGAGACCATATTTTCCCCCCTCTCTTTATCAATTTAACTAGATTGAAAAGCTTTTTGAATGAGGACTTTAACTGGAAGTAGCTGGGCGAAGCCGGCGGCGCTGGTAGAGACCCATTGCCACCGTGTGGCTCGTGGTCGCCACTGCTCCTCACCCAAACGGGAAAGAAAAGCAAGGTTACTTGAGCTTGGGAGTCGCTGGTGGAGCCAACAGAGAGCTAGGAGGGGCCAGAGCTGTTCTGGAAACACCTTCACCCTGTCTCGGGAAGGAAGCTCCTCATGTGCTGTTCGCAGTGGTTGTCTGCAGCTCAACGCTGCTAAGGAGGTGTCCTCTGCCAGGTGCCAGGGAGGGAGCTGGGGCAGAAGGCAGCCTCAGAGCAAGGCGGATGTGTTCCCGTAGCCGTGTATCTGCAGACAGGCCCTGGGGCAGCTGCACTTGGCCACGCGCTGATGGGGCTGGCGAGCGCTCCGGGTCAGACCGGTGCCGCTGYGCACCAGCGCTGAGACGGGGTACGCCCAGGCTCCCTTCCAAAGCCCCTTCCGCGCTGCCTTCCTCGGGAACGCTCAGGTGCAGCGCAGCCCTTTTCCCTGCCCTTGGCTCATGGCTGCGTTGCCCCCTCCGCGGGCAGCTCTCGGCTTTGGGTTTGCAGCCCTCGTGTGGTCATCGGAGCGTGCTGCGAGCGAGGCAGGCCCGGAGGCCGGTCTTGGAGGACCTCGCGGAGGCGTAATCCTAGGCAAGCAGCTCTGGAGCGCTGCCCGCGGCCCCAGCGCCTCGGCGGAGCCCTCACGCCCCGAACGAGCGCGCGGCGCCTCGCGGAGCCGGGGCCCGCGGCCCACCATTGTGCCGGGCCTTTCCCAGGGCCCGCGCTTGCGTAACCCGGCTCCGTGCGTGTAATGGGCTCTAATGAGGTTCAGCTTTCCCCCACTCCGACGGCGCTTGGGTTCTTTGTGTTTGACAGTCTCCGGCAGGGAAGTTCAACTCCCTTCTTTAGTCAGACTATAAATTAGAAGCCTTTTCCATTTGTCYTTCTACTGAAGTGGAAGTTTAAAAGTGACATAACTATGAGTAGGCAGCAGTCCAGTGTCTTGGGCAATACTMATTTTTTTTCTCTACCTCCTGCATGAGAGTTATTGTTGAACATGAAATATGTGCCACTTTTCCCCATGCTGTTTCTGTGCTTTAGCATGTAATTCATTGCTGTGGGATGCTTCTGATGGAAAAAGATGCTTTTCTGTGTGAAAAAATGAGTTGCTCTGTCTCATTAGAACACAGCCTTTCAGGATGTGATGAATTCTCCCTGCCATTTGGCTGTCAATCTGCTATCCCACCAGAAACACAGTGTCCTTCACTGAACCGTGCTGCTGTGCCAGATATTCTGCCTCCCTCACTTCCAGTTGGGGCTGTCCCAGGGGCTTTAGRAGGGTACTGTCTGTCTCCAGGAAGGACGTTGGGCTCTTGGAGGTGCCGCGGGTGGCAGCGGTGCCCRTGGGCCTGGCAGTGAGCGTCCTTGCAGGCTGCCCGGGAGCAGTTCCCGTGAACTGCAGCGTGCAGGTGGAGACACCGACTCACAGAAGCGAGGGGCTGCGTCGGTAAACGCACAACGGGAGGGAATGGTGTCTCCTCCAYGACTCCCGTTTGACCTGAAGGTTGAAAGGAGCCCCCAGGAGGGAAGAGGGAGCAGTCCTGACTAGAAGGGCACAGCAACATGCAAAGTTGCCTCTTCAGGCTCTCTCCACAGCGCGAAGGGTCTGAGACCCCGGTGTCCTTCCCTGCCACGCAAACGGCTGCAGTTTCTCTCTGCTTCCCTTCCCCAGCATCGGAGTGGACGGCTTCGGTCAGTCCGCCGGGGTTCCTGGCCGCCCTGCGACTGCGTACGGATACCGCCCGGACGAGCCGTACTACTACAGCTACGGAGCGCGGTGAAGCGGCCCCGGCGCGGGAGGCGGCGGCCGGCCCTGGCCASTGCATGACCCGGCCACCACGGCCCCAGCACTAAGTATCCTTTGGCGTGTGTAGCTCCGGATGGACCAGCCCTGCTGGGTCCGGTGTGTTAGTGGCTGTGTTTGCTCCTCAGTTGTTCTTTGTTATTGTTTTCTTTTGTACAGTATTTGCTCTGTGACTTGAAGGCGAGTATGGGAAAGCTACTAGACTGGAAAGCGTCACGTTATGTATATTAAGCTACTAATTTAATTTCTATTAAATATAAAAACTTGTGTTGTCTAAATGTTTCTAATGTGTTGTCTAACGTGTTTCTAAAGGAGGTTTCCTTTGTTTTATGTGGCATTTAAGAGTGGCACTTGGTGCGCAGCGCGTAGTCACCACGCTCGGCCCTGGCTCTGAAGGCATTAACAATGGAAAGATGGCACCAATTCCCCGCCACGGGGCTTCGGAACGCACAGAAAACCCTTAAAAATAGAAACTGTGCTGCAGAAGAAAACCATTAGCAAATAGAGTTCCTGTAGGCTGAGAGGACAGCCGCAAGGGGTGTGAGAAGAAACGCTCTGGCTTGGTTGGGAATMCAGAGGCAGAGATTTGCCCCCGCTTCCGCATCCTAAAATACAAATGTCCTGCATGTTCCCGGGATMTCAGGTGGGTCTCGGCTCGCTGACCGAGCAGGGGGACAGGCCTGAGGGCCCTGCTCTGCTTTGTGTTGCTGTGTCTGCCATTGCACCAAGCCACCTTTTGAAACGGGCTGCGTGCAAGCAGAGCTTAGGCCAAAACCACTCTGAAATCTGGTATCCCCATCCMTGATAGGCACAAGGAAGCACGCGGATACCTGTCCTTTCTGGAYGCAGCCGTTCTGATAGTAGCTCACCTTTTAAAGCAGCAGCTGCCTCTGCCTCCCGATGAATGGCTCTTAAGTTTGCGGCATCACTGCCCTCCTCTTTTCCCCCTTGTTTCTGGTTTGTGCAGCAAATTGACTTGAATCAGGGGCTGATACTACTGAAAAGAGAGCCAGGAATCCCRTGAGGCCAGTGTGGACACTGAGAACGTGGTTGGCAGAGGCCTTGAGGATTTTAGGAAGTCGACCTGATCCTGTTCTTAGATATAAAAATACCTCTGGCATGAGGATTGATTAAGATGTTGCTGGATCTTTTAGGTGTACAGGTGCAGGTGTAGGTGCCCCGTTACTCATGGCCTTTCACTGGGCACGACGGGAAAGGCCTCCAGCATTGGCCGTGGTATTTCTTACCAGGGTTCAGCCTCCTCCCTGGGCCGGCTTCACTGACTCGAGGTGAGTGGAAGAACAGCACGGCCAGGGTTATAACTGATACTTCTTTTAACAGTTTTTAACTAATTCTTATGCAATTTATTATAAAATTCAAGATCTCTGCAGAAAACGTGAGTTAAACTGTTGRGGCTGCAGTACCATCCCTTTCTAGATTCCTTCTGTTGCTCTGGGCCCATCGTTCCTCTGCCCAGCACTCGTGCTACATTTAGTCTCAACAAATTTTAGCTACTTTATAGTTCCTGCTGTGACCAAAATCACCAAAACTGCACATTGACACTTGGGCTTTTCTCTTTTACGACTGGCCCTCTCCMTTAGGYTCTTCCAGAAAATTAGTGTGAAATTATTCAAAGCTTTCCTTTTGGAATGTGTTTTGCGATAAGGAAATAAAAAGAAAAGGGTGGGTCCTTAGAAGTATATGCARACTGAAGGAAATGAAATTGAAGGAACTTCTAATAGGAAGCTTCAGGTTAATGAGAAACTAGAACTTCAGCAAAGGAGTGGGTGTCTGCAACTGTTAATACATTTGYGACCACGCTGAGAATAAATGGGAATGGAAAAAAAAATCCTGGCTGCAATTCTAGTATTCAAGGGTAGGAGTTTATGAGAAAAGAATAAAAGATCAAGTATTTGTAGCTTTTCCTGGCAACAGCTAAAAGARGAACATCATTTATCTGCAAGCAGAGCTTGGTAGGAATTACTCAGCACTTAGTAGCCTGAGGACAGAGCCTGCTAGCCGGGATGAAAACCAGCTGTGCCCCTCTCCTCYAGGGCAGGAGCAGAGAGGCTGCTTTTTCTCCTCAGTTACAGTCCCCGAGCCAGAAAGGGGGGGAGACGGGAGCCCCCGGCGCGTTTCCTGTGGGCGTCAGAGGGACAGTCGGACCCGAGGGCAGCTTTTTAACTCTCTGTAGTTACAGACTCGGGCCGAGTTCTGTATCCTGCCTAACATGGGGCGCGAAGGGATCTGCTGCTTCTGGCGGCTCCGGCTGCTTCGGCACCTCGCTCCTTTCCCTCGCTCTGAAGGCGCCTCCTACCTGTGAAGGAGGGAGGTCGGGGTATGTCACTCAGGGCCTGATCCCGTGTTGGTCGTGTTACCGTCTACGGTACACGGGGTATCCTGTGTGCGATGGCTGAGGCGGCGCCGGGGGGAGGCCGCGTGGAGGCACCACCGGCCTCAGGGCTGGCCAAAGCGCGTGCTGGGATTTCTCCTTCCCTGGCTGCCGTTCAACCCATGGCCGGGAATTCTGGACCTCCCCGCACAAAGCAAAGCTGAAAGTCATTAACAGCCGCTAAGCAGCACCCGCTGCCGAGGCAGCCAGCGCTGAGGTGGAAATGCGGCGTGAGTCCGGGCTGGAAGGGGCGGATTCGCTATCACCGGAGCGCTGCCTCGGGAAGGAGCAGGACAAGGAAGGCTCCTCACGTGCGGGACGGGAGGAAAACGAAGCGGCTCCGCGCCTGCTCCCCGACCACSCGCGCCGGGCGCCTCGGAGCGGCCCGCGCCCAGCATGGCCGCGCCGGCTTCGCGGCCGGCGTGCCCTCGCGCAACATGGCGCCCGCCCGCACTGCACCACCCGCCGGCCGCCAGGGGGAGGAGGCGGCAGCGGCGGCCGCTCTGGCCGCCCGTCTCGGTGGTGCCGCTGCCGGAAGCGCGAGGCGGCGGCGGTGCCGGGAGGGCGGGCGGGAGGCGGCGTCGGGGCCGAGGCGACCCCCGCGGCCGGCGGGCGGCAGGTGGCGGCGGCCGGGCCGGGTAACGGCAGAGCGGCTTGGGGGGGCGGTCACGAGGCAGCGGCGGTTAACGGCGGCGGGGCAGCTTTAACGGCCGGGGGGTTGTTAGGCCCGAGCAGCCCCGGGGCYGGCGGATGGGCCCGGCCGTGCTGGAGCCAGCGGGGCGCAGGCACCGCCAAGGTGCGAGCGGCCCTTTGGAGAGGAGGCCCTTGAGCCGGGGGCCCTCGCGGCGACGCGTGTGCGAGCAGCGAGCTGGGCTGGTCCCCGCTCCGGGCCTGCGGCTCTGCTCCTTAAAGGTCGCGTTTAACGTGTGGCACCTGGAGGACTGCGGGGAATCCAGGCTGAAAGGGCCAACATGAGTCCCGGGAGCTGGGAATCTCTGGAAAGGGAGGGTTTGTTTTCTCCTTCTCTCCTTCTCAAGTGATCGCTAACTTTTGTATAGAGAGCAGCAGCATCCTGCGCCTTGCCCAGGGCCCTTAGCACGAATCTCTGGAGTGTATTTGCAACCCCCTCTCCAAGGCAGCCTCTGCAAGCAGCACGTTTGCGTTACCGCCTCGTATGCGGGGGAAGCTGTGGGAGCGCTGCCTTGTGCGGGAGGGACGGACAGAGGGAGGGAGCGAGGGGGTGGCGGGCAGCGCTTGTCACCTGGAGAGCAGGTAAGTGGAGGAGCCGCTCTGGGCACGCGTAGGGCCTGGCCGGGGAGCCGCGCAGGCTGGCGCTTCACGAGGCGGCTGCTCCGCCGCAGCGGGGCACGGCACCGCGTCTGTGTCCGCTCCGGGAAAACGATAGCACTTCCGCAGCTAGAGAGCTAGAGGTAAACTTCTCCTTTACCAAGATAGAAAGCAGGTTTTGGTCTTAAACGGGGAGAGAAAAGGACTGTTAAGATGAAGTTCTTCCTGGTGACGCCACGCTTTGCAGAAAAGCCTCTGCAGGTGAGCTGGACAGTGCCTGCTCAGCTAACTGTGTTTGTTCCTCCACTCCAAGGCCTGTTTGGCATCGAGGAGGAGCCTCCACAACGGCCTAACTGCAAGGGATGGGCTCGGAGAACAGTGCTTTAAAGAGCTACACGCTGCAAGAGCCGCAGTTTACGCTGCCAACCGGCAACGCAATCTACCCAGCCGTGCTGCAGGATGGCAAACTTGCTTCGGTCTTTGTCTACAAGAGAGAGAATGAAGACACAGTTAATAAAGCTGCCAAGGTACTGGTGGAAGTGTGTGGGGAGAAGACTCCGTGAAGCTTGTGCTCCTCTTTCGAGGAGCAGCAAAGGTCTGCAAGCCTTGAGGGGTGAGGAAGGAGCTGCTGCTGAATTTGGCTATGGCTGAATGTAGCTTCTGTGTAGCAGGGAAGAAGGGGGATGGCAGCGCTTCCCAACAGCAGTGATGGGAAGGGGGGTCTGATAACAACACCTGCATTCGTTTGTGGAATTTGGATCTCCTCTTGCAGGTGTCCTAAGGCAGGGAATTTCTTAGGTGGGCTGTGCCGAAAACACGGCGCGTGTCCTTCTGTACAAGACTCTGTAGCTAGATGTATTTGTAAAGGTTGTGCAGAGAGTGAATGAGCCAGCGTGCAGAGTGCTTGGTGAGGAGCAGGGATGGGCTGTCCAAATTCAAGCAGACAGCATGGCTGAGGGTGTGTGGTTACCCTCTGAAGTCTTTCTTTTCTTTTTCTTTCTTCTTTGGAAGCACCTGAAAACCTTGCGCCACCCTTGCCTTCTGCGCTTCCTCTCCTGTACGGTGGAAGCAAATGGGATCCACCTGGTCACAGAGCGTGTGAAACCCTTGGAGGTGGTCCTGGAGACTCTCTCTTCTGCTGAAATCTGTGCGGGGATCTACGACGTCCTGCTGGCTCTCATCTTCCTCCATGACAGGGTAAGTGCCGACAGGAGGAGTCCTGAGGCTTCCCGGTGGGGGAAGGTGAAACGTGACACAAAAGGCACATTTGTTGCCTTTTGGAAGGAGTAGCAAATGAAAATATGGTGACTTTAGAAGCACCTGTTGCATTGCTTCATGCCAGTTGTGCTCAGCTTCAGCATTTTTATAGATGTTGTCTCATGTCAGATAACAGTGTCACCTCKCCCCTGTTTGGCATTACGTGTTTGTCTGGGGCTGCAGATAAATCTCAGCTCCGACTGTACTTTTCAGGCTTTGTTTGTAGTTGGAGGTCTCTGCGCTTACAGGGCTGTGGCCCTGAAACTTTGCTCTGAACCCACAGCCCTCCTGTGCGATACCTGCTGGTCACCTTCAAAATCCTTTTTGAACCTGTAGAAATGTGTTGTTTTGGGCAGCTTCTCCTTATTTCATCACAACACCTGGTTAGCACTCCTAAAGATATCTTCGTGTATCTCCAAGTCTTTTATTTTCTTTTTTATATATATATTTTAGGGAAACTTAACACATAACAATGTGTGTTTATCATCTGTCTTTGTAAGTGAGGATGGACACTGGAAACTGGGAGGAATGGAAACAGTCTGCAACTTTAATGAAGCCACTCCAGAGGTAAGAGAAGTAAATTGTGCCCCTCTGATGCCTGGTCTGCTGCAGCTGGCTTGCTATTGATGGGAAGGCCCAAGTCCCGCTTCCTTCCAGTTATCCTGGTTTATTATTAAATGCCTTGACTCACTTCCAGCTCTGACCTGAAACTTTGCTCCATAGGATGCTGTTAATATAAACAACAATGTCTGCATAAACACAGAAACTCATTCCACATTAGCTAAAAAAATAGCTTTTGAAAGGAGACAGAGCTGGCTAGAGGATAGGTTAAGAGTAGAGAGAGGAAGACATCTTTGCTCCTCTGAACTTAAAATAAACTGCTTTACTAGGAAGATGCTGGCTGAAATGCATCAAAACTAAAAATAAGTTAACTTTTATTGCTGGTGTCTTTGTTGCTTGTTAGTGGTCCTGGCAGAAAGATGCCTGGTCTGATTTCTGCTGCGTGCTGTGCAGAGTCATTGCTGCAGCCTGACACTCATAGTGAAAGCGTATTGCTCTTTCTCCCACMAGATCCACAGTCCCTCACCAGCTGGGCTCAGTGCCCTGGGCAGGTGTGGCCGTTCAGAAATCAGCAGGCAGGTGCACAACGATGCAGAGAGGGCAGCAGTAAAACCTGGCTGCTYCAGGTCATGAAACCCTCCTCCTGCACGGGTGGGCGGTGTGGGGCCTGAGCTGCTGCAGGGACAAGTTGGCTGTGATGCCCTGAGGTTGCTTTATGCCAGCGTGGCCTTTCACAGTTGACACTTAGGCGCTTGTGGCAGAGCAGAGCACAGGCCAGCGGGGCCCACGACTCTGTGTGCTGCGGCCCGGCCCAGGGAGCAGGTGGAGGCAGCTGATGTCTCCCTCTCCTCTCTGCAGTTCCTCTGTCACGTGAAGTCCATGCGAGACCCGTCGTGCATCCCCTGCGAGGAGATGGTGGGTACTTCCCCTGGCTGCCTTGCAGGTTGTTGGAGAAACTTGCTGCTGACAAGAAATAAGCACAGCCTGTTTGGAAAAGGATTTAGATTCACATGTTTTATTGGACTTTGCATAATACCTGAGTCTTATTTTCCCCCATTCGGGTCTAGCCTGGGCATGACGTTGGGCACAGGGAACTGAAATTCTGAATAGGTAGTAATGGAAGAGCAAGTTGTTGAAACTATTTGTAATATTTTATGTTGCAGCTTTAATGCTTCCAAGAGCAGTTGCCAGGATCACTGTGATAACACAGTTATGTKACCCTCTCATGTGTAACAGCCTCCTTTTTTATTCCTTTTTGTTTTAACTTGTTAAGTCACCTTCCCTATTAAGCATCCTATGAGCTACATATACTAAGGGGATGAGATCTCTCTCTGATTAACACCTGTTTCCACAGAAATGCTGAAAGTTGTTGACTTGTAATTGCCATGTACCTTCATAAGGGAATAATTACATCGTGATGTAGTCATTTCTGTGGGCTATAAATTCCCTGGTGGAGGGTTTTTCAGCGGAATATTCTACTTGTAGGGTGCTTGGTAAGCTTTGGAGCTATAAAAAGAATTGAAGGATGTGCATGGGAAGGTGGAGAGGGATTCATGGAAACTACTGAGCATTTTGTAAAGTCCTGCTTAGATGATGATTATTTCTTTAGTCTACAGATTTCAAAATTCTCCCCAACAGCCATGGGTACGCACGGGACGCTTATGCGTTTGGAATGATGGTTGAAAATCTCCTGACTCTCCTAAATGATCAGGGTGAGGAACGGAATGAAATATGACTTATTTTTCTGCCAACAATGCTGCATAACTTACTCTGTACACGCACAAACTGAGGTATTTGCAGCTTCTCCTTGTTACAGCTGTGTATTGTGTGCCACAGGGATAGTGAGCAGATTTCTTCATGTTTGGCAGGAATTTCCAAAATAAGAAGCACTTCCGTACAAGTTCCTCTTTTTTCCTGTTTCACCTTCTTAGACAAAAGTCTCTTTGGGGGAGAATGTTGGTTTCTTGCTTACAGAGACCAGTATGGATCCTATTCTAGGAGTCACAGTCCCTGGTGGGACAGTGTCCTGTTGAATGGGAGCTGGCTGTAGTGAAGTGGATCAGAGGTGTAGGGTTAGTGGCAGGCAGAGATTGTGCCTGTTCTGGAGTCTTGCCTCCTGCTCACCTGTGATAAACTGCATAATTTTTGATGTAACTTCTTCCTTCCTTCTCCTCAACTGAGCATAACAGCGGTTTCATGGTTGAGGAGGCAGGAGTGAGTTTGATCTTCCAACAGGAGATGAGAACTGACTCACTCAGGCTAAAATAGAACCTGAAGTTTCTCCTGTGTTCCCCTCATTCTGCTTTTGAGCACTGTCATGTGTGCTCTCCCAGGCCTGGTTGCAGGTCACCAGCATGCACAACATGAGCACTTAAACCCGTCCACAGCTTCTTTACTTATTGCCTGTTTACTAGTAAAACTCCTTGGTAGCCCAGTAGCTCATCAGCTTAGGGACAAAAATGTGAATGTTCTAGCCCCTTCCTTTGGGGCAGGACAGTAGAAATATGAGCAATTCAATAACTCGCTGTCAAATAGAAATTCTAAAAGGAAATTTTCAGGAGGTGTGGAGGATCCCTGACCACAGTATGTTCTGTGCTGCTAAAGAAATCTAAGTGTAAGTGCTCTCTCTGGCTTCTTTCAGTTTCAGCAGACATTATCTCCAGCTTTCAGCAAACGTTGCACTGTACGCTACTGAATTCAGATCCAAAGTGTCGTCCACCACTGTCCAGCTTATTGTCACATGAATTCTTCAGGTAAGAAAAGGACTATTGTGGTATGTCTTGATATTGCTTGTTTCTGCATCGCCAACATATATATAATCAAGTCCCAAATGTGGTATTGAGCTAGCAGTGGTGACAAAAGTGGGTCCTCTGTCATGGGCAGCTGGTTAGATTTCATCAAACTCGTGAGAGGAGATGGGGAGTATGCTAGAAAACAGATGGACCCAGTGCTACGTTAGGGGTAGTACTGGGTAAAGGAGGCTCTGAGGTAACCTGCGTAGAMCTGTGTCTGCTGTCCTTTAAATGTTTCTCCTGGTAGTGGTAGGGGGACACTGGGCACTTGTTTTGCTTATTGCCCTGGATGGTGGTCAGAGATGGCAACTGCAGCCTTGTCTTTCTCTGCCTGTAACTGCTGACTTCAGAAGTGTCAGCCGTACTTTGACACTGAACATGCACCTGGTCCGTAACAGGCCACACTGTCACAACAGTGCTCTTGGTCCATCAGCATTTGACTTCCATCTCCCTTTGTTTCTGCCTGCTAAAAAATGGGGGTTTGTGGATTCCCATTTGTGGATCAGGCATCATCAAGCATTGTGCTTAGCTGCCTACATTTTTATCCTTAGGAATGACTTTCTGGAAGTTGTGAACTTTCTGAAGACCTTAACGCTGAAGTCAGAGGAGGAAAAAACTGAATTTTTCAAGTAAGTCAAAACTTTTCATTTCAGAAATGCTTCTGCCATATAGCATCTTGAGGGCCACTTAGAAGGCCAGTGGCCTGAAAGGCTCTTCCTCGGGTGGATCATTCCAAGCATTGTTTGCTCGAAATTGTTTACTACATTATGGTGTAGTTGTTTGGAGACTCCCAAGACAAACTAGCACTTGTATCGGGGGAAACCCWTTCTTCCCCTCTTTTGTAAGGTCTCATTGGGAACAGTTTGGTGTGTGGGAGGAGCAATGCCTGCTGACCTCTCTAGGCTATTTGGCTACCAGCTCCTGGAGTGATGCTGTGGACAGTCATATGAAGAGCACTGTTTACCTGCTAYGGGCCAGTTGCTATTGCTGAAGAATCAGGCAGAAACTAGAGTGCAGTCAAACACAGTTCACTTGAAGTGTGCTCTTTTGAAATCCCTCCACTCTCCAACAGTTTGGTTCAACTCCTGCAGGGCTAAGAACAGAAACTCCCCAGGGTAACTGGGATGTTAAAAGAAAACAATGTTCCTGTTGTGTGTAATCTCTTTCCATTGTGCTCTAAATGAGGTGATGCACTCTCTGGGGAATGATGTTGATGTTATTAGCAGGAGAAGTTTAATTGTTCTAGTTTCCCTCCATCTGTGTTGGCAAGGCTGCCTCATCTCTCATTGCACTGCTGCTAAGCAGGAACACAAAGGCCACCTGCTSGCCCAGGTTCAAAGTCTTCTCTGTAAAAGATCAGAGAACTTCTTTCAGTGTGATTGGAAAAAGAGCTGAATCTTTCACTACCTTTGTTCTTGACAGTAGCTTCATCATTTTAGATGAGAATTTGCAAAGTGGAATCTATCACCAGACACTGCTTGAGGCTGACAGCTTCACTGTATTCATGGCATAACTGGGCTGGAAAAAGGAGGAGAAGCTGAATTTTTCTTGCTTTTTATGTATTAAGGAGGCCTAGGAGTTCTTAAACAGCTATTTTCCTACTTGTTTTATACTTCTGTGGCCTGTCATTAATTAATAAGGTTAGTTTGATTTCACTGGTTTGGGACTTAGTTGAACCAAAGAAGAGGAGAAAGGGAATCTTTGCAGGAATGTCCAGAAAGCTTCTTGGCATCTCTGTAACAGTAATGTGTACTGGAGAAGGGAAAAAAATATAACCAAGAGCCTTCTAGGGCAGTTGTGAGAGCAGGTGAGAGACTGCAGTGGAGCTTCATCTCTAGCAGAGAAGGCAGACACCAAAAAAGGGGCAAGTGCTATTTAAGGGAAACATCGTAAATGCATGGAAGCATCTGTCTTGGTACTAAGTGCTCTCTCTTGGAACACAGATTCCTGCTGGACAGAGTGGCCTGCTTGTCAGAGGAGCTGATAGCATCACGGCTGGTGCCTCTCTTACTCAATCAGCTCGTGTTTGCCGAACCTGTAGCTGTCAAGAGTTTTCTTCCTCATCTGCTCGGTCCAAAGAAAGGTGAATATTAAGTACTTTATCTTGAAAAAATTTTACTGTAAAGTTCGGAGTGATTTCAGAGAACAAACAGATTAGTGATGTTTAAGCATAACAAATACTGGAATGCACAAGACTGGTTATTCCATGTATTGGGAAATACCAGCTTCCCCATTTGCAGTAGGCTTTTAACTGCTCTACTGATGCTGGGGAGAGAATTAGAAATTGCCTGTCTTTTTGTTTCGAAAGGGTCCTGCCTTGCCTCTCCTTTATCCCTTCCTCCTTCCTTCTCTGCTCCCTTTCTTCTTCTCTTCCATCTCCTCTGACATCCCAAGGAAGCAAGTTGGCAGCAGACTGTGCAGGGAACCACTACAAAGCATCGGACATGGTAGCTGGTGACACTCTATATCTCAGAGTGGAATAGTTCTGGGGTGAGCTGTCTCTGGTTTGTGAAGCAGCCTTTTCCCACTTTTTACCTCTTTTCCCTAGAGCAAATTGGAGAAAGCCAAACCAACTGCCTCCTGTCACCAGCCTTGTTCCAGTCTCACGTGATCCCTGTGCTGCTRAAACTCTTTGAGGTTCACGAAGAACACGTCCGGATGGTGTTGCTGTCTCACATCCATGCCTACGCAGAGCTGTTCTCTCGGGAAGAGCTGAAGAACATCATATTGCCACAGGTTAAGGACAACAAACTGATACGAGTTTCCTACTGTTAGGATCAGTTCTGGTGCTGTTTAAAGCTGAGATTTTGTAGTCTTGGAAACACCTTGTGCAAGTTTTGTCTTAGCTGCCCCCTCTACCAGAAGCATCCATCATGGATTCCAATTTTAGCAACCCTCATTGCCAGCCTTGCTTGGGCTGCTCAATTCATGGGACGATTTCGTATCTTAACCCAGCAATCAGGGCTGCTGTTTCTAGTCTGAGGGTTTCCTTGTCTTCCCATCGTGCCCCTGCTTCACCAGTTGAGCTAGTGTTGCCACATGCTGGTGTGCAGCACCCTCTTCCATGTCAGTCCTAAGCCTTCCACCCCTCTCTGCAGCGCTGTGGCCCACTGCTACTAAGAGATGTGAGGAAATCTTAGAAATGAATGTGCTACAAATGTAGCATCTAATGGGAGAACAGGAAAAAAAGGGAGCAGAATTTTCGGTTCTTAGTAACATTCTCATATTCCTCTTGCAGGTATTGCTGGGTCTTCGAGATACCAGCGACTCTATTGTTGCAATAACTCTGCACAGCTTAGCAGTTCTCGTGTCCCTGCTCGGACCTGAAGTAGTTATAGGTGGTGAAAGAACTAAGATTTTCAAAAGCTCCGCACCAAGTTTCATGAAAACTACTGATCTCTCTCCAGAAGGTAAATGATATACTCAGTCCTTGGAATTCCCATCAAACTGTTTCTGCTTGTCCTGTCCAAGCAGTGTAGGCAGAATTTCTTGGGGAATCTCTGGCTGTTGACAGGTTTAACTGAAAGAAGCAAATTTGCAGTTAAACTTTGATCCTAAATTAGGTGCTGACTGTTCTGGGTGTTTGTAGAAAAACTGTAGTGTTCTTTGAGTTTACTTAAATATATTTATTCCTCTATCCTGCATGGTTTTAAAATGAGTAAATCTCATCCTCTTCCCCCCAATTTTTATTCATAGATTGGAAAAGGAATACAAACTTCCCTATTATCTCAACTCTCAGGAGGCTTTTCAGCTAAGCCAAAGGAAGAAAATAGTCCCTGCATCTGCTAGCTAACTTGGAGCCAAGCATACTAAGGCAAAGCTTTTCTGGATATTGAAATTTAAAAATGCTTCCAGTTGGAGGGGAAAAACAGCTTTTGCTCTACTTTAGATGTGAAGTCTAGATACCAGATGAAATGGCATGCTAGAGAACAACTTAAGTATAAATGTTGCTCCTGAATCTGTATATATGCACAAATACCACCATCCATTAAAATCTCTAGATGGTTCATTGCATTATTTTCCTTTACATTATTTTAACAATGCTACTAAATGTAAACCTTCAGATTTCATGCTGGCAACCAGTTTTTTTGTTGGTGTGTGTGTTTTTTTGTTTTGTTTTGTTTTGTTTTTTTTTGTTTTTTTTTTTGTTTTTGTTTTCAAAAGAATAGTAGTAGCTCTGATTTAAATACTGAAGAACAAGAAAAAAGAAAAACTCAAACCTCTCCTTATCTGTGAGTGGCACCCTGCAAAAAAGCAGCACTAAAGGCTGAACAAGGAGGCTCAGCAGGACATTCGTCTAAGCCTCTCAAAGCACCCACCTTTAACCAAGTGTACTTTGGACAGGGGTGGCTCTCTATTAATTGCAGTCCTTTCCTGTGCTGCATTTGGCACTTTTCTGACTGTTGTGATAACCCCCAGCACAGACAGGTACAAATAGGCTTAAACACACTTGGCACTGGGCTAAGCTACTGTCTATAAAGCCCTCTTTTACTGTGCCTAGGCTGCCATCGTGGTAATGGGGCCATATGCAGCCTAGGCCAAATCATTGCCATCAGTGAGAGTGTGCACCTCCTGGTAATGAAATGCAATTAGGTGCTTGCCAAGCTGCTGCAGAATTGAAGCCTGAGTCTTTGCTGTCTGTCACGGGCATTAAAGGTGAGGATATGATAGAAGCAAGGCTTTTAATGCAGACTGTGTGTTGTTAGCCTGTTGTTCATGGAAATTGCATAAAAGATGGTTAGTGTGGTAGCACGAGGTTGCCTRTACTTTGCATTCTTGTGACTGTCAGCTCTGCCCTTTCACAGCACGTAAKAGGGGTTTGTGGTGCTATACAGTGTAGAAGCTGGTAGTTTGGACCCAGCTAGGTGACAGACCTGTTAGATCAGAAGTTTTTTGTTCTCTGGGTATTTCTTGAAAGAATGTACAGAAACTGACCCTTAATTCGCAGTTGCTTAAATTTTGGATTGGAAAGAGCTGCAGACTAGAGGAAGAGAGCATAAGCAGATCAAGAGATACAGCTTTTGCATTGCAACCTCTATCTTTATTCATTGTTTTGCCTCTCTTGTAGGTAAGAGCATTCCTGTGTTGTGAAGAATTTCATGGTTTATGGAATTGGTGTCCTTTTATTCTACTTTATTCCTGCAGAGTCCCCCACTCATGTCGTAAGYAACCCGAGATATCCAGCATCTCGGCCCTTGAAGAATGCTACTGTGTTCCCCACCTCTGGAAATGTACCTGCTAGGAAACAATCTGTGCGGCAGGACAATCCTCTGGCTTTAAAGACAGGTAAAACTTTGCSCCAGCTGTTCCTTTTTAGAAATGAAACAGCACAGAAAAGAAAAATTCTAATGAACATGACTTTTTGTACTAGCTTATTTCCATACCAAGTGCTACCTGCAATGCCAAGGATTTCATTTTTAGGCACTGCTCAATCTTCATGCTTGTCCTCTTGAACAAGTATGTAATATCCTCATCTTCCATAGGTGAACGAGATGTCCAGCTTCCCTTGAATGGAGTTCCTGGAGGCATTAACCCACTAGGGAGCATCAGGAATTCTTTGACTGCCTCTGAAAAGCCAGCAGAGGAGTGGCCAGACTGGAGTGAGGCAGAGGAGACGGACACTGAGAAAACTGTGAACATCCAAATCCAGCCCCGAGAGTCAGAGGCCAGAGTGGGACCTTACTTTGCCAATCAYGACATTGATGAGAAGCCATGGGATGACTTTGAGCCCAGCAGCCCTAGCCCTGAACTGTCCTCAGGAACCTGCCTCACTGTGACGCAAGCTGACGCAGTTCAACTGCAGAGGCCTCTAGCAGGGACCCATGCACTGAGCCAAGAATTTAAAAGCCTCAAACTGAGTTCCCCTCCAAAGTCTCACCCTGGGAGTAGCTGGAGCAATGACAAGTGGGACTCCCAGGAACAGCTTGGAGAGACTTTTCAGGAAAAGTCGAAGTCTTTATCAGAGTCTGGCCTAGGAGAAGAGTTCACTATCCAAGTGAAAAGAAAACCAGTGCAAGATCCAGAATTGGACTGGTTTGCTGACATGATCCCAGACATTAAACCATCTTCAGCAATTTTGATTTTACCTGAAGTGAGGACAGAAGCAGTTTCTTCCACTCACTCTGCTGCAGTATCCAGCAGAGAAGGCGTCTCCCAGAATATGCTGTTTTCATCCAAATTTGCAGCAATTGATGTTACTGAGGTAAGAGTCAATGGGTAGTGGGGTTTAAGTGACTGTACATTGGAGGTTGCTAAAGCCTGTATGCACTACACCATACAGCTCTGGCATGAGCAGCCTCCTTAATCAGATGGTTAACCTGAATAAGAGTGAATAACAAGTGATAGTGCAGCTGAGTCTTCGCCAGTGAATACAGGGTTCCTAGCTGTGAGTGACATATTTAGCAGGCTGTCTTCGTGCCATCACTCAATAGATTTATACCCTACTGAAAGCATGAAATAAGGAGTTTTTGCTGTATCTGGTGCCAGAACCCTACATCATTTGAAGGAGAGTCTTGGTTTGTCAGATAGGGGACATAAAATAAAGGCTTTTCGTGCATAGAGGAGGTTCTGAGCTCAGTTTTGCTCCCTGGGCTCTTCTAGAAAAACCTACAAAAGGAATAGGAACCTCAAACCTCTGGCTTGCTGAGAAAAGCTTCTGGTGTGCCTGATTTTCAGGAAGAAACAGCCGAGACATTTCAGCAGTTTCAGAGAACTGGCAGGTTTCAAAACTGCCTTTTTGAGTGAAAACGTAAATATCTCTAGCCCACCTCGAATACTCAAGAGGCTATTTTTTTCTGCTAGAAGAGCTAGCACTGCCATCGCTGAGCACACAGTTCCATTAGGGAATAGGTGTTGATTTCAAGCTATTTTCATAACTCAACCTCAAGAGGCCTCCAACAGAGGAGCAGGGGGAGGAGAGCCTTGGATACAAATCAGAGTTGTTTACAAGGTCTGAAAATGGCACAAGTGATTTTTAAGCAGCACTGTTTTGACAGCCATCCCCTTTTTGGGGTTGCTCACTGTAGTGCAATGCTCTCATGTAGTAGAGTTATGTCGGTGAAACAATTTAGTGTTTCAGAAGGAAAGCCAGCAACTTCCCTAGTACTTTGCTTTTTAATTTTAAGGTGTTTCCTTTTATTGGTAGAGACTCTTTAAGCTAGAAAGCTGTAAACACTAACACCTCTGGGTCTTAGAGAGGGACATTCAGGTATTATGGCTTTCTCTGTGAGCAGCCCTTGTGAGAGCCCCAGGAGCTCCAAGGGGCAGGGAGAAGCTGTCTTTCCCTTGCAGGATTCTAAACAGTTGTCCTGCTCTCATAAGGAGCCACCCAGGGCACTCCCTGTCCTGTTCCTTTGGCCCTTGGATGCCTGCATTTTTTAGCAAAGTTAAGGAGAGCACACGTGCCTTACTGCTGATAACTTGTACATTATTCTAGGCTGAAGCCACAGGCTGGGGTGAAGAGGAGGAATTGAACTGGGAAGACGACGCTAACTGGTAAGGGGAGTGAGAGAGACAAGGGTTGCACAGTGTGTTGGATTCCCTACGAGACGTCGTTGCCTCCACCGTGTAATGGATAAGTACCTCAGCACTGCTTAGCTGCAAGGCAGCCACTTGCTGCAGCAGTCAGCAGGATCTGCCACAGGGCCTGAGCCCTCCCTTGCAACGGGTGCTCTGTTCCAGCCTGTGCCAAAAACCGCAGGGGTGAGGCCTGTGCTCGAGCAATAGGCCCAGCTGCAGTGCACGCTGCTGCTCCGGGAAGCAGGAACAGCCGGAACCATGTGCTGGTGCTGATGGGCTGCTGGAGGACAAGGGGTTAAGCTATTGTCCTAGAAATCATCGCTGCTCTGAAAAACTGATGACAATAAATGAAAGTTATATTCAGTCATTTTGTTAATGTGCCATTTTCTTTTTTTTCAGAAAAGCAAAGCTGTTACAAAAGACTCCTAATTTTTTATCTATAACGTGATTTTCAGATGAATGTACAGTTTACTCCAAATATTTATATATGTTTATAAGGCTCTGTCACTGGATGGCACAAGAAGGGCTAGGACACTTGCAGTGAAGGACTGTAAGCTGGTTTAAAAGTACCACACTCATTCTGCTCTTAACTGTGACCAATAAAGATTATTTTTAAAGATGACCTTACTCTGGAGTGGAACAGCACAGGTATGTTCAATGAACAGCATGGAGTCTTAAATTGTTGAGTATATTTTAAAATTAGTATAGAAAATGTCTACAACCCCCTCACCTGTACATGACATAAAAGAAAAAATGTAGCATTCTACATCTTCAAACATCTTTAAAACAATCTCATTAAATGTTTGTTATTATACAGGATCTTAGAAAAATAAGCTATACAGTGACATTATACAAGATGACAGCTCAGATGCAAAAGAGAGTCCATTAAGTGCATCAATCCTTCTATCTTGTTACTGTGAAAGTGTCTACCACCTCACACATGAGTTYCCTGTGGTGTATTAAGTACCCTTTACCATGACAGTAGAGCATCACCCTGTGTCACAGTTATCCTTCTCCAGTAACCATGGTATCCCCTCCAACCACAGAGCTGAGCTTTTTTTTTAGCATGTTTAACGCCTGCTGAGCACCACCTTACCGTACACTGTTTCTCAAAGTGGCTATAGCTGCATGTAGAGCCTCCAGTTTTGCTGCCAGCCACACAGGGGGTGACCCTTTCTGGAGCAGCAGCTTCACAGCTTCCACTGCCCCCTCCATTGTGCCTACTGCTGTCTTATACTGCTCCTCTGAGGGTGGGTGACATGCTCTTTTTGCCAGAGGCTGCAGACATAAACACAGATTAGACATCATTTACAATCCCATATGTAAGTCATGAATCCTTCTCTACCTGCACAAGAACCTCATCGGGAAGAGAACTGAGAGTGCTCTTCCCTGCTGCCAGGCAGTGCAGAGCTTTCTGGTTTAATGCTAACAGGCAGGAGTGTGCACAGGCTTTTCTCTGTGAACAAGGAGGGCAGCTTCTTGAACCTCTCCAATTCCCAGAACTGACACAAAACTAGTGGAGAGCCCAGGYAGTTTAAAAAAGAGCACATACCTCTTCTGCTGGGTCCAGTTCTCCAGTCTTTTTCAGAAAATGTGCGCTGTAGATAACCCTTTCTTGTTTCACACGTTCTGTTCGTGCTTCTGCTGTCTCTTCTACCTGCCTCGTCTAGGGAGAAAGCCACAGGAGAGGTAACTACACAAGGAGGCGTTACCAGCCTTCACAGGATCAGTTTGTATACCAGAATAATAAAATATATAAATGTATATTAATCATTTTAACTTGCAGTTCAAGCTGAATCTAATTGCTCCCTCATTTTTCTGAGCAGGAGGTTAAAGTTATCTGCAGCTTCAGTGTAACATCAGWGCCTATCAGTTCTTTTGCTAATTATCTGCTTGACAAGACCTGCTTGTCCAGAGAGCAGTTGTTTAAGATTTGCAGCCCAATAAACTGGAAGGAGACAGATGATACATTATGAATAAATAGGCAGCTGCTTTTAATAAATTCTTTTTAACCTGCAAGAAAGAAGGGCTAAGATGCTGCAGACACATTCATTTATCTTACAGAAATTGATCAAAGACGACAGGGGAGGGAAAAATACTACAATAAAGGAGTAATGGAATTCCATTCTTTTTAATAGATACTCTCTCCACTTGCAAAAATCATATTGCAATCTATTTTTTTTTCTACTTAATATGGCATTAGATGTGTGCAACATCAACTAAAAAAATGGTAAAGTATTTTAAGGTCATACCTTAGCCAGAAAACTAACAACTTTGTCCTTAGTATCTTCAGAATTAAGGCACTGAGGAACAACATCTTCATGACTTGTTTCCTGTCAAAACCATTCAGTAAGAGTTGTTCAGTACATTTGTATTAACAAAGAAAAATGAAAGAGAAACTGCTTCCCTGGTGATCTGGGAAGAATTCTGTTCTGACAGACTGTTTTAAACAACCTAGCTCCCTGTAATCAATTTAAGCCACCAGTGACTGATTTTCCTTCAGTTCCAGATCCTGGAATCATACATAGTGCGTTAGACCTTACTACTTTTATTCACCTGCAACAGTATGTGTAATGCTGAGATTCAAGCTGCTCAGTGAAGACCAGCAAACATTTAAGAACAAAGAACTTATGTATGGCAAAAGTTAACAGGGTCAAATCTATACATCAGAGCACTGCTCTGCTTACCTCTGCGAAACGTGTGAATGCCTCCAGTGCATGCTGATGAATCAGCCATGTCTGGTCAGCCAGCAGAGACGCAAACAAAGAGGACAACTGAGGTACAACTTGCCTCTGAAAGAGAAACAAATATCAGGCTTTCCAGGACGTAGTTGTGCATATCTTACCATCACGGAATTTTATCAAAAAGTCACTCTAAGGTCAAAGGATAAGTGTTTGAAATTCAAAAGTGCTATTGTCCTTCCTGGCAAAAAAAATATGCCAGAGAAAATGACACTTTTTTTCCTTTTTTTTTTTTTTTTTCTTGGAGGTTCAAATATCAGTCCTGCCTAACCATTGAGAAGCAATATACAAATGAGTGCACCAAGCATCTTACATGCACTTAGCATGAGTGTCTCAGTGAAAAACAAACCCATAGATCACTAAATAAATCTGCAAGATCGTTATGCCATACAGTCTTCCAAGTATTTAAAGAAAAAGTACACATTTTCATCAAAGAGATTAAATAAGATCCCAATTATATTTACCTGGGCTTCCTGTGGTATAAATACCTTTCCCATAGAAGAGAGAAAATCCAGCACTGCTAGACGAATATGATCTGGGGGATCTAACTGGAAGAGGGAAGACTGCAGTGCAAAAACCTGCAGGAAACCCAAATGAGGCTTTACCACACACTGAATATAGATGAAAACTATTCTACCTAATCATTAAATCCGAAGACATTTATTTTAGACTACTGGATGCAAACCAAAAGTAAGTATGCTACAGCTTGAAGAAAACTGGCTGGTGTAAATACAGTGTGCCTTCTGGACGGAAATAACCATATTCTGCAGCATAGCTATATATCTGCCCTATCTTACAGAAAAACAAGATTCTCAGAAGCAACATTAGCCACAGTGCTATATGCCTGGTTTAAAGACCATGAAAATAACCAAGGAAAAAATAAAGTTAGAAACCTCCTTATGTTAACGGAAATCCGGATCATGAAAAATCTCATTACAGATCCTCAGTAAATCACAAAAAGCTTGTTTTTTAATGAAATGAAACTTTTAATGAAAAGAAACAAGTTTCTTACTTGAGTAATTAGTTGAGCGCCTAATGTTTGAATGAAAAACTCCAAGAGGTGAAGCAATAAGCACAGAGTCTGCTGGAGACATGGGTCATCTGACACCTTCAACAGTACATACAGCATTAGTACCACCACTTTCAGCTCAAGGAACAACTTAACAAAGAATGTAAATTCACAGAAATGTTCCAAAATTCTTAGCCTAACTTCATAGGTATCAAACATCACATCATAAGCATCAGCAGATTAAAGTAGTCTTAGATTTCAAGGCAATTAGATTTTTCAAGGCCCTTTCCTTATATTCTTATTAAGGATCTTTCTTATATGATGACTCCTTCTCCACTCTTGCCAATTAAGAAAGTAAACTAAAAAGGTTAACTTAGCCATTTCTCTTATCCATTGTCAAACATCTTCTTCACAATCTCATATTTATCTTTTAAGCTGGATGTCATAGACATATGTTCAGGAAAATACAAACTTGAAATTTCCCAGAGCACATGCCTACTGAGAGCACATGGGAAGCACAACCACACTGCCTTTTAGGGGAATGGTTCAACTGAAGTGCAATGATTAGTACCCCACACATGGCATGACGGCATGAGGCTTGCAAAGCAAGCCTGCTTTCACCATTACAACAGCAACTTCTCTCACCTGCTTAGCCTGGAGAAAAGTCCAGCATCGACCAAGCACTCCCGAGATGGATGCCTGCAGCTCTCCCTCCAGAGCATCACCAGCAGAATTACAGGCAGTCAACATGACAGCAAAGGCAGTATTCTGGTAGGAAAAAAGGAGTACAGATGTGACATCAACCCCCTCCCCAAAACCTGCCTGTCAAACAAACCCAAACTCCAGTCTCATACTGCACTGCTAAACTCATACAAGATGGCTGGAAGCCAAATTGGCTTATGTGAGCTGTACTGTACAGGCAATCCACCAGGCCACTGACCAATAAGGCTTTCAAACCAAGGACGGTAAGTCTAACTTCTCCCAGTTATACACTGTGCTATAGTAGCTAGCTACATTGTTAGGAAAAGATGGTAGTTAATTCTTTGTGTGGAATTCTCCACACACTCCTCTCCCTTTCCACAGAGACCAGCAAACATCTTTCAGGTAAGATGCTACATAATATAAATCAGAAATTCCAAGGAAAAATGTATTTGCTCATCCAGACAGAAAAGAACAACCAGTTAACCACAAGACTCCACTATCACCTGCAGAGTACAGGTCCCTAATGTGCTACATAACGGAATGCAGCATTAAAATGACAGTCACTGCTCACATGTTCGACAACTAGGCATGGGAAAAAGTTGCAGAGTGGACAAACGCAACTGAAGTGAGAGCAATAAGAGAATCCTTACAGCTTGGAAATCTGAAGTTCACACATTTTTACAGAGAGAATCAAACCTCCATTACCACAGGTTGGAGCTCTGCCAAAGCGCGCCTGCTGTTCAGCCATTGTCTGCACTGCGCCAGGCCTGCCATGCAGAGCTGATGTGCCACTTGTTTCCTAAGGTCAGGATTTAGGGCCTTGAGGGATATATGCTGCCACACTGCCAAGTTTTCCACTTCTTTGGGAAGAAACTTCTGAGTAAATTCTACCTGCAATTAGAAGTTGGTATGAACTAAAAAGACCAGGAAAGCATTCAATAACCTGTTAAAAAATGAAGAAACCAACAATCAAAAAACAATACTCATTTGTTCTATAAGTATTACAGCATTGGAAAGATGTATGTGCCCTTGATGTTTTAAAGAACACGTGTACACAAATTGGGATCTGACATGACAAAGTAAAATCAAGTACAACAAGACAGCAATCAATCTCCTGCCGTTTCTGAAGAACAAAACCAGGACATTTTAAAAAATGACACTGAGTCAAATGTGATCTATCAAATACAGAAGACATTGGTGCTGCACTTGCCTGATGATCTGGAGCCATTAAGAACAGCATACGCCTCAGCAGAACACCCAAGACTGAGACCTGGTAACACTCATTAGGCCAAGACTTTATCTACATTAAGACAGCAGAGAATACATCTAATTAAATTAAGGAAAAAAACCCCACTATTCAGCAAATTAATTCTAAACGGAATGTTTCCAGGAGTTGTAAAACCAAGCAAGAAAAGACACTAGATTGCACTTTAAGCAGCATAAGGGATTGTTCTTGCAGCCAAGACTATATTTACCATTCAAAGCACCACAAGAAATACTTATTGATATGTCATCAGCCATTAAAGCAAGGGCTCTTCCTGGTTTACCATTAGCCCTTTTCAAATTTATTGTTTCCACGTACAAATGCTATTTTTAGTCCTAACATTCTCCACTGAGTATCCACTGATCTCCCATTTAACTCTTCTCAGTAAAAATCTCTGACATGTCACATGGGATCTCAACAGTAGCACTCTAAATAGAACAAAATGCAGGGCATTTCAGAACTACTAGGTACCTTGCTTTGGATTTTCATAGTACTGCTATTGCTAATTATTAATCACTTTGAGGAATTAAAACTCCATTTTGGATTTGGAAAAAAACAAAAAGCTTGGCCTTGATCACAGAAAGGTTACTGCAGAACTGAGGTTAAGTGGGTGCCAAATTGCAAATGTAACAGTGGTTCTTACCAAATGGGCTATCACAAAAACATGATGAGCACACAGTTCAGCTGTTCCATACCTGCAATGCGAAAGAGAAAGAAGTTAGTGGGGCTACACTTCCTACTCTTCCGCTAACTAAATATTCTAAGTTCTGTCTTAGAAATGACCATTTTCCCTGAAATACTTGGTAAACACAGGTATAATTGAGAGAACTGTTCCAAAAAACAGTTACTAAATACCAGAAAAAGTATGTTCCCTTTGCATGAATATAAAAATGGCCAAATCAATTTCTATTCCTAATTTTTAAAGAGGTCTGTATCTGATTAGAATTCAGTTCTAGGACAATTTTATCTCAAATACCTCTCTCAGGGATTATAAGCAACAATATAACTAACTGGAACTGTTGCTATCATGCTTGACCTATAACAAAAACATCTTACCGGGCAAGGAAACACCATGAATCCATAGCTAGCAAAGATGTGATCATACTAGAACCAAGCACAGCATCCAGCAAAGCATGCTCCTGAGGAGAAAATATACAGGGAAATTAAAACAGAAATTGATCACAGGCTTACTGCATTATGTTTACTAAACAGCATAATATCTAGTATCTTTTTCACCTTATCCAATCTAAATGCTTTAGTAACTACATTTAATACTCTGTATTCACTTGCAAGTTCAAGCAAGTAGCTATACTTTTAGCTTTGCATATATTTTACTTAAATGAGCTAAAGATCCTTCATTTTTCAAGGTATTTCAATATGTGCATCCCTTCTTCACAAGGCATTTTTTATGAAAATATTTTTTATGAATGTGTTAACAACTTTTTTGCCAGGTCTACTGGCAGTTTACTGCAAAACACAAAAAAGCTAAACTAAATGAACATTTACCTGGAAGCTTTTTTGTCTATGCCTGAGAAAAAGTGAAAAACATAAAATACGAGAATATTCCTCCAACGTAGAAAAAAAAATCTCATTTTCATTTTATGGTATGGTCTTAAGTGGAATCACAACAGTGCATTTTTAAGCTAATGATCTATTCTGAATATTAGATATCACTTTCCTGTTACATCACAGTGTAGATAAAAAAACCTGGCAAATTTAACGTTTGGAATACTGTAAGCATTTTAAAGCAATGATCCCCAAAGGGAACAAAAACTTCCAATAGAAACTAAGGTTCTCAACAACATGTATAAAGACTTTTTCTCTCCTTTCCCCACAAATGACTTCTACTGTATAACCAAAATCCTGCTATTTAACCATATCATAGCTGTTCTCTAAAGAGTAATCAAACCCCTTCACAGGCACGACTTGTCACCCTTTTTTAAAACATATTATGTATGTATCACATCATCTGAAAATACGAATAAGCAGGAAACAGTCTTACCAGCTGAGGAAAGTGTGATGGGAGTGTGGAAGCAATGAAGGAGCACAGGTGGACACAGACATAATGGTACAGGGTGATGGGAACTGCTGGCTGTCCTGTACCAATCGCTTCTGGCAAACAAACAGGAAGGGAAAGCTCACCGGAACATTGCTGGAAACTGAGAAAAAGGGCCGAGTACAAAGACAGGCTGTAGGGAAAAGAAAGAAAAAAAAAAGAGAGAGAGACAAAAAGAGATAAAGAGTTGGGTTGCAGACATGCAAATCCCAGACCCTGTGAAACACATCCGCACTGCAGAATCTTTGCATCAGACTGCAAACTGTCAGTTACCTCTGCGCTATATGTCTGCATCCCTGATTACCTTCCTGTTTTACAAATTCAGGTGATTATGACTGGGTTTGGGCATAAAATGCAACATTTTAACTTAGCAGAGTATCAATAAACTACAAGTCCCTTTCAGTGCTGGAAGGAATTTGAACAACATCCCCTTTCTGAACAAAGATATTTTGGGATCTACACCATTCATCTGGAAGCTGAACAGCAGGATAAGAATATAAATGCATAGAACTTGTTAATCTTATCATTTCTTTGTGAGGGCAACCCTCGCAATGGAGCTCCTCTGTTTGCCTGAGAAGTCTGATTGGTATAGTCAGCAATTACCGTGAAATCTATTTTAGTACCTTCTTCCACTGTTCCAGAGACTTTGCACTTCTTCAGGTTGAGAGGACAATTTGTCCATTATGCCAATCAGAAGAAGACATTGGGGCAGTTGCTGCTCAGGAGGAAGACCTGTAGATACATATGTATATTTAAATATGAGGATAGTTGTCCTCGTAAATACATTTTGCATGCCTGTAAAGTAGTTTCTAAATAACTGACAAATGACAAAGAAGCTGTGAATACAAGTTTCTAGCAAAACAACCAAAGTAATTTTTGACACAGCTGATACAAAACCAAAAAATAGCATTTTATCAAGAACCCTATTCATGAAGTGGAAAATAAACACAATATCTATATCATTACAGGCAAAAGCTGAAGTATTTCAATTCTCAACTGCCACTAACATGTACTGTAAAGGATATAAAATCTGGAAGCTTTGTGCTTCTCCCATCAGCTGTTATTCCCCATCAATAGTGCAGAGAGAAACGCTCAGCCTGCTTCAAAAAATTGTGGCATAAATGCAGACTGAATGATGCTAAAGAGCCAAAATCAGTAGGTTTTCTGTTAAACAGATTAGTATTGAAGTTACTGTGAGTGCTTTGGAAAATATGTATTCAACAGCAACATGAACTCTCTGTTATAAAATTCATCTGAGTTAATATGCAACCAGCATTAAAAAAAACCCTTCAAACCTTCATAGAAAGGACAAGAAGTAAACAAATAAGTACAGAATGTTGCCTAAGTACCTTATATTCAAAAAACAAACAAAACCCAGAATATCAAGTCTAAACAGTAGTTACATGTATTCTCAGCTCACCTAATTTTTCACTTAACACTTGCTCCATAAAAGGCCTAAAAGGAAGAAGCTGGTTGATGAGAGGGTCTAGAGCCACAAGAAAAACTCTGGATATTTCATCTCGATGAAGATCTGAAATCATTGGAGCATACAGACTGGGAGGAAACTTTCTAGGGGGGACAGAAAAAAGAACTAAGTTAAGCAGTTAAGTTAAACTAAGTTAAAAAAAAATTTTTTTAAAAAAAAAAAAAAAAAAAAAAAAAAAAAAGAGCAAAAAGGCAGATTAATGAGTTCACTATTATTGTGAATTAAAAGCCAAGACAGAAAGGGCTCCCTGTTTTATAACACCTACTAAGTGTGAGTTACAAGTCTGTATTCAGCCTTCAAACCAAGCATCAGAACCCAGTATTTTAATTAACTCGTGGAAAAAAAAATCTCAAGCTCACAGAAAATGCATGCAAAATATATAACAAAAGAAGAAAAATAATATATCACAAAAAAGGCATACAATGAAAGTCAAAGAAACACTCGTAGATACAATTTAGCTGTAATACAGTAGGTAGCACTCTAATTTAATAAATGACATTAATAAAAGGGTACCACTTAGCTTCTTTAAAAAGAAGAAAAGAGTAATAAATGAAAAAAAAGGTAGTATGAGAATAGAGAAAGAGATCATGAAATGAAAGGCTTCTACTCTTGCAGCTTGTAAAGGAACTGTAAAATGCTACTTTCCTACTGAAAAAGAGCCTGCTTCTTTTTGCTAACTGAATAAAAAATTTCAATCTTCTGCTTAAGAAAGCTCTACAAGATAAGTCAGAAGAGGAAGCTTGTAAAAAATAATCACCTGATTTTGTAGGAAAACATGCAGTTAGGTCATGCATGCATCTTGCCACAGAATCTGCTTTCAATTCCAAAAGAATGACTGAAATCACCCCTATATTATAAGTTCAGTTTATTCCTCATTATTGCAATAAACAGAACAAATAATTTTTGAAAGAGAAACAATAAGCAGTTTTCAGACTATGATAGGAAATATTTGTTTTTCATAGCATAACATTAAAAAGCCTTTGCTTTTAGGATAACCATGCAGTCCTTTTCATAAGATTATAAGCACAACAGTTAAGCTGTGAAAGAACTTCAAAATATTCTGTTTCAAACTCTCTTCAGGCCAAATGTTCCCACATTTAATCTTGAAGAAGAAACAATCTGTTAAACTGTTCCTAACGATACCCGTGTGCAGATCTGGGGATTTTTTTTCCTTCTGTAAAGTTTAAAAACAGAAGAAAACGAGGCCATCTAGCAACAGATGAAACAGGAAGGAACTGGTTGTTCCAAACACTGCAGGATTGTTGTCTTGCCTCCTTGCCAAGCTACTTCACTGCAGAATTTCCTTCAGGAATTGTGGCATTAGAGCAATCAAATAAACGTGCAATGACACACCAAGGACCTAAGCCAATCAACTGTTTAATCTAACAGGGATTTTTAGGAAATGCTTACTGAAGCAAGTGCAACAAATTTAGGTTTGTTTTCTCTATCTGACACGCAGCACTGATTAAGAATGGGTCTGAGGTAACTCGCACCACACAAAAGACGCCCATGTGATCTGCCGAACTTCCCTAACGTGAGTACTTAAAAAAAACCCAACAAAGCCTGAAACAATATTTGTCGTCTCAAAATCCTTGCAACTTTAAAATGAAATATGCATATATATTCTTAAGATACCACCTACAATCAAATGTTCTTACTCCACTTACCCGTATATTTGAAGAAAGAGCTGGTGTAACTGAGAGCACAAATCCGAGAAGAAAGAAAGAAATTCCTGCAAAAAACATTAATTGATTTTGAACAATACTTTTAATATAAATTACATGATCAAACACATTTTTTTCCCATTTTAGTATACTTGTGTGTAAAATGACACATGGCAAAACATGATTACATTCTAACAATCTCCATCACAAATTTCTAAGGTTAATTACTCTGCATATATATATATTCTACAAAATACAGAGAAGAAAAAGGGGAGGAGATTACCAAGAAAAGTAGTAAGCTTGCACAGCAGAGCTTTAAATTTAGTGCTAATGTACAATTCAAGTATTAAATCTTACCTTAGTGTAGTGTACAAGAGAATTAGCAAAAAATCGGCAGAGTTTGACTGTCTTCTGGAATAGCTTGAGGTCAGTGCCCTCCTATTCAAGAAAGCAGTTACAAAACATTATCTAGAGAAAGTACTACAATCAAAAGAAAGTTAGAATTGCCAAAAATGCTCAAAGCACATGTTGAAATTGATTCCCACACATTCCTCAGTAACAGAGGAAAAAACTTTGGAAGCCTCAGTATACCTCTCAAAACTTGACATAATAATATTCAAAATTGGAATACTCTTTTTATTGTCCTTTGCATACAGTTTAGGAAATAACCAAAGTTCCTGCAGAGCATGGTAAAAACTTATTTTCGATGCCTCACTAAAATATCCTCAATCTGAACAAATTATGGGCCTCATTTTTACAGTTTGAAAAGAATGAGGTATTCTGCCTACCACATGCATTAGAAAACACTCCAAGCAAAAATAGAGCACAACAAATGGTGTTTTTTTTTTTTTTTATTTTAAAAAGCACCTAAAACTGCTTTAGATTCACCTGTATCTCAGATGCTTTCATTTGCTCAGCCAGTTGCAAGCAGGAGTGAAAAGAAAAAAGAGTATCGTTGCACAAGCCACTGAGGATATCACAATGTTTCAGATGGTCCTGAAGGAGGGCATGATGCTTCAGGCTTTGCCTGAAAGACAGGAACAGAATCAGAAATGTAATTGTCAGAAGTGATTACACAGAAGTTAATACAAATCCAGATAACCTAATTGTTCTGTTTAGGCTCTTATGCCACAGAACTCAAGTGTGATAGCTGTGAACACTGAAATGTCAGCGTGCTCACTAGTCCAGAAATCTAGAGAGGAAAACTATCCTCTTGCCATTGATGACCAAAGCAGGCAGAAGAGGTAGGATAAAAGCACAAGACATCACAACTTGATCCAAACATATGTAGAAAATTGCAGGTGAGACCTTTTGAAACTATTCATTCGCACTATGGCGTTTCAAACTTTCATCTGATATTAATGCAAAAAAACCCAAGTTTCTTTCACTTTTTAATAAGAGATTTTTAACCACCTTTGATTCTATGTATTTGCTACATTTCCACAGGAATTGAATTTTCTAAATTCAAGTTTATTTGAAACCTTGAACA
The DNA here is from genome assembly GCA_003342815.1 of Eudromia elegans. Taxonomy (NCBI): domain Eukaryota; kingdom Metazoa; phylum Chordata; class Aves; order Tinamiformes; family Tinamidae; genus Eudromia; species Eudromia elegans. The sequence continues at coordinate 1,580,446 of PTEX01000147.1, read as the reverse complement.
TAAAACATTAGTTATTTAAAATCAGAGTCCAGTCATACTACAATGACATTCAGAGAGCTCAAAGACATACTTGATTATGAACTTCCATGTGTTCGCATGGATCGCATGGTCCATACTGGAAATGACAGAGCAGATCTCCAGCACACTGTGGATTACTGTAGAGGAAATAATGGCAAAACCCAAGTTAAAGCAGATTCCTCAGATCACAGCTACTACTCACTACAGAACACTACAGCAGCAGCACTGGATCGAGAAAATGGCTCAGTGCAGGAGTGCTGCCCATTTCCTACAACCCTGATCTACATCCCACATCCCACACAGAAAATTTCAGGAAGAAAACAGAAATATTTCAAGATGCAAAATATTGCCATAAAAGAGCTGGTCAAGACAACAGAACTGAGCAGGCTTTAAAGTGCAAACTCATCAGAAAAATAAGACTGGGTAAGACTAAATAAAAATCTTCAGATCCGTGTGTACCTGATACCATATCTGCAATGTTATCTTCACTAGAAGCAGAGCCCAGAGAAATCGTATCAACTAGTTCCATCAGCTGTTTCTGAAGAGAATACGTTTCCTTAAACATAGCTTGTAGGAGGTCAGAAATCAAGTGCAGATGCCCACAGTACACTGATTCACTGTCCTGTAGGAAATGGGGAAGAGTTGGGGAAAAAAAAAAATTTTTGAATCACAGTCTGATCTTTAACCTGTAGACAATACTGAAAGCTTCATTATGCATTAGACTGAAAAAAAAGGACATAAAAAAAGCTTAAATACACCTAGTTCAACTCATTACTCATCAAGAGTAGCTTCTGATATCAACCTTTACTTGTTATGTACTAACTATAAAAGACACTCTAATCCACAACTAATGAAAACTGTCTTGCTCTGAAGAATTCAGTGGACTTTGGATTGGATTTTGATGAATGAACTTAATGTCAGATTTCCCCCCAAAATTGTTGTTGTTAATGATAGAAAAGTTGGATTCCAAACATTTCCCAATATATTCAAATTAGAAATGGTAAAAAAAGGAATAGAACCTGCAGAAGGAAAAACTTAAAACTGAAAAGGCAGACCAAAAGCTATTGAATCCTGTGATAACCTTATTTTATTTACACTGCTTCAGAGGGAATTATTACAGTAACAACTGCTTTATCTGAAAATGCAAGTCTGACACTCACACTGATGCAAAATATGGAAATAATGCAGTTCGTCTTTCAGCAGCAGGTCAAATTCACTGGGCAGGAAGTTGAAAACCTTGACACCACTCACATACTGTAAATGATTTAATAAAGGAATAATAAAAAAAAATCTACAGCATTATTTTTCAAAAATGGACCTTCTTACAAAGGAGAGCGTCATAAAAAACAGGTAAAATGATTTTTGTTCTGCTAACATAGACCTACCTTGCAGTGTGTAAAAGTGTTCYTTATCACGTAAAGAACAGAGGAGGGAAGGGTGCGGATGCTCTCCAGCGGCACACGCTCTCGGAGCGTGCAGGCGAACCGCACACAGCTGGTCAGAGTCTCCAACAGYTGCACCACAGTCTGACAGCAAAGAAACAAAAACGATCAGCAAAGATACCAGGATAATTTCAAAAGCAGCTTTTCTTAGCTGACTTGTTACTATAGCATTTATAGCACTGCAATTCGCTGCTTTTTCTATAAGAAATTACTTTGCTAAGGATGAATGAAGCTCCACAAAATATTTTGAATACATAAATGGATGCTCTCTGAACATGGAGAGTCATATGCCATTTGCATTACAGTTTAAGAGTATGAGCTGTTTTATTTTTATTCTGATTAATGTTACATACTAACTAATCAAATGTTTCAGAAAATCTTAGTTTAACAGTAAATGGAAATAAAGATCAAACTACAGTCTAGCCAGCTGATTAGTAAGTGGTAAATATAGTCCAAAAACTTTTTTACTGCTTAGGCTAAAATAAAAATAAAATTAAATTATATTTAAAAAGGACATATTGCTTTCAGAAGACTTGCCTGCAAGAGATTCCTTACAGTACTGCATAATTCGGTATTCTGGTTGGTTAAACCTTTGGCCTGACTGGATAATTCATACATCAAGTTATCAAATAACTGTAGAGTCTGTCCGAACAAAACAAATGTAATACATTTTATTTATAARCATATTCCCACAAATAACAACATCACTATACATCTGCTTGACTTCTTAGCACGCAGTGCTAAGAGAGATAAGTCACAAGAGAACATAATGTTTTCTAGTCTAACATCTGAAATATGTCGTGTGACATGCAAAAACTGAAAACCATCACTTCTCCAATTACAGACAGCTGTTAMTAACCATAAGTCTTTAATAACACCATTTTCTTTTTAAAGTACATTCTCTCTGTTATTAAAGCAAACTTCCTGACTAATTTGCTTAAAATAACGTATCTTATTTTGCCAGAGTTTTTAATTTAGTTTTAACCAGATCATTTTAGGACAGAATGATTTTCACCTCCGAAAAGTCAGGTTTTGTTCTAAAAAAATGATCATTAACATTTTTAATACACAAAGAAATAAAAACATAYGACCATCAAACAAGAATAATTTCTACTTCACTTGAGACCCTTGGATACAAGTGCTACTGCTCAGCAGTTTTTTAACATTGAATTAACAGCAAAAACAACAACAAATATTTAGCTGAAATCAATATACCTTAGGCAATACTTTTGAGAAAAAAGTTTGTTCCAAATCTGCAAGGCTGATATGAGGCAAAAACATTTCAGTCAGGATCCTCAAAACACCTGCAAAGCAGAATACTTAAAACAGTTACAGAAAAATAACATACAATTATTGGAATATCTGGCAAATTAACCCATAAAACAAAAACAACAAAAAACTATGTCAAACMTATGTTATTTGATTTTGAGAATAGCAGCATAACACTTGCCACACACAAAATATTAAAAGAAAATAAAAATGAAGCAACAATAAAGGCTCCAGCACACTTTAGTATGACATGACATCCCTTCAGTGTCATCGCTGGGCCACACTCAGCTGAAAGCCGAGCATAATCACTAGCCCAAAATCTGATACCTAGRTGTATTGTGCATATAGGTGCACACCCAACACGCCTGTTGCTCTAACACACAGYCTAGCTGTGAACGCTATCGAAAGTCCTAAACAGTTGCTTATCCCATCCATTTATCATCACTATTAGGTACTGAAAGAGCTTAGCTGCCTATGACAGTAGCTGTGACACTAAAAAAGCACAAGATGAAAGGTGCCTTTTTTTTTTCCTTTTTCTCACAGAATCTACAGTTCCCACGTACTGGCAGAAAAGAAAAAAGGTCTTAAATGTATGAGCTCTTCGTGTTTTTTTATAAAGCCTATTCAGCATGTAATTCCTGCAGTGTGCAAGGTCCAGTACGATGGCCGCAGAGCGGGACAGCATGGAAATCACCAGTTATAACACRGGTATTTTATGGGAGTGCAAAACCTCTGAGGTTACTGTACCAGAGCTCCCCTTTAGGAGAAGAGGGGCATGTCTTGACCCCTACTTACGAATATGCTCAGTCCAGTCCTCAGACTCTTGATACATGGAGTAAAGACGTTAAGGAGACTCAAACCTAAGTTTATCCCCAGCCCCTCTGCAGCAGCCACGGGGCCTCCTCACACACAGGGCTGCACGTCCGCTCGCCCCACGGCGCGAGGTCGGGGCAGCTGCTCCGGCATGAGGGGGGCAGATGTGGGTCTGCACCCACAGCACCGGGGCACTTCTGTAACGCGAAGGGGGAATTAGCCGGGGCGGTGGGTGGGTRTACAGCTGGACTTGATGATTTTGAAGGTCTTTTCCAATCATAATGATTTATGACACGTCATCTRAAAGTGCTAAACGGGCTACACGATGCTTTCTCCTCAGTGTTTGGGTGAAAAGCAGGGCTTTTCCCTTCCCACGCGCCGCTGCCGCCCCTCCTTCCCTGCGTGTTTTCCCCACGCGTGGAGTGGGGAAACGCCCCCGCCCCGCCCCCCTCGACCCGTCCTCCCAGGTCGTCCCCTTCCCCACCGCCCCCGGCGGAAGGATATAAGGAGCCGGGGCAGGACGGCGGGCAGCTCTCGGCGGCAGAGCTCCCAGTYCCAGCCGCCCAGCTCCCGCAGGAGCAGCTCGCGCTCCGCCTGCGACATGGCAGCGCTCCGCCCGCCTCACGAGCGGCGGGAAAGCGCCGCTCCCCCAGCAGCCTCCGCGCCCGCGCGTGCGCACAGCGAGCAGCAGGAGGAAGGGGCGGGCGGCCCACGTGTGCGAGCGGGACGGCGGCGGGGCCGGTAGGCGAGAGCGGGCCGGGATCGGGGTGGGGGGAACCGGGTCTGGGTCCCCTCGTCAACGTGGGAGCGGGGGGAGCCTCGGGGAGGGGGTGGTAGCCCCCGCAGGGGGGTACTGCATTAAAAAGGAAAAATTGCTACGATTAAACGGTGGTTTTGTTCGTGTTCCAGAGTCTTGGTGTCATTAAACTACCGTTTATTCTCCTTTTCAGAAACTATCTACCTGGCACCGGTAAAACAGATGGTGTTCTGCCTGACAAGGCTTGGTGTAGCTACATAGAATCGTCTTTATACATAAGCAGGATCTTTGTATGAAAGCTGCTAGTAGGTGAGTGTTTCTGGCTGCAGTGAAGCTGTGCCAGGCTCTTTTCTTTGCTGGAAATGGCCTTTCGCTTTAACTTTTCCTTTGGGGAAAACGAAGGCAGTGCTGCGGAGGCTGATGGTGAGCCAGAGCTGCGGCCGGCTGCCCGCCTGCCGGAGGGAGCAGCTGAGGCTGATGCCAAGCGCTCCCTCCGCCTCAAAGCTGCCAAAGAGCACCCTGTTCCCGAGGACACCAACCAGATACTGGAGAACAAAACCATGGAAGTGGTAGCGGGACTGCATTCCGTGAAGGTATCCACGGTGGAAAAGCTGCTCTTGGATGGCTTGCGTGGAGAAGAGCTGGTATCGCCAAGTGTTTCGTCTCACACCGACCTCATCCCAGGTGTGTACGAGGGAGGGCTCAAGATCTGGGAGTGCACCTTTGATCTCATGGATTACTGCTCCAAGACTGGAATGCAGTTCACTGACAAGACCGTGTTGGACCTCGGTTGTGGTGCGGGACTGCTAGGAATAGTCGCCTTGAAGGGAAAAGCTAAAGAAGTCCATTTCCAGGACTACAACAGCACCGTGATCGAGGAAATAACCTTGCCTAACACCGTGGCCAATTGTAGAGTTGACGAAGATGATGGAAAAAGCAGTAAGCCTCCTTCAAAGAGGCTCAAGAAAGCAAAATGCTCCCCTGATCTACTTGCAAAATGCAGATTTTTCTCTGGAGAATGGTCCAAAGTCAGCCAGCTCCTGCTAAGCAGCAGTAAACCCTTTTCAAAGTATGACCTTATTCTCACATCCGAGACCATCTATAACCCTGATTACTATGGTGCTTTGCATGATGCACTGTCTCAGCTGTTGGCTGAACATGGACGTGTGTATTTGGCAAGCAAAGCCCATTACTTTGGGGTTGGTGGCGGTGTCCTCCTCTTTGAGAAATTCATTGAGGAGAGGAATGTGTTCAGGACTAACACAGTTAAAATAATCGATAAAGGACTGAAGCGCTTTATCATTGAAATGGCCTTTAAACCTTCCAGTTAAACTCAGTCAGTAGTTCTCAAGAAAAACAAAAAAAACCCCTTGTTTTAATCTTCATCTCCTTGCCTTTCCTCTGTTGAGGTTATTCTGAATTGAGAATGCTCTTTGGTAGAGATTGAACTGATGGATAAATTGTTATGCCTGCAAGTGAAGGACTCTTTGCATTCAGGCTTTCCATAGAGAAATGGAGTACTGCTTATCCCAGTACTTATTTATGCAAGTCTGAATTGTCACTTGTGTAGATAATTGAAAGTGAAGTGATTCAAAGGCCCCAGTCCTCCCCTCAAATTTTTTGGCAGAACCAAAAACTTAAGTCATAGAAATGGCTGCTGAATGCAGCTTGCAAGAGGTGATTTAGCATCCCAATAGAGCACAGAAAGTAGTTTTCCAGGCTCATGCTCCTAACCCAGGTACAACTGAAATGCAGCACTAAACTTCAGCTGCAGTTGCATGCTCTGCTGTTCTGCCACCAGAGGGGAGTGTGATTGTATTTATCGCATGTAGCCCAGTGTGGCAACTCTGCAAATACATAGCTTTTTGCATATATAATGCATGTGATTTATTCAAGCTTTGGTGGGGGGGAAGCGGGGGCAAAGTACTTGAGGCTATTTAAGACTGTTGGTGAATTATCATATTTGTATCATCACTGTAATGAAACCTCAGTAAGTTACTGCTGGGGGAAGCCTTGCTGCTTTCAGAAACCAGTAAAACAGATTTCTTTACTAACAGAGTTGCTCAGATCCCAAACAAGAGAAGCTCTTTAAAGCAAATAAGAACAAAATCTCACAAAACACAATGTGGGAAATGGAAAGGTGGCAACAGAGAAGAGAATTTTGACTATTACAGCAGAAACCTAGAGTGGTGTAGTTGGTTTTGACAAGATTTTTTCCTTATTGTCACTGCCTTTATGCAAATATACATTTTCCAAAACTTTTTTCAATATTATAACTTTGGATAGTACTTGTGAGGGTACTAATGACTACTACCATAGTTCTTCAGTCTTTTACACAACCCAGCAAGTTTTTGGAAAAGTCTGTGCAATTCATTCTTTTGTCTTCCATGCTGAAGATCATGGTAGTGAGAATTTCTGTAGTAACCTATAGTCTCACTACATTAAATGCAAGCAGAATCAAAAACTAAACCACCTTGTTGTGAGTTCTTGGTATCATAGTTCAAGAAATCCACTTGCATATTTGGTCTCAACTTAAATAGCTTTTTGACCATTTTTAACAAATGTGCCAGGTACATCAGTCACCACTTACCAGTTCACAAAGCATTAGTGCAGCAGTAATGCACTTGTGTACCTCTGCAGTAACATATACTTAATTTACTGACACAGAGTAGTCAACCATGGCAGTACATCTGGATGTAAGAATATCATTGGCTGAAATAATAGTTCAAGAAGGTGGAAAGAAGCTTATTACAACTGCAACCTAAATCACTGTTACTATTGCATAAATTCCTGTCATTTTTGTCAATGGAAGTCAACAGTAAGACTAACAGGATTTCCTGTACTTTACAGGAGAGCTTAACTACTGTTATTTCAAAAACAAGTCTAAGGAGGCTATTTTAAATAGATGTTTCAGAAATTACTGGTGTTGCTTTTTTATAAGGGAGAGGGAAAAGCCAGTCAGTCTGGCTCTGATTGTGTTCTGGAACTCATTTGCATCAACCCTGAAACACACTGATGATCATCATTTTATAGGATGCTGGCTGATATTTATTAACTACAGACTGAAGAAAAATTTTAGTTTTGACAGGTCTTTGAAGCACAAATCTTTTATTTATCTGTTTTTAAAACTAGGAACTTGAAAGCAAAGGAGCTACCATATGTAATTTTCAAACAGTCTGGAGAAAAATCACTGCTTGCCTGATAAGCCTAGTGCTGTTTCAGAGAATTGTACCTGAAGCAATACGAAATGCAGACTACTATGATGATAATGAATATGATAAAGAACAAGAACCTCATGTGTTCCTTGAAAAGTATAGGAATGGAATTTAGAGTCCTCTATTATACTTCACCTTAACAATATTCCACTATCAAACTCACTCATTCTCTTGAGTTTACTATGCCCATTCTTTTGCTTAGCATCCTCATTTTATTTTTGGTTACTTGAAATTTGAATCAGATTTCTTTTTAGGACTTTCAGGTGAAAACTTCCAGAGCCATAATCACACAGTGATCACACAGCACCTGGAAAGCACAAAAAAACCAATACAGTACAATTATGTTCTCATTTTAGAAAGAAAAATAATCCCAATAGGATGTTTTTGTCATTTGAAATCAGCAAAACTAGCACTGGGTTTTCCATAATTCCAGTTGAGTTCCAGTCCATTTTTAGAAGTCAGTGGATATACAGAGGAAGCATCATTCAACACTTAAAGGCTGGTGTTTTATATTTAAAGATAAGTTCTGCTCTCCCTTTCCTACAACTCCCATTAAGACTTTCTCTGCTAGCCAAGTCATTCAACCCTAGTGACCGGTTTCCTGCTTCTTTTCATGAAGAATAATGTGGGGAAAAAAATCACTTATCTGCTTGTAATATTTATACACCTTAATTTCTTGTTCAATTATAATTTCTCCTGAAGGATATCACACTAGCAAAACCAGGATTGAGAGACGCCTCAAAATCTTTTTGATGACATGAAAATCCATTACATGAGGCCCAATGCCTCATATGAGGAAAGAAACAAGTCAACTTAGAAATTAGTGCATAAATTGTCAGCTACCCTTTTTCTCCCCCTCTTCCAGCCCCATATTTTTTGAAAGTGTCATTACAACTCAAAATCCGGTCCAAACTATATCTTTCCCGTAAGTACTGTGGAGAGAAACATTAAAGTATGTCATCAAAGTAACGCCTCAGGAAACTAAATTGAAAGACTTGTTTATTTTAACAGGCACTAATCTTAACTGATGACTTTCCTTCAAAGACTATTGCCACTGATGGGAAATGAGGCCATAAAAAATCAGTTCTGTATACTGGCACCAGCTAAATGGCATGTTAGAGTTATTTTACTAAAGCATAGGGGGAAAAAAATCTACAAGGAAATCAGAAAGCTGCAGTCCCAAAGAAAGTACACAATTTGCAAATTATTGACTTGCCTGTTAATTACTTGGTACAGTGGAATATATTCATACTTTGATATTAAAATTTTAAGAAAATAAAAGCAATGTTACCATGGCATCAGTGTTTTAAGAGAAAAATCAATATAAAGTTGACACAGAATGTCTGATTAGTGTAGTGAGATAGTAATGCCAATATTTTTATGATGGAAAATGGACTAAAGCCATTCAAATTTCATATTCTTTGTACTTTTAGTCACATGAATGCTAAAAAGAAAAAAGTCAGCAGACACTGGAATTGCTTCAAAGGGAATAATTGGGATATATACACAAATACGTCTTAAAGACTGCAAGTCAATAGAATGTAAGCAATGGAACAAAAGACACTGCCTTGAAATACGTAACATTCAGGAAAAGATTGTCCTGAAATAAGAAAATTGTAGCAAGCTAGCAACTTCTCTGCAAATGAAGGGCAATATTCTGCTACAAAAGGAGGAAGCAGGTGCAATAACTTAATTCAGACACTGCTTAGGGAAGATCAGTATGGCCCTGGAGAAAAGCAAAAACCATAACGAACTTACTCATGTGGAATGAAAGAAGTCCAGAGGAATCAGAATGAAATAGATATTGTCAGAACTCAACATCATCACCTGCCAGTCTGTTTTACTGATCCTGTTCTGTAAAAAAATTGAAAGCGCACTGTGAAACTAGGCATGATTGTTATTTTTATCTAGAACACAAATACTTACTTTTCAAAACAATGAAATAAATATTTAGATGATGAACCAAGTCAAACCTCCCTTTTTTGTAAACATGGATGAAGAAGATGAAAAGAGTGAAGGGCAATAGAATGAAAATAATAAATACTGTGGTCAAAAAAAAAAAAAAAAGGAAACAGTCTTATGGCACTTAATTTGATGGCAAAATATTGCACAATGCATCAGCCGGGATCAGGCGAAAGTAGAAGGAAAATGATGGCATCTTTAATTAGAAGATACATCAAAAAGCAGCAATAAAACAGGCTTAAAACAGGGGGGTTTTTTTGTCCTCCCTTTCAAAGGAATGATCTAAAAAATAAAAGCTATCTGGGCATTACTAGCAGTAATGTAAGTTGCAGGGTCCAGTTAATCCAGATTTATGAAAACAAACACAGAGAACACTTGCATTTATTTTTATTTATAGAAGTACAGCTCACAGAAAAAAAAAACTTAAATTTTCAACTGCTCGTCCAAGCTCAGATTTCGTTAAGTAGTCAATTTATTTCTTGTCATCTGACCATGTAATTTCATAATCTGTATAAACTTTTTTCAGTATTTGTACGGTCACTGCGTGATCTGCTTTGCCATAGCCCTGTAAGAAAAAACAAGCATTTAGTAGGTGAGTACAAAAAGTAAATAGACAGGGCTATCAAATTCTTATCAGACTGTGTAACCAGATAGTTTGCATTGACACTGCCAGTAGCTCAGATACAAATCAGAAATACAGCTTCTATACAGTTACGCTTGTAGTATCACATTTTTTATTGCCCTCTCCCATTTCCCTTCCAATTGGTAGAAAATAAATAGAACAATTTCATAAAATCTCAAGTAATAGGGGGATGGGATTTCATTTTGTGACTTCTGCAGCAGAAACTTTACATTAAAATGTTGCCAGCTCCTCAACTACCACTTTTTTTTTTTTTTTTTTTTTATCACAGAGATGGCACTTGTTCAGTTTGGCATATGGGTGTACAAACATCTAATCTGGCTCAGCTGGAGGAAAAGGGAACAAGAAGCCATATGCATGAACATGTGAGAACTATTCTGGTCATCAAATAAATCACACTCTTTATGCTTTATTTAGTTGTTCCGTTGCCAGTTAAAGGGAGATAGCAATCTGATAGCCAGTGCTACTCTGAACTAAAGCAAGTTAGATGATCCATCTGATTTTTAGCCCTCATTAAAGTTTCAGGTGATATTTTTGCTTTCACTGAAACTTAGAAAAGTTGTGATGAATGGTGTCTTTATCTTGTATTTCTTGCATACCTTTCATACCTTCATTGTCTTACATGACTGGAATTGTTGTCTTGATTTCTCATTTCAGAACCAGAGGTACCCTGGACTTTCTCTGGTTTTCATAAACCACTAGTATGGTATCATGAGACTTTAGCAGAAGAAGCTTACGCACTCCTTTCCTACTATCCATGAGCTCTAAACAGTTTCTTATTTCATATGATACGAAAGGGAAGCGTAATCTTGGAACAAAAATAGCACTGATATTTAAAAATGCTTAAGGTCTCCAGGGTTCAATCTTTATGAAGTTAAGGAAAGCAAATTTGAACTAGCCATCACCTCTATAATAATTTCATTTAATTTGATAGAAATATTTTGCTTTAGACCACATCAGAAGCCTAGAATTTGAATATTCGCAGTATTTCTGTAGAAGCAGCTACATACCAGAGATGATTCCGCAAATTACCACTTATTGAGTGTCTTATAAAGGCACTAAACAATGATAACAGAAGCTAGTTTCTATACTGCTAGAAGTTACTTTTATCCCCACAACACAGAAACTACATCTTCACTTACTAAAAAAGCACGACACCTAAACTAGATTCTGTTCCTCACATCCAGTGCACACACATAGCTGAGAGCTGATAACTTTACTGTTTAGCCTCAGTAATACCTGGCATGTGGCATTAAGTCATCTATTCTTTCTACTCTAGCCATCTTCCCTTAAAATTAGTGTTTTATCTATTTCAGAAATTATTCAGGTAAGTTTTCCAGTTAGTGTCTGCAACGTGAGTCAAGATACTGAAAGTCATTGCACTATGAAACAACAACAAAAATCACAAATGAAAACATTTGAAGGAATACCCCAAATCCACTTACTGTAGAGAGTCCAAATACCCTGATTTTCTTGTCTTTGCTATTATGCTCAATTTTCCCTCCTCCAAGGCACTTGCACTCAAATCCCAGCTTTTCCATTTCTGGATTCACCTTCTCAAATATGTGATCTGCAAGGTGAGGAGCAGCCAGAGCCATTACAACACACACAAATTACCAAACGCCCTGGCACTCCTGGGTTACGCTACTCCCTTTCACTCCCTCACGAGTGAAAGGGAGGTTTCCAGAGGCACACGACGCGGGGCACCTATAACTAAAGATAATATTTAATATAGTAAGGCCAATATATAATGTAATGAGGGGGCAGCTGGCAGACAYGGCCTGATCTGCTCTTCGTGACATGAGAGGTCACTACGCGCCGCTTCAGGCCGCCCACAGCAGCTCGGGGTAGCCCAGGCCCCGGCGCGGGGGGCTGGTCTCGGTCAGGGGCTGGACTCAGGCCTTCCCTCCTCCCGCCCCACCGGGCACGCACTGTGGAACTCGGCGGCCTTGGTGCCGCGGACGATGTCCCGCCGCTCCTCGCCGCCCGGGCGCTGCAGGCGCACCAGGATGTACTTGAAGGTGCCGTCGGCGTCGATCTCCACCTCGGGCACGGTGGCCATGGCGGCGCTGCCCCAGGGCCGCCAGCGCGCGGCCCAGCGGAGCCGCGGCGCCCACAGCCTGCCGACACCG